>CM063256.1:3942788-3972037 GCA_032158295.1 Pycnopodia helianthoides | reverse complement strand
ACACACTTTAGGTGTTTTAGTGCACGAACAAAAAGCAATTCCAAACAGCAAAATTTTGAGAGATTTGAAGGCAATGTGCACCTTCATAAAAAGTAGTTTGCCAGAATATTGAGCAACCTTTCACAGGTGCGACAGTGCTGGTGATACGGGGCGCTGACAGATTAACTTGCTCAATATATCACAATTCTCATCGTCCCAGCCTGAATAACGCAGCAGGCCTCCGGCGCAATCTTGTTTGCCGTTGTAATTATCTGGCTGAACAGCATCCCATCTCTTGTCCTGCTCGTCAATAGTACCTTCACCATCCAAACACACCCAGGTACCTGATCCGAGTCAATCCGAAATAAAATGTATCATTACATCAAACGTTGGGAGAACGTACTTCAATTTAGGGTTAGGATGCTTACTACCATTACCATCTTTATAACAAGCAAGCTTTCGGATGAAAATTGCACGATTTATTTTTTCGGGGTCACTACCAAACGATGACTCATAACTCTAAATGGAAAGTACACATTGTTTTTGTTAAAGCCGCGTTTTGCTTGGACTGCGACGGAACCGTCGGGATCAAGCAGAACATTTAAAGGACACGTCGTTGCCTTCGTTGCCAGGGCCGTGGCCGTGCGATAAAGACCGTCCTTTATCACATGGCCACGACCCTGCCGGTTTTAAACGGCCGGTTAAGACTCTTTACTCTTTTATTCCCTTAATTATGTGTAAGAGATTAGGTACCACACAAAAGTTGATCAGAAACGATTGGACCTTGAACATGAGTAGAAAGAAAAATCACATATTCTGACGATGTTTTTTCGTTATAAGGCATTTATTAATGGGAATAACAGTGCGAGGAGCCGGTCTTCACTGCGTGGTAATGACCTTGGTTGGTGGCTGGCCGCTGTTCGGTCCATTAACAGCGGCCAGCCACCAACCAAGGTCATTACCACGCAGTGAAGACCGGCTCCTCGCACTGTTATTCCCTAAGTAATGGTAGCACAAATTCGGGCGTGATTGGCAAACGGGTTTTCTAAAAAGAAAGCATGCTCGTCCCAAGTTATAATTTTGTTTCAATGTTAGTTTAATAAATTAGTTGTTTTATTGAAAAATTGTAATTGTATATTGATAACAAATTGCTCTCAGTAGGCCCCCTTTTTTCGAAAAATTTTCATAAATAGAATTCTGAACGAAAATGTTATTTCAAAGAAAAATCTAGGCTTTGTTCGAGTTGTTGAACACAGATTTACGTCATTCATGTTAATAATACGGTATGCCACACCGCTGCACTTTGGAACCTCCTACTCGTATTTTACTTCCCATTAACTATGTCACAGTTCAAGAGGAACGTCCACAAATATTAGCTCTCACTTTAGATTTGTTCTTACTTTCCTTGTATCCCTCACCCTTGGTGGCATTTCAACCTTGTATAAGCGATTTGTCATAAAATAACCTAATTATAAGAACGATTGGACATCATTTTAAGAATTGTGTACTAACCTTCAACTTCAATGTCGTTGCAACCAATCCAGAACGAGCTGCAGTTGCACATGTTGAAGAGGTGTTGTAATTCTTCTTCTGATTGAGGGACAACAATCTCACCGCCTAACTCAATGCATATCTGCTTGCCCTCTTCCCATGTAACTTTGGCATCATGCATCTTGTAGCATTTGTCTTGCCACTGGCTCCAAGTAGGAGGGCATCGCGGGGCCTTCTTCATACACCGCCCATTTACGGCAGCGTAGTTTGCCATCATAAATATACCAACAACACCCAGCAGTTTGCTCGCCAACATTTTGCAGACCAATAAAAAACAGATCATCCAGTCACAAAAAGAAACTACGCAACGCGGCCGTACTCCATATCAGCGATGACCAAATCAATACAAACCCTAATAAAATAACATTTAATACATAGAACTTGAAAAAAAACAACAGACTTACTATGGTTTTGAGGTACGCATAATAAGCTGTGGCGTAGTACGAAATTTAGATGATACGACAATTAAATTGTTCAGGGAAATTTATGAGCAAAATGTTTTCTGAAATGATAATATTGATTAACCTTGAGGCGACAGGCTTGGCAATTAACAATTTGATGGACCAAACTGTGTCTATGGTAACAAACTACAAACCTTCATGTTACTCAAATAGACACACACAAACAACACTTAATTAAATTCTTGCTGCGGTGTGCAAGAAAAAACGTCAACAGCGTGTAGTACGGTCAACTTTTTTACACAATATGTTATGGAAAAATCGATCAGTATTACTTTTATTATCACGTGCACTGCACTCGTTCCAGGCAACTGAAAAAAATCTGCAGGAGCTGCGGCCATTATTATATTTTTAGGTGCTTGGCCAACAGCCAAAAACCTATTGCTGTTTAACTGTTGTTTTTAAACGTCTTATTAGTGAACCTTCTCTCGCAATTTTGTCAAGTGTATAGATGGAACCGCAACTTTTTGGGATGATGACGGCATCGACGACAATACAACCAAAGCGTTGAAAATGAACGTTTGATATTTTATAGATCAACTTGAACGAAATCACCAAAACAAATTTGGCCCTTTATATTGTTTATTATGTGTTTAGCTACTATTTGGTCTTTAGTTTGAAGTTTTCTTTGCTGAAATTCTGCTGAAATTTGATCGGAAAAACTAGCCCCCCCTTGTTTGATTTTTTTACTAGTGTTTTTTCCGCCGTTGGCGGCGCCCTCGCATGATACGTCATACTGCGGTGTGAGTGAAGGTTGTTTATCTTCATTTGCATGCATTTACCATTTGTCTTGTTTGGGTCACATCACATTACCGATTTTTTCAAGCTTTTTATCAACAACGTGTGAAAGTTTTTATCAAGCCTGGCCTGTGTACTGTCGGTGGATGCAAAAGAAACAGCAAATTAATCCGGAGGTTCGTTTTATTAATTTTCCGAGGAATCTGGCAATCTCAAAAAAGTGGGTGAAATTTGTAAACACTAAACAGCCGAAAAAATTTCCCCTTTTCCGGGGGTCGAAGGGACCATGATTTGCACATTTTTCACGGAAGACTGCAGAAATCGCCCCAATTCAAAAAAAGGGAAAAACAGGGGTTTACAGCCCAAAACATCATTGACGCAGGGGCCCCGGTGCCAACCTTGAGGGCTTAAAAAGCACCGAATATCGAGGGTTTTGGGGCGGGGAACCGTGAGAGGGGGCGGGCAAGTTTTGAAATTTTTTGGCAGAATTTTGTTTTAAAAATCCAGGGCCGAAAAATTACTAGTATCTTTTAAACACTTTAAAAAAAAAAAAAAAAAAAAAAAAAAAGCTTGCCCCCTGCATGTTTTTGAAAGGGGTGAAAATTCGAAGGCAAAAATTAAAAATGTTAATTATGTAACCTTGTTAAAAATCAAACTGAAGGGGGCCCGATAAGAAGGAGGAAAAGAATGTTTTTTTGGGAAAGCCGGGGGGGGGGGTAATAAATTAAATTTTTTTAAGTTGAATAACATGACTAGTAATACACTTTTTTTTCCCTTCTGTTTTTGAAAAAATTTATTTGCCAACCCTTTGGGAACAAAAATTTTTTTCTTTTTTAAAAATACAAAACTTAGAACAACTTTTTTTAAATTTTAATTTTTTTTTTACGGGAGTATTAAATTTTTTGGGCAATTAATTACTGTACCCAAAAAAAGCCCAAATTTTTCACGTACTGAAATATACACGAAACCCCGGGCCCAAACTTTCGGGCGGGCGAAAATCTTTGCTGAAATGTCAAGAAACAATAAAAAATAAAAATTTTCCCAAACACCCACAAATTATATGCTTTTCCTTTGCATGTACAGTAAAAGTAAAACACCAAACACCGGGCCCGAAAATTGGACTGCTGGCTCTCTGAAAGGGTTTCAAAGGTCACATGGTTTTTTTTTTTGCTCCCATGAAAAACCTTGGGTACAGAATAAATTAAAATTTTGGAAATTACAATGGATAAATTAAAGGGGAATTGAAATTGGTGGATTTGAGGTTCTAAGTGAAGGGGTAACAAACATTAGGGCCTACATAAAGTCTGCATGAACCCTTAAATGGTAAAACAATTAGGGGGAAGTTCATTCAAGTAGGGCCAAAGAACACAAAAGTAGTTTCAATTTAAACCCCTTATTTTTTATCATATTGAAAAAACCAAAAATCTAATTTTGAAAAAAAAAAAACCAAAAACTCAACACCCAAATTCCCAAACATTTAATGCTTTTTAAATTAATTAATTTTTTTAAGGGGTTGTATATTGGGTTTGCATTTTTTCATAATCAAACATGTCCCCTTTAAACAGCTATACCAGATTGGGGGATTTTTCAAAAAAACCCAAATTGCTGCAAAAAGAAATTTTTAAAGAAAAAAAAATAGCACTTGAGAAAATAATTTTAAAGACCAATTTTCTCATTTCCAAAAAATTAAATGACAAAAAACCCCTTTCCCTGAAAAAAGTTATTTTTAAAATTATTGTCAAGGTTTTTCAGGATTCGGGGCTGTGCCCTTTATGATGACAGACCTAAATGCAAACAATTAAAATGTATACAAGTTGGGGCCCAACCAGTGGTGGAAATAAAAATCCCTTAAAACTGTCCATTAGGGTTCGGGTAGGGCCCAAAGGGATTGCCTCCATTACACAGGAGGGTAGAGGTACTCCCATTGAAAAAAAAGCCCAAGACAACCCCAGCACCACCTCACAACTTGTCGATATCCACAGGGCCCAAAAATTTTTTGGAGAAAAAAAAGAGAAAGAAAATCACATTTTAAAAAATAGGGAAAATTAAACAAAAAGTAAAAACCCCAAAATTTACCCGCCTTAAAAGCAGACCAATGGGACAATTTAAACCCTTGACAAAGAATGTCCAAATTTTTTTAAAATCTTGTTGAAAAAGCATGTTTTTTTTTGGGTTTAAAACTTTTTTTCCATGAGAGCATTTTATAGATTTTTTTTGGGACGGGGGCCAACTTTTTTCAACCCCACCCCAACAAAATTTTTTGTGCCCCAAAAAGCAAATCATTTTTCCAACAACCATCACAGCAATAAAATCGCCAGTGGCCTCACAGGGACCACAATTTTGGGAAATTTGAAACCCAATTTTTGGGGCCCTTTTACCCCGGCCTTTAATTTCCAAATTTTTAAACAATACTTACTTTTTGGTTTCCAAAATTTTTTTAACCTTCCCAAAAAAAGAAACTCTCCCTAAAAAAAAATTTACCCTAAAAAATGCAGTCAACAAACTTTAAAAAACCCCAAAGTTGGACCTTTACAAAATTTTTGGTTAAGGGTCACCTTGGTTTTTTTTTTATTTGTCCCAAAATTTTCTGTTTTTCGCTTCCTTCCCGAAAATTAAATTTACCAAACAGGCGGAACACAAGCCCCAGGGAAAACCTTGTAAAGGGGGGTTTTTTTACCCAAAAGGGTTTATCCTTTAAGGGGGCCCAAATTTGGCCTTTTTAAACCCTTTTCTTAAAGGGGTTTTTTTAAAGGTTTAAAAAAAGTTTCAGAATTGGACCCAATTTTCATCAAAACCACAAAATAATCACTCCTAAAATTTTATTTTAATTCTTTAAAGGGGTTTTCCAATTTTTTTTGGGGGGGGAAATTGGCCCCTTTTTAAAATTTTTAAGTTTTGTTTTACTTTTAAACAAAGGTTTTTTGCAAAAATCCCGCTGGGGGAATGTTTTAAAAACCTTTTTAAAAAATAGAAAAAAATTTTAAAATTAAAAATTAAATTTAAAAAACAATTTAAAATTAACTTTTTTTATTTTTTTAAAAAAAAAATTTTTTTTAAATCTAAAAATAAAAATTCCAAAGGGGGTTTGAAGGCCCCAAAAAGAACATTTAATTTTTTGGCCCCCGGTTTTTTCCGCCCCCCCCCCCTTTTAAAAACCCCTTGTTCCCTGGCCTTTTAAAAAAAGGCTTCCCTGGGAGGGAAAAAAACCAGGTGTGGTTTTTAACCTTTTCAAAACCAGACACCAAAAGGTGGTGCTGGGGTTGTCTTGGGCGTTTCAATCGAGTACCTCTACCCTCCTGTGTAATGGAGGCAATCCGTAGGACCTACCCGAACCCTAATGGACAGTATAAGGGATTTTTATATCCACCACTGGATTAGGCCAACTTGTATACATGTAATTGTTTGCACTATGGTCTGTCATCATGAAGCCACAGTCGAATCACTGAAAAACCTTGACAATAATTTTAATAATAACTTCTTCATGGAAGAGATAATGTCACTTAATTTTTGCGAAATGAGATATGGTCTTTAACATTATTTTCTCAAGTGCTATTTGTTTTACTTTAAATATACTTTTTGCAGCAATGGTTTTTATGACAAAATCACCACTCTGGTATAGCTGTTTAAGTGCACATGTTTGATTATGAATATGCAAACCAATATACAACCTTAACAAATTAATTAATAAACAGCATTAAATGTTTGGCATCAGCTGTTGAGTTATGGTTTTTTTTAACAAAATTAGATTTTTGTTTTACAATATGATAAAAATAGAGTAATTCGAAACATACATGTGTGTACATAGGCCTACTTGAATGAAACTTGCCACTATATTGTTTTACCATGAAGGTTCACTGCAGACTTTATGTAGGCCCTACTGTTTGTTACCATCTTCACTTAGAACCTCAAATCCCACCAATTTCAACTTCCCTTGAATCATCCATTGTAATTTCCAGTTTTAATTATTCTGTACCTAAGGTCTTCATTGTAGCAAATAAAACCATGTGACCTTTGACCTTACAGAGAGCCAGACAGTCCAATTACTGGCAGGTGTTTGGTGTATACATGTACATGTACATGCAATGGAAAAGCATCATAATTTGTGCTGTTGGCAGTTTTTATTTTTTATTGTTTCTTGACATATCAGCAAAGATTCTCGCCTGCAGAAAGTGGCCTGGTATACGTGTATATACACGTACGTGACATGGTCTATTTATGGGTACAGTAATTAACTTGCCAACAAATGAATACTCCCAGTAAAAAACAATTAAAGTAAAAACAGTTGTACTAAGTGTGTATCTTTTAAAATAGAAAAATTTTTGTTCCAAGGATTGGCAAATAAATTGTCAAAAACAGAAAGAAACAAAACGTGTATTACTAGTCATGTTATTCAGCTAAAAATTAATTTATTACCCCCCCCCCGGACTTTCCCAAACACCATTCTTTTCCTCCTTCTCTATCGGCCTCTTCCAGTTTGATTTTGAACAAGGTTACATAATATATACATAATAATTCATGCCTCTCGAAATATCACCCCTTTCAAAAACATGCAGGGACAAGCTTTTTTTTTTTTTTTTTTTTTTTTAATGTGTAATAGATACTAGCTACTTTTTCGGCCCTGGATTTAAAACAATATTCTGCAAAACTTTCAATCTTGCAGCCCCATCTCCACGAGTACTCGCACAACAACCCTCGATATTCGGTGCTTTCAAGCCATCAAGGTTGGCACCGAGCCCTGCGTCAACTGATGTTTAGACTGTAAACCCATGTTTGCCATTATTTGACTGGACGATTCTCTGCAGTCTTCCGTGAAGTGTGCAAATCATGGTCCATTCGACCGCGGAAACGTGAAATTCTTTCGAGTGTTTACAAATTTCACCCACTTTTTTGAGATTGCCAGATTCCTCGGAAAATTAATAAAACGAACCTCCGGATTAATTTGCTGTTTCTTTTGCATCCACCGACAGTACACAGGCCAGGCTTGATAAAAACTTTCACACGTTGTTGATAAAAAGCTTGAAAAAATCGGTAATGTGATGTGACCCAAACAAGACAAATGGTAAATGCATGCAAATGAAGATAAACAACCTTCACTCACACCGCAGTATGACGTATCATGCGAGGGCGCCGCCAACGGCGGAAAAAACACTAGTAAAAAAATCAAACAAGGGGGGGCTAGTTTTTCCGATCAAATTTCAGCAGAATTTCAGCAAAGAAAACTTCAAACTAAAGACCAAATAGTAGCTAAACACATAATAAACAATATAAAGGGCCAAATTTGTTTTGGTGATTTCGTTCAAGTTGATCTATAAAATATCAAACGTTCATTTTCAACGCTTTGGTTGTATTGTCGTCGATGCCGTCATCATCCCAAAAAGTTGCGGTTCCATCTATACACTTGACAAAATTGCGAGAGAAGGTTCACTAATAAGACGTTTAAAAACAACAGTTAAACAGCAATAGGTTTTTGGCTGTTGGCCAAGCACCTAAAAATATAATAATGGCCGCAGCTCCTGCAGATTTTTTTCAGTTGCCTGGAACGAGTGCAGTGCACGTGATAATAAAAGTAATACTGATCGATTTTTCCATAACATATTGTGTAAAAAAGTTGACCGTACTACACGCTGTTGACGTTTTTTCTTGCACACCGCAGCAAGAATTTAATTAAGTGTTGTTTGTGTGTGTCTATTTGAGTAACATGAAGGTTTGTAGTTTGTTACCATAGACACAGTTTGGTCCATCAAATTGTTAATTGCCAAGCCTGTCGCCTCAAGGTTAATCAATATTATCATTTCAGAAAACATTTTGCTCATAAATTTCCCTGAACAATTTAATTGTCGTATCATCTAAATTTCGTACTACGCCACAGCTTATTATGCGTACCTCAAAACCATAGTAAGTCTGTTGTTTTTTTTCAAGTTCTATGTATTAAATGTTATTTTATTAGGGTTTGTATTGATTTGGTCATCGCTGATATGGAGTACGGCCGCGTTGCGTAGTTTCTTTTTGTGACTGGATGATCTGTTTTTTATTGGTCTGCAAAATGTTGGCGAGCAAACTGCTGGGTGTTGTTGGTATATTTATGATGGCAAACTACGCTGCCGTAAATGGGCGGTGTATGAAGAAGGCCCCGCGATGCCCTCCTACTTGGAGCCAGTGGCAAGACAAATGCTACAAGATGCATGATGCCAAAGTTACATGGGAAGAGGGCAAGCAGATATGCATTGAGTTAGGCGGTGAGATTGTTGTCCCTCAATCAGAAGAAGAATTACAACACCTCTTCAACATGTGCAACTGCAGCTCGTTCTGGATTGGTTGCAACGACATTGAAGTTGAAGGTTAGTACACAATTCTTAAAATGATGTCCAATCGTTCTTATAATTAGGTTATTTTATGACAAATCGCTTATACAAGGTTGAAATGCCACCAAGGGTGAGGGATACAAGGAAAGTAAGAACAAATCTAAAGTGAGAGCTAATATTTGTGGACGTTCCTCTTGAACTGTGACATAGTTAATGGGAAGTAAAATACGAGTAGGAGGTTCCAAAGTGCAGCGGTGTGGCATACCGTATTATTAACATGAATGACGTAAATCTGTGTTCAACAACTCGAACAAAGCCTAGATTTTTCTTTGAAATAACATTTTCGTTCAGAATTCTATTTATGAAAATTTTTCGAAAAAAGGGGGCCTACTGAGAGCAATTTGTTATCAATATACAATTACAATTTTTCAATAAAACAACTAATTTATTAAACTAACATTGAAACAAAATTATAACTTGGGACGAGCATGCTTTCTTTTTAGAAAACCCGTTTGCCAATCACGCCCGAATTTGTGCTACCATTACTTAGGGAATAACAGTGCGAGGAGCCGGTCTTCACTGCGTGGTAATGACCTTGGTTGGTGGCTGGCCGCTGTTAATGGACCGAACAGCGGCCAGCCACCAACCAAGGTCATTACCACGCAGTGAAGACCGGCTCCTCGCACTGTTATTCCCATTAATAAATGCCTTATAACGAAAAAACATCGTCAGAATATGTGATTTTTCTTTCTACTCATGTTCAAGGTCCAATCGTTTCTGATCAACTTTTGTGTGGTACCTAATCTCTTACACATAATTAAGGGAATAAAAGAGTAAAGAGTCTTAACCGGCCGTTTAAAACCGGCAGGGTCGTGGCCATGTGATAAAGGACGGTCTTTATCGCACGGCCACGGCCCTGGCAACGAAGGCAACGACGTGTCCTTTAAATGTTCTGCTTGATCCCGACGGTTCCGTCGCAGTCCAAGCAAAACGCGGCTTTAACAAAAACAATGTGTACTTTCCATTTAGAGTTATGAGTCATCGTTTGGTAGTGACCCCGAAAAAATAAATCGTGCAATTTTCATCCGAAAGCTTGCTTGTTATAAAGATGGTAATGGTAGTAAGCATCCTAACCCTAAATTGAAGTACGTTCTCCCAACGTTTGATGTAATGATACATTTTATTTCGGATTGACTCGGATCAGGTACCTGGGTGTGTTTGGATGGTGAAGGTACTATTGACGAGCAGGACAAGAGATGGGATGCTGTTCAGCCAGATAATTACAACGGCAAACAAGATTGCGCCGGAGGCCTGCTGCGTTATTCAGGCTGGGACGATGAGAATTGTGATATATTGAGCAAGTTAATCTGTCAGCGCCCCGTATCACCAGCACTGTCGCACCTGTGAAAGGTTGCTCAATATTCTGGGCAAACTACTTTTTATGAAGGTGCACATTGCCTTCAAATCTCTCAAAATTTTGCTGTTTGGAATTGCTTTTTGTTCGTGCACTAAAACACCTAAAGTGTGTTGTAATTAGTTATTAAACAACATAAATTTGCCTCTGGAAATACAACCAGCATAACTTACGGTCCACCATTTTGTAGAGTCACCAATTGGGTTGAAATCACACATAAAACTCACAATGTCAAGGAATATTTTTGTGAATCAATATAGTCTACTTTTAAAATAAGTTTCTAACTATCATAACAAACGCGCTGTTTATAGCCCAAAGCTCTCAATCCAAACCAACGTGCCCCTTTTGTGTGGTTAACTGCTCATTCGCTTTGTGGTAATTTTTTGAAAATCACAAATCAGTTATTATACTCGGAAAATAAAGCTATTAATAGAATGAAAAAAGCTGCATGGAATCATCCGTGACCAAACTATTTGAAGTTCAGTCTCTCTCGAAAATCAAAATATTTTCTGAAAACGGAGCATGTTCACTAGTTTCGTTTCTTTCGGGTTATATTACTGAAGTGCTGTATGTTCACTGTGCAGTTACAACAAACAAAGTTAGATTTTGTTAAAAATTGTTTAGTTTCATGATTTTGTAAACATACTATTTGTTTATAAATATACATAACTGTTAACCGATTGATATTGCGCCATTGTTTAAAGGAACATTACAGAATTGGTTTTTGCTAACAAAACAGTTGCTGACAGTGTAAGTACTTTATGTAATCCACCATTTATATAAACTGACAAACCTGTACAAGTTTGAGATCGATCAGCCATCTGGGTCACGAGAAAATAGTGAAAAACCGATTACACATTTGCATGAAATCATTATAGATTCAACAAATGAATAAAACGCTCACTGAGCGATAAACTCCAATCGGAAAATTAGTTTATTAATTTCTCATCAAATATGGCATTTCAGACAGAAATATTTCAAGGGATGTTTTCTACTATCATCATCATTAGACCGTGTAAGTTTTATGTAAATCTGTGATCAAAAAGTATATTTTACAAGTTCTTTTCTTACCAAATCTGTAATGTTCCTTTAAATAAGTGTTTTAACGAGAAGGAAGTTATGTTAGTTCATGTGCACTTACACCACTAGTTACGTCATTATTAACCTAAGCATGCTTTTAATCAATTTTTCAGTATAAAATATGACTCTTTTTTCCTTTTCTTGTAACGGAGTAAGAACCTAATTTCCAAATTATATTAAAGTCGTTTTCGGAACCTCACAAGTCTGTCATGTTAAGGTTTTGCAAGTTTTAATTCCGGGAAACCCTTTTCTCCGGCTGCCATCTTAAAAGAAACTGGTTATGAACAAAATTATCTTCATAGCTTCATAAAACAACAGGTTCACATTTAACTGCATTTTTTCACATTCAAATTTACTGCTTCAAATTGTCATTAAAGTCCGAAAATTTCAATCGAAACAGGATTTTAAAGCAACAAATTTGTCTTTTACCATTTTTCCCTCTAAATTGTGAAAAACATGCTCCAGATTTTAGAAATCAATCTAGTTTTTTAAAGCTAACAATTAAAAAGTTAATAAATTCCAGTTATTTGTTGGCAATATAACGCACATTTTGTCATGTTTGGGGTCCAAGGGATAAAAAAATCTATCCCCTCCTCATTTTTTGCTTGGTTTGAGCAGCAAATGATACAAAAATCTTATCCCTTGACCTAAATTATATCAATTCGAACCACAATTAAACTTTTATTTTTGTCAGCTTTTTCAATAGTGAAGTACATAATTGTTAATAAAAAGGTGTGCGTATTTTTTTTTTATTGTATGATGCAGGAATAAGTATGAGTACGCAATTTTTCAAATTTGTTTGTTAACAAAAATGAATTAATCAAAAAACTGTAAATAATTTTTTGTTTAAGTGCACCAGGTTCTAACTTTGTGCCTCCAGCAATATTTTATGAACAAAAATAGCATGATTTTTACATTTTAGAGACAACTTTAAGAACGAATGCTATGTATTTTTAAATAAATGTGAAATGTGAAAAAGTGTAGTTAAATGTGAACCTGTTAAACGCTTTTTACAGCCCAAATCGCCCAATTCGAAGTCAACGTGCCCCTTGTTTCATGTATTTACTGGTTATATCACTGCAGTGCTATGTTCACTGCACTCTAACAACCCACTAATAGTAATCAAATAAGATTTTGTAGACATTTTATAGTTTCATGATTGTGTGAAATATCTTTTTTTTTCACTCAACAATTCTTAAATAGGTAAAATCCACCTCAATCATCCAGACCCTTCAACATTAACCCTATCCAACTCAAACTCTTCAATACTAATCGTAATCAAGACTAACCCCTTCGTAATTAACCCTAACTAGCCCCAACACTTCAAAATAACACTAAACCAGCAATATTTGTTTAAATTAATGTATTTGATGTTTATTTAACAATAAATTAATCGCTAGTTGTGTCACCGTCTCTCCGCCCGCTTCCGTTTAATCGAGTTGAGAAAAGTGCCGCAGAATACGCTTCACCCCCCCCCCTTGCCATGTAGATATAGCGCCCCACACGATGTAAACAGTCTTTGGCTGTAACTTGAAATAAAACGCGAAGTGTTAAAGCTAACTAGTTTGCGTAAGAATGAGTTAACGACTATTTTAATGTTAACTTCATCCCTCAGGCCCGTCGAGTTATTCTCCCTCCAAAACACCAATAAAAACACCCCTACACCGGTGTAATTTTCCAAACGTCGGAGCATCATTGTTGAAAAATGTCCCTACACCTCTCGGCAAATAGAACCATTTGCTTCAGGGCCTATGTTATCCAAAATACCTCCAGTTGGAAGTCAACAACCCCCAGGTCACGATTTGGCCAAATGTGTACACTGTATCCCTTTACTTGGGCTCTCAAATCCGTCTAGAATAGAATATTTTGATGGCCTACAAAAATTAATGGGGCCGACGCTCTGTTTACTTCCTATTTAGTGGGGTGCACTCTTGGATGAGGAGCTGGGACAGAACGAAACAGACCCGTGGATGATCTTGCGGCTCGCGAATGGCTTGAATGGGAGAGGGCGCTCTTTGTCAGATGGCAGATGGCCACTGGCTCGAATTTTGTATGATAAAACGACCATGTGTGCCTTAAACAATAAAACTGAATTAAGAAAAGATAAGGAGAAACATACATATTTCCTTGGTCGACCATGACAGCTCACATCATCGTTGAAACTCTCAAAACGAAAAGGCTATCTCACACCGTCTTAATCTCGCTGTGCTCTCCATGATACACACACACAATCTGAAGATTGCAGATTGACCTTTGACATTCAGTGCCTCCAAATAAAACCACAGTTGGTTGAGGGCGCCTCCTCTAGGTAGCTTATATCAAAAGTGCAGTACAAATAACAAACCTAGCTGTTCGGTCAATAAATGAAATAAAATGCTGCATTCAAAACGTTCGCTAATTTCGGGAAGCAGGTACTCGAAGGTTCAGGTAGAGTGGTGCTTGTGGTGGGGAAAAGGGGGCGGGTGAGGGGGTGATGTCCGATGACGTCACGTAATAAAATTCGCTGTGAAAGAGTAATAGATAAAATGGAACGTTATACCGTTTTAGCGACCTTTGTGGTCCCAAGGCACACCCGTTACGTTGTCAGCACACGCTTCAATTTTGACATAATGAACATGTTTTTTATTATTTATTGTGGAAATGTCACAGAGTGAAATTTCATAATAATTTAATCAACCTTACGCACATCACGTCACTTGAGTATGTCAAAAGAAGGTTGCTCATTGGACCATCCTATGCGCTGCGCCATCTTTAATGGCGGTGTTAGTGACGTCATCGTGTAAGCTCCGTAGTGTCACGAGAAATTAACTAGCAATAATTCAAACATAGTTTTAATTGTTTGAAAAACAGCAAAAACAACGACACTGACAATCAAATTTTTAAAATATTTTTAACTGCACTCGGTCTCCCAAGATGTATTGTGAAATATTTACTAAGATTGCGCTTGTTTAATATAGGATTGGCTATTATTGGGTTACATTATTTCGACGTTTGATCTGTCCCTGTCAGTCAATCTTCTGAATTTATATCAGACACAATTACCGACTGAACACCCGCTACAAATGACAAGTACAACTTTAGGGGAATAGTTGCCACCATTTGATATTTTGTATGGTCGTACCGTCAGAGGTGCAATGACGATTTTGAAAGAGCTATGGTCTGACGATGTTGAAATACCGGAGGTAAAGACGACTTATGTGTATGTTCTAGATTTACGATTCCGCATTGAAGCAACTTGTCAGCTAGCCCAAGAAGAAATTAAGAAATCTACGACAACGTCAACTGAAAGAAGGAGACAAAATTTTAATCCTACTTCCAACCGATCATAATAAAGTACTCCTATACTGAAAGGGTCAGCGTTTGAAAGAAGACTGGTATTAACTACGACGACAAAATTGATCTTGGCACTAGAGAAAAATCCTTTCTAATCAATCTGTTGAAACACCATATTTAACGACCCCGAGTGGCTAATGCTGTAGAATCTTGTTTCTTTAGTCAGGTTTTTTCTACAGGAAGTATATTGGATTTTGTATCCACGGCAGTCATAGAAGCAGGTGAACATGTAAGCACTGGGATGATGAGTACAGACGAAGATCAGCTTCGCCTTCCAAATTTGACGGTAAGGGAATCCACCGGTGATGTACAAGTGTATCCGGGGTTGTCAACCAAACAGCAGAACGAGGTGAGATGCCTACTTCTGAAGTACCATGCTGTTCTTACAGATCTTCCTGGTAAGACGTTGCTATTAAACGAAGCATGATATAAAGTTAACTTCGTTGGATCCCATTTGCTCCAAGCCCTACCCATTGCCACATGCACTCCGAGACACAGTAAAAGAGGAGGTGAAATCCATGCTACAGTTGGGAGTAATTGAGAGAGCAGAGTCACCCTATGCGTCTCCTATTGTCTTGATTAAAAAGAATTGAGACCATTTTTGACGCTGAGCCAGAAGAAATCTTTGCCAAACTGTCTTTAGATACCGTTTTCACCAAGATAGACCTCAGCAATGGTTACTGGCAAATTCCTCTCCATATGAGACAGCCAAAGAGAAAACGGCATTCCTCACACTAGATGGTCTGTATCAATTAGAACAGAGCCATTAATTTGGGGTAGTTAATGCCCCAGCGACATTGAGCAGGATGATGAGGGTTATGCTACGAGCCTTGCAACATGTTGACAATTTAATTGATGACATTTTTAGTTCACACAAAGACATGGGAAGAACATCTCAACGTCCTTGAAATCATATTTCAAAGATTAGAACAGTCAGGGGTAACTGCCCGTCCATCCAAATGCCATGTTGGTTTCGATAAACTAGAGTATTTAGGACACATAGTGGGACATGGACAGCTGGAACCGTCCAAAGCAAAGAAACAAATGAGATCGTTTTTAGGGTCTACCGGATACTACCGTAGATTTATCCCTAGTTTATGCCGCTATTGCAGCACCATTGACAGAAAAGACCAAGACACGAGAACCCAACCATGTTGTATGGGAAACCAGCAAGGAGTTGGCATTCAAAACATTAAAGCACGGTTAATTTCGTCTTCTGTCTTTCGTCTCCCCGATTGTCAGCAAACCTTTTTATTGCAGACAGATGCTTCGGATACAGGGGTCGGAGCAGAACTCCTTCAGAACCATTGGGGCACAAATTTCCCTGTGGCGTACGCCAGTAGGAAACTCCTTCAAAGGTTACAACGATGAGGCCTGGTCGACGATTCTATGGTATTTTTTTTGGCTTGAAAATTTGGAAGCTTGATATAGTTTGAAAACACAAATTCCAAGATGGCCGCCGGATATGGCGGCTATTTTGAGTTTGCAAAATGCATTTAATATTTGTAAGTTACACATCACTACCAGTTTATTGTGGAAGAAGGAAAAAACAAGAAGTGGAAATTTTGTTGGAAATACTAAAACCAAAATTATAAAATACAAAAAAATAACTGTTTGATAACAGCTGACCCCGAGAACAACCAATTTTTGTTTACAACCTGATCCTTGATAAATACTGGGAAAAGTCAGACCAATGGCGGTAATTGGATGTAGTGTTAAAAAGATACGAGCACAAATACGGTAGGGGCACATTGTCACATTGTGCCCCCCCCCTTCCACCGGCAGGGATAATGTGGTTTTCACACTCGTGGAAAAGATAAATATATTCATATGTGACTGTAAAACTCCAGTTATACCACCCCCCCCCCCCTCATTGCACGTTATCTCATGTAATTTACTGTCTTTTCAATGGGTGTTACCTGCAATGGTTAAGTCTCATTTTATCACACTGAACAATATTTAAATAATTGGGCTTGCATTGAATAAAACAAATTAAAATAAAAACAATTTTTTTAAAGTCTTGCAACACTCCTAAGGAAAAATAGGCACATATATTTCCCTCTACAGTTGTTGACATTTTCCACAATGTGTTTATCGTATGATATACATCAAACACATTGTTTGAGAGAAAAATAAATTGGTATACAGAATCTCCCTTAAAAAAATAAGTTACCAGGTGGCTGACATGGCTACAACTAAAATGCCAATATATTACAGTTCGACCCTAAAGTTAGGGAAAAGTCCTCATGCCTATTAACTCATGCCCGCAAGACCCATTAACGCCTGGCCTTGTGCAGTATTATAATGTAATGGTTTTAAATCATTAAATGTATACATGGTTTAATGCTCATTAAACGCTTGCCAATATGCATGGTTTGGTTTTCAGCCATTATGAACACAATGCTCTTAGCCTTGATAAAATATTGAGCACTTCTCAGTCTGAATGAAAGCCATGACAATTCCAATTCAAAGCACCATAATCCCTTTTCATGAACGAGATACTAAATAATAAAAACTTTGAGTGTGTGAATTCTCAGCAATATTCATCACTTATATTCAGGGGAGAACAAGTGTTTTATGCTCTTTTGTCGTTGGCAATTTTAGTTATTCTAAAAAAAAAATTGTTTTTTAACTTGATAATATTCAACATTACTTTTGTATCCATGACAAGACCATGAATGCTTCTAAAATAAAATCACATAAAACCAGTCCAATCTATTAGGACCACTTTCTTTAACAAGTTGTGACTATTTCGAAGAATGTAGCAAACAACAGCGGACTGACTTTATGTCGACATAACTAATCCATCATATTCATAATGCCAGATCTGTTGTGTCATGATTGCTTTGCTCTGATTAATTTCCTTATAAAGAGTAGATGAAGATGAAAACATACAAAGTCCTTATGTAGGTATGAAACGTGTTAAAATGGCACTGAGGAAGAATCTTGTAGATTTATACATTTCTATCCAACCCATTTAAAACTTAACGGATTAAGTTGTTATTTAGTGTTTTCTTCAAATATTATCATGCCTAGTAACGTATGCCTAAAAGATCCTAAAAAGCCTGGCCTTGTACAGTATAATGTATACATGTACATGGTTTAATGCTCATCCAACGCTTGCAAATAAGCATGGTTTGGTTATCAGCCATTGTGAACCAATGCAGCTAGCTCTCTGCCTTGATAAAATATTGAGCACTTCTCAGTCATGAAAAAGAAAGTAAGACCAATTTGCTTATTGGCGCTTAGCATGCTATGAAAGCAGATTATTTTAATGAGGAAAGCATACATTGAAGAGGGATGACAATTTAAATAATACTATCTGAATTTAGACCATCTCTCTTTTGTAAAAATGGTGGGAAAAAAGTTGTTGGTCGTGTTATTGTCACTGCCTACGGCGTCCGTTTGTCCAGCTTTAGTTTCCAGACAATAAATTGAGTTAGAAGTGACACTATTTTAGCTTTGTAACTAGGGTGGGGGTTGCATTTGGGGACAAATTGTCATTGTTTGGTGGTGAAAAGTCAAAGGTCAAGGTCACAGTTGTGATTTGTAGGTAAAAGGTTTCCGGACCTTAACACCAGTTAGAAGTTACATTTGAACTTGTAACTTGGGCTGAATGTTGCCTTTGGGTAAAGGAAAGTTGCCGTTGTTTTGGAGGTGAAAAGGTCAAAGATCAAGGTCACAATGGTGAGTTATAGGCAAATGTTCCCGATCGAAATTCCAGTTAGAAGTGACATTTGGACTTATAACTTGGTTGGGATTGCCTTTGGGAAAGGAAAGTTGGGATTGTTTCAGGGGTGAAAAGGTTAAAAGTCAAGGTCATAATGGTGAGTTTGGGTAAAAGGTTTCCGGATCTCAACTTCTGTTAGATGTGCCATTTGGAATTGTAACTTGGGTGGGCGTTGCTTTTGGAGAAGGAAAGTTACAATTATTTTGGGGTGAAAAGGTCAAGGTCACGGTAGTGAGTTAAAGTCAAAGGATAAATTGTCAATGTTACAGTGCTCAGGCAAAGGAACGTGGTTTGGTGATATCTTTGGTTGGTAAGAAAGTATCGAGGGCTGAGGTGTTTCTAAAGCATCGCTGTTATTTTTTGACCTACTACTTTTAACTTTACAGGCCGAAAAATACAATTGAATCATCAATCAGGCCTTATCTTTGTAATCTTGGGCTCAAAAGCTATCATTTTAAGGTGAAAAAACCAAATATTTTGCAAATTTGTAAAGCATTTGGAAAAAACCCTGAAATTATATGGAAAAAACTTAGATTTTCGACCACAAATGAAAAAATACCTCCCCAAATTGCCCCTTAATGACAGATTTTTGAAAATAAAATTATAATTCCAATTACAACTTGGCAAATTTCATAAAAATTCGCTTATAAACTTTGGATTATATACGGAGGAGGCTCTACATTGTGGCAATTCATTTGAATTGGGAGAACGAAAATAAAATACCTTGCGACAATGCAAAGGAAAAAGTATTTTCTCCAGGCAATAATTTTAATTTTTCACAGGACCAATGTCTCATCTCAACAATATGTGGTCGATGTTTAAATCTAAGCTCTACCATATGGGTTAAGAGCTGTCAAAAGATGGTACATACTTTTAAAAAGTCAAAAACACCCCTTTTTGAAACTAATGGTATAACTCACCCACTTACCTTGTGAATTGTATACGTTTAATGAAGCCTCTTAAGACCAAACTATACATAACTATTTTTAAAAAAAATTCTATAATGCTGTTTAATGGTATCGCAGCCTTGAAAATAGACAAATTTCACCATTACAACTCAAACAAATGGCGAAACCCTCCCGAAATGGTAATTCGGCTGTTGCCATGGCAACGGAGTTATTTTTTAAGTTTGTTAGTTTGGGGCCAATCATTAAAAGAAAACCTTTGAAGTTACATTTACATTACCTTATACTCTTTATTGCTCTTGAGGGTTAAAGTTTATGATTGCATGTCCAAAATATGCACGAATTCTTGGACTTGTCCAATAACGATGTGCGGTCTTACGTTCACAATGTTATTATAATATGTTTTGACTTTCAATAATGAACTGAATTTTGTTTCAAATACAAGGTGAGACAATATTCATGTATTGTTCATACTTATGTGAACAAGGTTAATTATGTAATATTTGAATCTTTGCATGTGAAGAAAGATATTAATAGTTTAACCTTACAGAGGTACACGATTTGAGCAATTGATGGTTTAGTTTCAACTCTCGCCGTTGTCAATGTCTCCTTATAACGACTACTTTAGAGCACACTACATTGAATAAACCAACCGGCTATCACAGAGCCATCACCTCAAGTTTTCAAGAAAAGACAATTTTATGGTGTAACCGTCAGACTAATTTGATTGGTAATAATTAATTGATGTATGAGTATTGTATAAACTGTTTATGATATTCCTTTTTAAAATACTGTCTCATAACTGCAAGCTCTAAATAAATTGTATGCACAAAAAGCAATGTTTTACTAAACTTCTTAAATGACTAGTGTGAAATTACCCCTGACCAACCCCGATTCACTATTATCTTTGATCCCACTCCCATCCTGCCACAGTGACATAGCATTACCTGCCTAATACAGTAACATTTAAGCACCTCCAAAATGTGTCTCAAAATTCAAACATAGCTAAGCAATTTATAAGGACTGCATCTAATTACCAAAGATTACAGAGCGCTGAAGGCGCAAGATAGGTTTATACTGAAGTTCTAACTATTGATGGAACGTGAATTATGCTTGGGCGCCATTTCAGTAAGCAAATTTTTTGTTATAACCATGTATATCATTGGTCATTGTCTACACTGAAATAATGTTGCATCAAAAGGGTTGCTTGCTGAAATGGCGTCCATTGCACATTTCACATTTCGGCTTCCCCATCTTGCACCTTTGGCGCTCTGTAATTTTTGCTGTTACATCTTCATGCGTTGCTACTTAAACTAATAATGAATATTGATGAGTACATGTACATCTCAAACACGCCCACTTTTCAAGGGGAACAGAACGACATGCGAAGATAGTGACGACGTGACTAATTACATTGTACACGGTAATAAAAAATCATTCAACCTAATACCACCACGACCACCAACCAATCACTTTTGAACTTTGTTTCGTTTGATTCATTTGGACTGAGAACTGCTATATAGTGAACTAATTAGAGTTGAACAGTTTGGATGTTTGGATTACCAAAGTTTGATTCAAGTTTATCACTCTGGGCGGAGAGAAGGGGGAGATGATTTTGACATGATCAGTTTTGTTTTTGTTTTTTATGTTGAAATGGCACCGAATGAAAATAGTTAATAATTTAATGCACATGACGTCATTTGAGTATGTCAAAAGAAGGTTGTTCACTGGACCATCCTGTGCGCTGCGCCATCTAGGTGGCGGTGATTGACTTATCGCTGTTATGGAGTTAGGCAGCGTTGTACAGTTTCTTGTTGTGGTTGGATGATCTGTGTTTTATTGGCAAATAGGGATCTCAGCACAGTTCCTTCCTTTGAAGGTTGCACCTGCTTGGTTGTTTGTATACCTGGCAGCAATTTTAATTTGTCAAGAGATGGTCTGCAAAATGTTGGCGAGCAAACTGCTGGGTGTTGTTGGTATATTTATGATGGCAAACTACGCTGCCGTAAATGGGCGATGTATGAAGAAGGCCCCGCGATGCCCTTCTACATGGAGCCAGTGGCATGACAAATGCTACAAGATGCATGATGAGGAAGTTAAATGGGAAGAGGGCAGGCAGATTTGTATTAAGATGGGCGGTGAGATAGTTGTCCCTCAATCCGAAGAAGAATTAAAACTCGTTCTCAACATTTGCAGTTACGAACCGCTCTGGATTGGTTGCAACGACATTGAAGTTGAAGGTTAGTACACAATTCTAGAAATGATGTTCAATCATCCTTATAAATAGTTTTTTATGACAAATCGCCAACACGAGGCCAAAATGCCATCCAGGTTGAGGGCTATAAGGAAAATAAGGAAAATTTTACAGAAAGAGGAATAATCTGTTCAAATTCCTCTTGAACTTTGACAGAGTTGATGGAAAACAAGATACAGGTAGGGAGGTTCAAAGTGTAGCGGTGTAGCATACCGTATTATTATCATGAGTGTTGTAAATTTGTATGCATCAACTCGAACGAAGACTAGATTTTTCTAGGATATCAAATCTTTTGTAAAATTCTTTTTATACAAAATTTTTGCAAATAAAATTAGACCTACTCACAGCAGCCTAATATCAATAAAATTACAATTTTTCAATAATATAAATAAATTGTTAAAATTAACATTGAAACAAAATTATAACTTGGGACGAGGACGCTAATTTTTTTTTGAAATCCCATTTGCCAATCACGCCCAAATTTGTGTGACCATAACACAGGTTTAAAGGTCACTTACACAGGATTGGAAGAGCTGACGAAATAGTCGCACACAATGTTCAATTTGTTTTAGATCAACCAAAAACCTGAAATAACAAACCTGTGAAAATGTTGGCTTAATCCGTTGTGTGATGAGTCAGGAGAATTAAGGCATAAAACCATGCACAATGTTCAACATGTAAACACGTTGGCCATAGTTTTGTTGGATTTGTGTGAATTTTTTATTCCATTTCTAAATTGTACTTTTATATACTTTTTCTAGACATAAACTACGTTAATGAAGAACAGAATAGCGAACAGCACGTAAAAATCAATGGTTTTCGACCAACTTGGTCTCGGAAGTTCGAATGCGCGCGGGAGTTACACATTCTATTGAAAGTGGTTGGGTGCGGGTGGAAGTATTGAAGTTTTAACCTCTAATGACATAGCTATACATCAGCCATTTTCGTTTAATTCAGTCAGTGGTAAAGAACGAACCCTTTATAAAATAACGAGATCGCTTAGATATGTGGAATGGTCCTGTCTTACATGTCAGGGAATTTGAGTCCAACAGGTCATTACACTATGCTAATTTTATTAATGTGTGGAATCGTTCTCTGGCCCCACCACTCAGTAAAGGGTTGGGAAATAACTGATAAGGAGAAATGGTTGATAATTATCGAAACAAGAAGTTTAGATTAGATTGTAAACCTTACTGATTACAAATTCCATCTATTACCGATCTCCAAGAGATTATTTCCGTCTAGAATACTGTTAAAGTTGAGGAAATTGCATTTTGAAGACCCCGCAAATCACGGTATAGAAATATTCTTTTATTTCGATTGCCGCAATCGCAATAAACCATTATGAAGGTGATCATAATCCACGACTAACGTTAATACCATTGTTTCGTTTGTTTTCACTTACACATAATCATCGAATTTGATAAAACGTTCGCTGAATGGTTGTGTTGTGCGTTCATTGAAAACTAGAGAGAGAAAACTTAAATCTACTCCATCCACCCTCAAGTCGACCTTGCGATGACACAAAAAACAGTCAGCGACGTTTTTTTCAGGATGACTTCGCTTGCGCCTGAGCTAAGACCGTCGCAGTCGGTCGCCGATTGGTTTACGACCTGAGTAAAACTTCGATCATGATATTTAAAAGACGATCGGCATCAGTCACCGTCAAGAAAATTTTACATTCACCAGAGTGAAAATTAAATTCCTACTTCTGCGACGTGCTCCCGACACGCAGGAATCAGTCAATAGATTTCACATTAAAGGAACATTACAGAATTGGTTTTTGCTAACAAAACAGTTGCTGGCAGTGTAAGCACTTTATGTAATCCACCATATACATAAACTGACAAACCCGTAGAAGTTTGAGATCGATCGGCCATCTGGGTCACGAGAAAATAGTGAAAAACCGATTACACATTTGCATGAAATCATTATAGATTCAACAAATGAATAAAACGCTCACTGAGCGATAAAGTCCAATCGGAAAATTAGTTTATTTTTTTCTTATCAAATATGGCATTTCAGACAGAATTATTTCAAGGGATGTTTTCTACTATCATCATCATTAGACCGTGTAAGTTTTATGTAAATCTGTGATCAAAAAGTATATTTTACAAGTTTTTTTCTTACCAATTCTGTAATGTTCCTTTAGGTACCATGTATTGATTGCGTTACGCGTTATTATGCTATATCTATGGCAGTTAACGCAGAACGCGCTTTATTAGCAGCTGGTCTTCGATCGCGGGTTTAAAGGACCATTCAACGATATTCACGTTGACTTCGGATTGGACGCTTTGGGCTTTAAAAACATTTGTAATTAAATTAATATGGTTGGAAAGATGTTTTCAAAGTATAATTTAAGTAAAATTGTGTGGTTTTTCTTTTACCTTGGGAACACAATCTGCCATTTTGTTGAGTCAAAAATTTGATTCTACAAAATGGCGAATCGTGTTAGTTCACGAAGTAAAAGGAAAATCGCACAATTTCGAAGGATATTTGTGTGAATCATTACATTATACTTTAAAAATATAATTCCAACCATTTCCCTAACAAACGCTTTATAGCCCAATTTTGTGCTTTAATCCCGACCGTCGCAGTGCAAGCAAAACGCAGGTCGACCTGAGGGCGGCTTTAACAAAACAATGTGTACTTTCCATTTAAAGATAGGGTCATCGTTCGGTAAATAACCCTAACATAATATCGGACAATTTTCACCTGAAAGAGCTTGCTTGTTGTAAAGATGGTAATGGTATAGTAAGAATCATAAGCCTACCTTTAAGTACGATCCCGCTCCCAACGTTTGATGTAATGATACCTTTTATTTTGGATTGATTCGGATCAGGTACCTGGGTGTGTTTGGATGGTGAAGGTACTATTGACGAGCAGGACAAGAGATGGGATGCTGGTCAGCCAGATAATTACGACGGCAACCAAAATTGCGCCATAGGCCGTGCTTCAGGCTGGAACGATGGGATTTGTGGTCATACACGCAAGTTAATTTGTCAGCGCCCCGTATCACCAGCACTGTTGCTCCGCTGAAAGGTTGCTCAATATTCTGGGCAAACTACTTTTTATGAAGATGATGAAAGGGGCACATTTGCTTCAAATCTCTCAAAATGTTGCTGTTTGGAATAATATGCTCCATTTCCTTTTTTTTTTTTTTAAGTTGTTCATGCACTAAAACACCTTCAGTGTGGTGTAATTAGAGATTATTAAAAATCATGAAGTTGTTCTCTAGAAAAAGCAACCAACGGAGCAACCACAGTCCAAAATTTTGTTCTGAAAAATGTTGGACGCTGTTTTGTCATGAAATTACACCAAAAAAAGAACACAAACATTTGATGGCCAAATGCGCCCAATCTAATTAAAGGCAACGTTTCCCTTTAAAGTGAGTAACTGCTCATTTGCTTTATGGTAATCTTTTGTAAAACACAAAGATATGATACTTGGGAAATTTTACTTATTAGTAGAAATAGAAATATTTAACCAAAATGTTAGAAGTTCAGTTTTTCCCCAAAACATATCAAACATAATTATTCTGCAAACAGAGCAATTGGCAGGTTACTATAGTTTCGTATCTTTCTGGTAATATCAGTGAATTGCTGTATGTTCACTGTGCTAATTAATGTTGGTTTCAAACGGAGCTGCTAATTTCACAAAAAGGTGATTTCTTTGGTATGTTCTTTGATTATAACGATGTCTGGTTTAAGGGTAGTAAGGTGTGTGTAGGGTGAAATAGCATTGCCTTCTGACGTCAGCCAGTCAAATTGGCAAATAACTTGTAGTTAGTTCAGCGACTCGTGTTTAAACATTAATTGGGGTGATGTGTGTAGCGGCCTTGCATTAACATTACTGATTGAGCATTGTCTTACCGCCGGGTTAACTGTTTCTATTCAGAATTTTTTTGAAAAAACTATATAAATTAAGTTGAAAAACCAAAGCTAACGTTAATCATATTTAACGTTAACAATTAGAGAAACTCCAGAAAGAGTCCCCTTGTGGTCAAACATGTACATTGTTTTGTAACACGCCATGTTTTGAAAAAAATATTACGCAGTTACAATAATCATCCCAAAAGCTAATAACATACAAACTCTTTTAGGTATTCTCCTTGCAGATGCCCAACATAAGACTAAAAATTACAGAAATCATTTAACTGCTCTTAAAGGGTTAAAGTTTATGATTGTCCCGTGTTACGTGAGTGCGCAAAGTTTTGCACATGCCCAATATACCATTATCATGTTGCCACCATCTTGGTCATGTTCCTTGTATCCATGACAGCAATGAATGCCAATATTCATTGTACAAAAAGGAACCAGACTATTTTATGGTATGGTTCGGCGATATGAATGAGAGAAAATCAAAATGGCAGCACCTCGATAAAGGTTTACAACAATGTTCGGTCTTACGACTTCGCAACGTAATTATATTGTGTTTTAACATTCAATAATGAACTGAAAAATGTTTCTAAAGTTTCAATCTACTCGTGTTATAATTATGTGAACAGTGTTGATTGAGATTTAAATCTTCACATGTGACATATTAGTTTAGCCTTACGGGTACACGATTTGACCAGGAAAAGCTGGTTGGTTTGGTCTCAACATTTTGACAACTGTACTCTCGTCGTTTAGAGCACACTCCATTGAATAAACCAACAAAGAGCTATCACTTCAAGTTCTCAAGAAGAGACAATTAAATGGTGTATCCGTGAGACTAAATTGATTAGTAATAATTAATTGATGTAATAACATGAGTATAATCTAACAAAAACTCTATCAGGACCTGGCTTTTTCGGACTTGAGGGGACGGGGGCACATAATGCCCCTCCTCTGAAATTTTCAAAAGTTTCTCAAATAGTTTTTTCACTACGTTCTACTAGATGACGTAACATAACAGTTAACAAATTTGCCATTGAAGTGATTAATTGTGTGTAGTTTTTTTTCCCCATATTTTGTCAAAAATCGTGTTCTCCCCGAAAATTTCCGTACTTTTAGTCCAAATGCTGTAAAACTTTGCAAGCTCGTAAAGTTTAACATAATAAATAACGTGACAATGCTTTTTTGTTACTTGGGTCACCGTTGGTGGCGCTGTAAACAATTGTTATCCCATTTTGAGGGGAAATTTAAACAAAAAAATATTTCCTCCAACTTTGTGGGCCCAGGCTGCAATGAGCCACACTAATGATTCTATAGTATTTCTAAGCCTGAAGTTAAAAGCTAGCATGTACAAAAAAAATATGTCGATACCAAATATGAGTCTTGTTTTAACCCCTAAATACGGACTAATACACAAAATTCAAGATGGCCGCCTAATTTGGCGCCCATTTTGAATTCCAACAAAGAATTTAACACTATTGCGTGACACATTCCTTTTTCTTGGGAAAGAATACCCCCAAAAAGTGGACATTTTGTTGAAACAGACAAAAAAATCACTACAAACTTTAAAATCGTTTGACCTAAGTTTGAATAGACAAATGCCTTGGTAAAAGCTGAACCCCGATAGCAATTATCTTTTAACAATTTATGATAAATAAAGTGTGAACATTGTGACGATCGAATGCAGCGTTAAAAGTCACGGGCAAAAAAGGTGGGAGCCCCCGGTCCTGATAGGGTTATGATGTTCTTGTTTTTAAATTCTTTCTCAACGCTTCAAACACAAAATAAAATGTATAATGCACAAAAATTCCACGTCTTACTCGACAATTTTTAACCTTAACCGTAATCAACCCCGTCCCTTCAAAATTAACCTTAACCATACACGACCATTTCAAATTAACCCTGACCAACTCCGACCCTTTGAAATTAACCTTAAAGGTATACGTTGTCTTGGATCGGTCGAGTTGGTCTATAAAAAGCGTGTGTAACCGTTTGTTATAAAATGCACATGGTTTAAAAGTACAATACAAAGATCCACACAATTATGCCTCGAAATTGCGAGGTTTTCCTTGAACTTTGTGAACTAACACGGTCGGCCATTTGTGGAGTCAAAAGTTTGTACATCTCTATCAGGATTAGTGACGAGAGGTATCGATACGGCGCGCTGCCAATGTTAGCGAGGCTGCGCATCATGCGCTTCACCATTCCCCTTGCTTGCCAAGTAGATTTAGCGCCCCACACGATATAAACAGTCTTTGGCGGTGACTTGAAAAAAAAAACGTTTTTGAAGCGTTTAAGCTAACTAGTTTGCGTAGGGATAAATTAACGTATGTTTTAATGTTACCTTCAACACTGAGAGCACAATATTGAAAAGGCAAACTGTTTCAATTTCCTCATCGTTTGAATCTTGTTGCCAATCCTCGTTCTTATCAATATGCACAAGATACGGTATAAACACTGTCTGGGGAATACCTCTCAAAGTAACTTGTATAAAATGAAGGTGTTGCAGAAGAAAGTTGTTCGCATTATTTATGGAAAAAATGAAATTAAATGACGCGTTCACTCAGCCCCATTGGTCTCATCCAAGACCGCTGAGATGTACTGATGAACTTGTACTAATTCTTGTTCAGGATGTAGTGATGCATGATGGGAACAATTGTACTGTTAATCGGCTCACTGCGCACAATCACAATGTGTACACACACGATATGATAATGTATGGAGTTACAAGAAGAATGTTGCGATCGAGCCCTATGTTTAGTTCAAGGCAAAAAATGGCAATAATTATTTGTAATGGATTTACAAAAATGAGCTGGGTTATTATTGATAGTCGAATTTTTCGTAAACAGGAAAAGAACATGAAAAGGTGACTGTGGTTTTCAGGTCACGGAGAATGGTCCTATGCGCATGTGTAGACGTCAGCCCATCCAAGCCCCTTTGGATGAGGCGCTGCCGTGGGACCGAGCGAAACGGACGCGTGGATGATTTCACGGCTAGTGAATGGTATGGATGGGAGAGGGCGCTCTTTGTCTCAAAATGGCAGATGGCCACTGGCTCGAATTTTGTATGATGAGAACGACCATGTGTGCATTGAACAGTTCAACTGAATTGAGAAAACATAAAGAGAAACTTACATATGTCCTTGGTCGACCGTGACAGCTCGCATCGTCGTCGAAACTCTCAAAACGAAAAGGCAATTTCATACAGTCTTAATCTCGTTGTGCTCTCCATTCTTCAGATAGAAGATTGCAGATTGACCTTTGACCTTCAGTGCCTCCAATTGAAACAACAGTTGCTTGAGGTGGCCTGTTTTGGGGTAGTTTGTAGCGAAATTGCAGTACAGGTAACAAACCTGTTCGGTAAATAAATGAAATAAAATGCTGCATTCAAAAAGGGAATGAAAGCAATTTTTGAAACGCAAGTACTTGAGAATTTAGGTAGGATGGCGCTCGTGGTTGTGGTGTGTGGGGGGGGGATGTCCAATGACGTCACGTTTTAAATTCCACTGTGAACAAGTATTAAATAAAATGGCATATTAAACCATTTTAACATGAGTTTAGAGTGTTGTTATTTTTCCCCTACTTTTAATGACTACTGTATTTAAAAATGAGTGCATCACAAATAGAATTT
>CM063256.1:3932533-3942688 GCA_032158295.1 Pycnopodia helianthoides | reverse complement strand
TTTCAAACTTGTTTCCAAACAGTTGTAATAAAGTTCAGGGCCGTAGGAAGCGGTAGGGCCGGTATGGCCATGGCCCTACCAATATTTTACATTTATTTATTTTTTATTTTAACAGAACTTGCAAATCCTGCTTGACATGCTACAGGAACAAGAGTTGGGTACACAAAAGTAAAAAATAAATCAGGGCTTGGATCTAGACGAGACTACGTATACCAATAACAAACAAATACATGTCTTGCTTGATCCTCTTGTCTAAATAAACCATATCTGATCACTCCTTGTTGCAAAACTTTCATAAAAAAGGATAAAAGCAAAAAAAATGGTGACTGATGAAGTGCAGCTTATATAAAGCACTGAAAATATGTTATTGAGCCATCCATTAAAGGTATACATAAAATGGCTCGACATATTATCACCGGATAAAAGTTCTTTTAAGTGAGTTTTCTAACCCCTTCCAGCCTCCCCTTTCTCCTAAACCCCCCCCCCCCCCACTCTTTCCTCAGTGTAGATGCATTTAAACATCAAACATAAGGTCTGTTCTAACCATTGCTTTGACTATCTGGAATACCACAAATCAACATCAAACTGTCAGGGAATGGTTTATTACCAGAGACCACACCAATTACTTGTCTTCTCCTTTTCCAAACAACCCCCCCCCCCACCCCCCTGTCGCCGGATTTGGTTTCGAAATTCCCGCTCCAGAACTATTTCGGCCTTAGTACTTTCTGATATCCTGATATCAAATTTGAATCAAGTGAAAAAAAGAACTTTGTTTTCTCCAATTAATTCAAGGAAGAATACAATTAATTAAATCACTTTCTGTAACACTTTCCAATATTCACTGAACTCATTTTTCATATAGAAAATCATTGAATCAGCTTTGTAAACGACATTTGTTTGTTTATTGTTGCAAAAATAATTCATCCAGATTAATTAGAACTATTAATACAGAGTAAACCAATAAAAACTAACTTTAGAATTTGCTCAAAAGGTGAGGGAATTGCCAGGAATTGCGTCATATTGCACCACAGAGCATATACATACATACAGCACTTTCCCCCTCCCTATTTTTTGATGGAAACATGAGTATAGAAACATTATTAGAGAGTAAACCAATGAAAATGATTTTTACAATTTGCTCAAAAAGTGAGGGAAATGAGGCCAGAAATTATGTTATATTGACCCACAGAACATCTTGAACAAAATTTTTACTGGGGCCCTTAAGCGTGCCCTGGACCCCACGCCGTAATGGCTTCGCGCTCGCATTTATCCCTAACTCCCCTTCTCAAATGGGCCTGACCAATGTTTTTGAGCTTCCTATGGGCCTGTTAAGTACATTTTTTTAAAGTACATTTTTTTGTGTTGCTGCTTAATAAAAGTAATACAATAAATATATACATAAAATCATAAACCAATTGTATTAGTTGTTCTTTTGAGTCCATGGTACAGAATTAGCTATATTTCTTCCTCCATGGCTATACGTACAAAACGTAAGATAAACGTTTTTGAGGGGTCAAAATGTCACGTCAGAGGTCAGGACAAAGGTCAGGTCAGACGTCAAGGTCAGGTCAGAGGTCAAGATATATTTATGAGGATTTTTCTAAAATACGGGGAATTGGCAGCTTGGTCAGGGAATTGGCAGCCATAAGGGGGTAATTCTACATGAAAATGTACATTCTACAGCACAATTTCTTGTTTCACATGATCAATCTGCAATCTGTATTTATTTCACACTATAAGCCATACAACGATAATGTTCAAGCAGCTGGCAAAAGAAATTGAACATTTATTGAACACCTTATTGTATATGCGGTGCCAAAGAAACACCTTAAAATTAAAAAATATAGTGATTGATACTAGATTATGAGCATTGATAGCAATGAAATACATTTACTAAAAAGATAACCCTAAGACAATTAAACAGACCACTATGAAAGTAGCATGTTGCTATACATACATTAGTTTGATGACATTAGTCGAGAACAGGGTGGACCACGTGAAGGTTGTCATCACCCACCCCTTAACAGATAATTGTAATCAAATATAAGAGTTACTGATCCAGTGTGCCACATAAAATGTTTAACAAACATCATTAAATATAACTCAAAACCAGGTACATGTATTGTAATTATATATTTTTAAAAACTTTTTAACGAGGACGTAATCATGTTTTACAAAACTGCTGCATGTTTGTTGTACCTTGTAACAAGAGTTACTGATCCCAGTGTGACACACAAAATAATTACCAGTTAAACAAAAATTCAAAATCAGATACAGTAATTAAATAACCCAGCCTGTTACTGAGTACCCAAACACTTTCAAAACTGTCTTTTTGTTACAAATGAACTTAAAACTGTTGCATGTTCATCATAATACATTTTGAAAGAGTTACTATTCCCAATGTGTGACACACAAAATTATTACACTACCGCAAAACAGAGACTTGTAAACAATTATACAATTAAGAAGAATTAAATGACAGCATGCCACAAAAGACATTAAAATTTACCGCACATATTTAAATTATGATTCGAATTAAGTAACAAATAAAATTTAACTAAGTAATAACCAGCACTCAAGTAAACTACCTACAAGTTTGAAGTCTTCATATTTGTAATGAGTTTACTTCATCACAAATATAATAACCTTAAATTGTCTTTTGTCGACCCTTGGGGGCAATTTTTGTTTTTTTATCTATTTGAAAGAAGGACAATATCTGCTTTAAGGATATGAACACCCCGTGTTGATACCACCTTTGGTTCAAAAGTTATGGAAGTCGAAACACCAAGAGTTGTATAGAAATGTAGACCCCAGTCGTCCTATTTTTGCCTGTTATTCAATAATGCATTTACCGACAAACGACTCATTTGGCTTGATCGCATCACATTTACTGGGAACTAACACTTGTAATGAGGTACTTCATTACATGCATAAAACTTGAACATACTTGCAATGAGGTACTTCATTGCAAGCATGTTATAATTGCATGATTGTAATGAAGTACCTCATTACAAGCATGCAATCTTTTATTTGAATACATGTACTTGTAAGGAAGTACCTCGTTACAAGTTGTACATGTATTCCGTCTACATACTTGTAATGAAGTACCTCATTACAAGTAAGTTGACATTATTGTGAATGAATGACAACTTCAGTCAGAGTTGAATATTTCAACCATGGGGGACAAACATGTTTATTTGAGATTTATTTCAAAACTGTTTAATGTCAACCATAGCACATACTTCAAGAATAAAATCAACTGAAATTTAACACTACAAACTGATAACAACTCTCGTTTTCACTTTCTTACTAATGTTATTTCCAAAAGCACTAAGATCAACTTCATTTTTCTATAAGAAGAAAACCCTCTGAAAAAGAGTTCAATCTGCAGTTGAAATCTGGATGATCAAGCTGTAATGTCACAATTCATCAGCAAAGACAATCTCAAAGTAATTGTGCATTGTTGTTCACATGCTCTTGGTGGAAAGTCAAATAATTAGTCTCAAGATCAAGTTCAAGATCCTGCAGTTTAAAACCTCTAGAGCAACTTTAAGAGTTCACAACTGTTCACAAACAATCATATCCTCAGGAATGTAAAAAAGTCTCACTAAAAAGTCATAGTTCAACAGTTTGCTAATATCCAATCCAAAAGAATACTTTGCAGATGAACTTTCTAACTCATGTTGAACTGCACAATCTAAGTATCAAATCTTGATGTATGTCTGAAACTTGCTGTCAAAATTGCCTCTGATTATCTGGGGGACAGCCATGAATGGCTTAGTTAATAGATGAATGACGTCGCTTTCCTGAACAAATCATACTCAGTGTGGTATAATTTTGCTGCTGTGACATGACAATCATCATCACTGATGAATCACAAAGTATTAGACGAGGGTAGATGTCATGAAGACAGTCCTTCAGAAAAACGTTGGTGAAGCAATAGTTGCATTATAGTACTGCATTAGGTGGCTCTGAATCTTGACGTGACCAACTGCGAATTGTTCGACTGTGTTCATCCTTTGATATGATCAAGAAAGAAAAGAAAAAGTAGAATTTAAGGTTAAAGATTTTAAAGTTTTAAATTTAAGCAGGCTAGAGACATTAAGACATTTTAATGGGTACAGCTTTGACTTACAGCAAAGGGGGCCTAGTTCAAACGAAATGTCATTCATCAACAAATTGTTTAACATAACAACTCATCACTTAACAGCATTTCTACATTTCATTTCAATGCGAAAAATTACCAGAGCCTCATATAAATGTACATCTTCAAGTTCAGGAAAATAGATTGCAGATATTGTTTTACACAAGTTTAAAAAATGCACTGTAAAGTAATAAGAATCTACTCATACCTTGAAACACTTACGTTAGTCTTTTATGGTCCAGTTTGACAACAGAGCCCTGCATTGGGTGTAGTTCATCATAAAGACCTGTAAAATATTACAAAGCTAAAAATAAGATCACATTTATTCCACCTAGCTTCATAAAAACCACACATTATGTCCCAGTTTGCTAATGAGTATCCTTTACATGAATTCTGCTCACTGAAATCTTAAGTTTTTGCACATCCTGTGGTCATTGAACTAGACATTCAAATGTAATTGCTTTTCATTACCCAGGACTAGAAGGTCCTTTGCAAGGGCAGAAATTGTTAATGCACACGTATGAATTAACAAGGTGTACCCAATTGTGTTTTTTATCAAAATGCTTCAGCAAACAAAAGCATACAAACTAAAAGATTTTGCTTAAAATAATATAAGGGTCACTTGTTTCTGAAACTGTTGGATGTCAAGAGAGTTTTAAAAGACCTAACCTTGAGATTCTTCTCTTCAAATTGGTGATGAGTACATATAAAACATATTGAGACATCTTCATAGTCTATGCTGACAGAGGGATACTGCTTCCTGTAACGAATAATGACACATGAATAAAAGTCACAACCAACAAGGAGTATTTGACCAAGTATAACAAACACTTTTTGTGTATAAGCATAACTTCATGGTCTATGTTGACCCAGCCGAATAGTACAATCACCTGAAAGACAGTTAACTCTTTCGCTACGGTGAGCCGCTCACAGCGGCTCACAGAAAAGTCCCGTTCCCTACGGAAAGCCGCTCACAGCGGCTCGTTGACGTCACTGTAGGTACTCGGGGCATCCCCATGACGTGTGCCATTTTTGCATAATTGAGTCGCTGCCTTTGGCTTTCTATCCCGCAAAGGGTATTATTGACACATGAGATGGCGGCGTCCAATAATTAATTCCGTACAAACCGCGCGAAATTCGAAAATTCTATTACGGAGTGAAAGAGTTAAGTTGTTATGACATCTGTAAAAAACCCCAAACATTTTTCAGAAAATATGAGAGGATCGCCCATTGACAAAGCTTTGAATAAAGTCTTCCAAACTTCAAGACACTTTTCATAAAATGCCATATTTGATGAGAAATGAATAAACTAATTTTCCGATTGGAGTTTATCGCTCAGTGAGCGTTTTATTCATTTGTTGAATCTATATGATTTCATGCAAATGTGTAATCGGGTTTTTACTATTTTCTCGTGACCCAGATGGCCGATCGATCTCAAACTTCTACAGGTTTGTCAGTTTATGTATATGGTGGATTACAAAAAGTGCTTACACTGCCAGCAACTGTTTTGTTAGTAAAAACAAATTCTGTAATGTTCCTTTAATGTCTTTCAGTCATGTTACCTTGAAACTTGCATTCTCATACCATCCATGGTCTTCAATGTTCCCCTCTGGTAGTAATCTGTACCCATATGATTCCTGGTGACATCACCTGTACATGAAGAATGATACAATAACTGCATTCAAATTATAAATTAACCCCTAAATTGGTCCGTGTTGACAGTAAAATCCTACATCAAAAAGGTCGTCACCATCACCTGAAAGACTGTTTAGTTGTAATCACATCAGTACAAAATTGTTCACAGAAAAATATAATTTGATCATCTGATAATCACCACAGGAATACTGCTTTGTAAAAAGGCTAACAAAAAACACATAACACTGCCTCTATGCCAAAAATATTTGTATAAAACAAGTGGGACAAAATACATATTTGTACAGACTTTATAAACAAATTGAACTTTCTAAGGAGATAACAGAAACAAAATCTACCTATTGAAGTAGAGAGTGTGTCATCAGGATACAGTGACAGGTCTATCCAAGCAACTCAGTCAGATGGTCCAGTAAATATCGCAGTCACAGTCATCAAACAAACAGCCAAACTGAAAAACATTAAATACACTTAAGAACAGGAAGATTCTGAATTAAATATGGCATTTGTAAGATTGGTATTATATTACTATTTTTTATCTAACATTTGGTATTGGTTTCTAGTGCATACAAAATTAGGAATGGTCATTTTTATTCCTCAGATAAACTTGTTACAACCCTGAGTATTCATCAAGAACTGGCCTAGAACATCAACAATTAAGAAGAAAACAAATTGATACTCATTTCCTTGATTCACTGATGCATTTATCTCCAAGAGGTCACTCCGTCAACACCAGATCTCTTTTGATGTCTTGATGATCGTTGACTGTAAACTGTGTGGATTCCAGTCATTGAGATACCCTTAAGAAACAAAAATCAAACCATCAAGTTGTAAACAATCTCCTTAAAAAGTAAAAATGATGTTTTTAGATTGAGACTAATTTAAAAAAAAATTGGTCAATAATAACTAACAAACAGTACAAGTATAAAACAGTGATCCATATGTTCAACAAATCCTAGATGGATAAAAGTATTTTCCCCTAGTTTCTTAAATTGCACAATTACAATTCTGATCTAAAGAGAATACTGCTTTGAAAAAGGTTTTCAGAAACCACATAACACTGCTTATTTATACGTCAAAAACATTTGTATAAAAAAAGTGGGACAAAATACATATTTACAGAATCAAATGAATGATACTAACATCTTCTCAGAACATGTTAATTGACAAGATTGAAATATGACAAGTAATGAGAAATAGTTACAAATGTACAGATTTACTGAAAATTTAATTAAAATATAAAAATACATACATTTCAGAGTAAGATAAGTACTGCACATGTATATCAGTTGCTTATAAGAACCTTCACGGTTAAAAAAAAGGAATTCAAAAGTTCCTTATTGGTTAATACCTGCAGTGGTTACAGTAGTCGCAGTAGAACAAAATCTACTTATCGGCAACAGAATAAAGTTCTCAAAGAACAAACCTACACAGTAAAGTATATACACATGGTATTACTGCAATCTGAATAAACATTGATACCTCACATTGCATTGACTTAAAACCCATATACAATAATTTCATAGTAAATTAAGTGCTGTATACCAGTTGCTCAGATGCACATTTTCAAAATGTAATGCATTTAAAAAGTCCTTTTTTGTTAAAAACATAATTTTGAATTAAAGATCTCTACTAATACTTCTACATGATTTTATGATTGATAATAGTGTACATCATCTCAATTTGAATTTCTTGAAGTGATTTGTAATTGGATATTCAATATCGATTAGATAAATTTACTTGCTTTATCTTAAACTTTACTTGTTATTTAAAGGAACATTACAGAATTGGTAAGAAAAAAACTTGTAAAATATACTTTTGATCACAGATTTACATAAAACTTACACTGTCTAATGATGATCATAGTAGAAAACACTTTTCCCGATCCCACAAAATTCAAGAAAGCTATGGTCATTGATGTTCGATGTTTTTTCTCTCCAACAGCCCTGTGCACAACAATTCAAAAGAATAGTGACGTCGCAGTACGTACCCCTATGTCAAACGGTTGTTTGCTGTTACTCATTGAAGCATTGCTCAGTACAGACCATCCGGGGATTCAGTACATATAGTGACGTCATGTTTTGTTTGCTGCCCTCATTTACGGGATTTTGATAAATTTAGGCGGCGCCGCTAGTGAAAGGAGTAAAAACTCCCTGCAAATATCACATTTTTTGTTAATGTGATGTTACAAAAGATGCAACAAATTATAGAAAGCAGAAAACTAAAAAATAATGTCAACTTCCATCACCATGGCCCATCCTCTTTAAACTTTCTATTTGATGAAGGTTTCAGAACTATGACAGAGTCATTCAATTTCTGCATACATCACAGACTTTTAATGACAAATTGATATTAACGATGCTCTCTATTTTAAAAGCAACTCTGTAACTGACATCACTTTCGTTTCCAATGTCAAGCCTGATACTTCATTCTTGCTTAGGGCAAGGCAGTTTTTCCCAAGTATAAGGCACCTACTGTGAGGACACAAACATTTCAAGGGGCACCAAAGCAATGACCAGGGTGGTGAGGCAAAGTCCTCCATGAACAGTGACATAATGATATTTTCATGGGGCAAGCTGGGGCAAAGACATAATGTGGGAGGTTTTTGATGTATCTACTTGTTTGTGCATTTTTGTTTCCACTCTCATTGAATGGAGGAAGGTGGAGGGTTCTGCTCCTGCCCCTGTCTCTGAAGTTTCAGACCTGGGCCCAATTTCATAGAGCTGCTAAGCACAACAATTTGCTTAGCATGAAATTTCTTCCTTGATAAAAACAGGGTTACCAACCAAACTTCCATGTGTTGCATATTGCCTGTTACTGGTATTCAGCTGTTGTTTGCTTATCCTGAAAATCACGTGGAAATTTGGTTGGTAATCCTGTTTTTATCAATGAAGAAATTTCATGCTAAGCAAATTGTTGTGCTTAGCAGCTCTATGAAATTGGGCCCTGCATGTAACAGTCTGATTTAATCGGAATTGAGATTTGACAAACCCCAATGCATGTCTATTCTAAAAGAAAGGCGTACATTTCCTTATCAACAGTTTTTGTTTCCGAGCATTTCTTAACTAATAATCCCACAGTTGCATCTTTAGGTTCCCTGCATTTCCATTTATCTAGCATGTAGTAAACCTAAGCCCATTCGTTGTATTTGTTAGCTGCTTTGAATTTAAAAATGTCTCCTTTAGACATACCCAGATTTAAAGGTAGCTCCTCCCAAAATCCAAGCTTGTCAGCAAGTTTATTAAGTTGATCGGATATCACACGGGCATTTCCATGTCTCGGTGTTTGTGGCACAATCTCAGCTGAACTAATGGTTGAATAGACTTCTGGAAAAAAACAATTTGAAAGATTTAAAGTCTTCAGAACATTTTCTTTTGTGATTGGTGTGCTTCTGGTAGTGTAGTAGTGAAGCAGAGACTGACCTCCAACCATAACTAGCTGTCCACTACACTCACGCTCTTGTGTATACCACACTGAAAAGTGATGACCCACCACAGTGCAGGTGTCCGATCAAGAAAAGTATACTGAGTTATCATAGACAGTACAAGGAAATAAAGCGTGTGAAGGAAATAAAATCGCTTGGAATACTCGCACCACTTGCATAGTCTATTACGCAAACATCTCTGAATCACAGAACACCTTAAAGCACATGTACAACATCGGTAATTTTTAAAGACTAGTACCCTCACTTTATGTGATCCAACATAAACATGAAATAACAAACCTGTGAAATGTTAAGCTCCTTCGGTCTTCGGAGTCATCAGAAAATAGTGCAAAACCCAGTTATATGTTTTCAAACATCGGGCTTTGGACACATGAGATAAAGACTAATTGTTTTACTCATTTCCTAAAAACTATAGCATTTCAAGCAAAACTATTTCAAGGAAAGATTTCCACAATGATCATCTTTATACCATGTAAGGCATGTGTAAATCTGTGAACATTTATACTTTCAGTCTTACCAAAGTTGTACACACCCTTTAAATTAGTGGGGGGGGGGGCGCGGGCTGGAATGCAAATTTCAATCATTTTTAACTCACCATTGTTTTCCTTATAGCTCTCAATAACTTTGCTCACATCCGGCCGTTTCCCTTTATAAGAATCCAACAAATCATCCAGAGATCTTCCAGCCTCCTCCCACATACGTAAAGCCTCCTCAGTAGGGTTACTCCTGAGGGTAACATTGTTAATTTCACCATGTGACAGTTGAAGCTCTTCCAGAATAAGACGACAGTCAGCGTCCAAAGGGCTGGGAGGATTCAGAATTTTCCCTACCTCTCTCAAAAATTTTGCAGAAAACGATGTTGTATTTGTTGGCTGTATGAGAGAGAAAACTTGAAACATTCAATCCGACAATAGGA
>CM063256.1:3570346-3932433 GCA_032158295.1 Pycnopodia helianthoides | reverse complement strand
TGTAGTTAAAAGAAAATTACATATACTGCTACATGTGATTTCTGTGCTAGGTTCTTTTGTTTTGAATGTTTTTTCCCCTCCATCTGTGCCTGTACAAGTGGGCTTTTAGGGGTACATATTTTATTTCAGAGCCTACATCAACATGTTTTCCTTTCTCAAAATTTCACAAATGCAACAGTCAGGAAAGTCAAAGTCTTTGATTGGACAAAAAAAAACCATTTCAAAAATATCACCATTGTGTAACGTTTGTGGCATTTAAAAAAAGTGTTTGTGTGTGCATAATATACTGGCCTAGGCCTTGGACACAATGTCCTTGGCCTTGGTCTTGGCCCCAAATGCTGTTCAAGGTTCAAGGTTCATTTATTTTCCACAGTATCAAGTAAAGAAACATTATCATCAGAATACAACTTAACAGTATACATGTAGATATAAAGAACATGATTAAAACAACTATGACACTGCAGAGGGATCCATTTTAGAAGCAGAGCTTGTAGGCAATGGTCCCTAAAGACATGCATTTGCACTGAGACGGATAATAACAATTAGGTGAACCAAAAGGTCCATGGTCGAGTCGAGCCACTAAGGAACAAAATAGTATAATAGGTCTCAATGCACAAGCACGTACTCAAAAAATACATTTAAGAAGACCACTTTAAAGCAAACAGACGAACGGGACGAAAACGAAACAGTGGATTAAAACTAACACAACGGCCTTGCAGGTCTGCCAGTAACGTACCGACCAAAACTGAGTGGTCACACCCAGGGGATCCCACAGAGGGAATAACATGCATGGAAATGGGCAATGCGGGCGAGGATCCCCAGATGGAGACCACCCATTCCCGGTCAGCACTGAAATACCAGTTTAGATCATAATAGTACACGTACATGTGTTATTAACTGTACACTCATTCACAATAAGATTCCAATGCATCAGATTTAAAGACACGGTTAAAGATAAATAAACTTTTGGAGACTCTTAGTTGTTCATTAAAGAGGTTGGGCCTTGCTAGAGGTCACTCTTTAAAAAAAAATGTACATCCCTAAATACACCTATATCTACCAAGAAAACAGCAGTCGGTGCCAGAAAGCTGTCTCCAAAAATTCAAAAGAATAGTGACGTCGCAGTACGTACCCCTCTGTCAAACGGCTGTTTGTTGTTACTCATTGAGCATTGCTCAGTACAGACCATCTGGGCATTCAGTACGTATAGTGACGTCATGTTTGTTTGCTGCCCTCATTTACTGGATTTTGATAAAAATAATTCAGGCGGCGGGCTAGTGAACGGAGTAAAAACTCCCTGCAAATATCACTTCTTTTGTTAATGTAATGTTACAAAAGATGCAACAAATTATAGAAAGCAGAAAACTAAAAAATAACGTCAACTTCAATCACCATGGCCCATCCTCTTTAAGCATGTTCCAGAGTATAGGTCCCATATGTTCTGTGACTCGGTCTTGGCCTAGGCCTTGGCCTTGGAGACCCAGGACTTGGACTAGAACCTTGGCCTCGAAGGTCATGGACTCAACTACAACACTGATGTTTTTCAGAACCTACTGTTGCTCTTTGTTCAGGTGAAATTAATCAGATCACGGTAGGTGTCTGTCTGTGTAAGCTGCACACTGGAAAGTCCCGGTGGATATAAACGTCAGCCGTACTTTATAACAAAAAGGAGGGGAAAGCCATTTAGTGTATACTTACCAGTGCTCTGTTGCTGAAGTTGGTAAGAGTTTGTCCAATTTGCACATGCTTAAGGGGTTTACTGTGGGTACTGAGGTTTACAAAAAATAACAATTCTTTACTGTAAATATTTATTGAAGTAATTGTAAGACATTGCAGGTTTGAGATACACTGTAGAATCAATCATTCAGGCTTGTCAATTCAAACCCAACTCAACAAAAAAGAATGGACAAATTTACACTTCCCAGATAGCATTAGGACGTTGAAACAACGTTTTAATACCATTTACAATGAACGTTACTTTAACGTTTATATGAGAACGTACATTCAACGTAATTCTGCTCATTGATGTAATGTTTAATCAATGTTAGATTGTAAACGTAGAAACAATGTTACATAAACGTTTTTTTACACTAGTTACTTTAACGTTTTACGAGAACGTTGACTCAAAGTAATTCTGCTTATTGATTTAATGTTACATCAACGTTACATTGTTAACGTAGAAACAATGTTACATCAACGTTTTTTCAACTAGTTACTTATACGTTTTACAAGAACGTAGATGCAACGTTATTTTGCTCATTGATATAATGTTTAACCAACATTAGCAGGTGAACGTTGAAACAATGCAACATTTACGTTTTTTCAACTAGTTACTTTAACGTTTTTATGTGAACGTTTTTTCAACGTTAATTTGCTCATTAATAAAATGTTTAATTAACGTTGGAACAATGTTACATTAACGTTTGTTCAACGTTTCTTGGACCGTTTTATTTAACTAATGATTCAACACCATCCATTAACTTTGATCTGAATAATTATAATATTTTATGCAATTTTCTTTAGTATACTTTAATTAATAAATGGTTATAACTACAGTACTACGTATGCTACAGTCAATATAAACCTATACATCCTAACATGTGGCATATGTTGTATATATGTAGTACGGATACATAGAAACTTCAGTCATGGTTGCACTTTTTTATTTCTTTAAGTGGTTTAATTTTTAATTAATAACTTGCAACTCAAACTATCGATGGTACATTTGATGTCTAACAAATTCTTCTAAAAGGATTTGGAAAAAGGGTGAACAAACTACCATTAAATGTCTTCATAACACCAAATTGTTATTTATTAAATTTGAGTTTGGACTGCTAATATTACCTGACTATAAATTTGCATATTGATGTTAACCTAAAGCAACGTTGACTCAACGTTATTTTAACCAAGAGTTAAAATTATTTCAAAGTAGGTTCATAGATTGATTTTTTCGTCGTAATGCTTGTCTAAATTATCAATAAAGATAAAATAAAAGTCACTTGTGAAAGTTTCAGCTGAATACTTTGTCTACTTGTTGAGAAAAAAGCAACAAACTGTTACAGTATTTTCATGAGAACATCAAATCATGACGTGGATCTTCAATTAAAAAACTCTGATCCCTTTGTTGGCGCCTGAGTCAAGACTCCTCAACAAGATAAGCCAATTAGCTTTTGTAATGTACACCCAAGTTGGCACACTTCTATAGTAAAATGTTTGCCTTATCTGAACTTCTTCCACCTCATGCTTAGCAATGCCCAGTGATTAACTCTCTAACCATTGCAAAAACCATGTGTATTATTGACGATGCGTAGAATTGTGTGCTTTCAGATGTCCGAGAAGTTTCATGCCTGACTGAAACTTTTCTTATATAAAATTTTCTTTGGTGAAAAAGTGCCACGCTCTCCAAAACTACATTACTTTAAAGGGGTATAGTTTCTGACAATGATAATATCAATAGCTCCACAATGCTCTTTACTAAGTAAGTTTTTAGAGCAATTACCAAAAGTACACCCTGCCTTAAAAAAATTCATTGAGGGTCTTCAGACGTACATGTAAATGACATGTACTCGAGGAAATCCCCCTAAGGTTTTAAGTACATAACAAAACGAAGTCTTCAAGAATTACAATGGTTTTTATTCGCAAATTTATGACTGTTTTCTTTAAAAGAAATTATCAAATTTAAATCAAAGATAAAGTGGTCAACTAAAAAATGGCCAACGGTAGCCTACCTAGCGCATACGTTCATATAACCTTCTTTTTTTTTTCGACACTGAAAAACTGCAACAGACATTGATTAGGTGTTCGTGCAATATGAGCACGAACACCTCTTGTTATTGTTCTGTTTTTTCTTTTTCTTCTCCTTCTTCCACGCAACTCTTCTCTGGATAATAACTCAATATTGAAACTGAATTGAACCTTGAAACTCATCAGACAATTGAACCTCAATAAGAGGACGGCACAGTTGTCATTACGTCATGATGACGTCATCAGGTGTTGAATTACAGGGTTTTTAAAATTGAAAATGACCTTTTGCTTTTTGCTGTATCTCAGCGAATATAAAAGCTATGATGTTCAAAGTTTTTGCATCTGATAGACCAAGGTTGGGGCAACATTTGAAAAGTTAACGCCAAAATCGTACGACCTAAGCTTCCGGGTCGTTACCCTGGGTCGAAGTTCACCTTCGTTTTTTTTCGTCAAAAAACAACTTTCGAGCTTATCTACGGAATAACTCAAGATTGAGATTGAATTGAATGTTGAAACTCAACAGATAGTTGAACCTCAATATCAAGACAACACATACTTAATTATGTCATGATGACGTCATCGGGCATTGAATTACGTTAGATCAAAGTTTAATATTTGTAAAAATCATAACTCAAAAACTATGATTCGGATTTTGACAATCTACACATCATTTTCTTTTTTTTTTTTTTTCTTCTTCATCTTCTTCTTCCGTGGAACTCTTCTCGGCAACATAACTCAAGATTGAAACTGAATTGAATCTTGAAACTCATCAGACAATTGAACCACACTATGAAGACGGCACAGTTTTCATTACGTCACGATGACGTCATCAGGTGTCAAGTTACAAGGTTTTAAAGTTGAAAAGTGACCATTTGCTATGTGCTGTATTTCAATGAATTTAAAAGCTATGATGTTCATAATTTGGCATCTGATAGTTCAAGACTGGTGCAACATTTCAAAAGTTAACGTCAAAATCTTATGACCTTTAGTTCCGGTCGTACCGGAAGGTCAAAGTCTGCCTTTGTTTTTGTTTTCATTTTTCGGGCATAACTCAAGATTAACACTGAATTGAACCTTAAAACTCATCAGGCAATTGTACCTTGATATGAAGACAACACATTTGTCATGACGTCACGATGACGTCATCGGGTGTTGAATTACAAGATTTTTAAAATTGAAAATTGACCATTTGCTTATTGCTGTAGTTTCGGCAATCTTTATACTACGGTGTTCATAATTTGGCATCTTTTAGTTCAAGACTGGGGCAACATTTCAAAAGTTAACCACAAAATCGTATGATCTTCACTTCCGGGTCGTTACCCTGGGTCGAAGTTTGCCTTCGGGTTTTTTCCTTCAAAAATCTGTTTTTTGCCTTTTTTACAGCATAACTCAAGATTGAAAATGAACTGAACATTAAAACTTGTCAGACAATTGAACCTCAGTATCAAGACGACACAGGCTTGATGATGTTATGATGACGTCATCAGGTATCAAATTACACTAAATCAAAGTTTAATATTTGTAAAAAATCATAACTCCTGAACCACATGCTGGATTTTTACAATCTACAAATCATCGGACAGGTCGTGAAAAGTTCAACAATCGCTACACACAGTCTGACCCCATTTGACCTTGACTTCCGGTTCAAACCGGAAGTTGAAAATTTCAAAAATTCATATCTCAAAGACTACTAATCATTTTAGAGTTTTGTGTGTATTGGGTTGTAGAACGTTAAGCCTGCTCAAACTTTTGCACAGAGATAACAACATTTTTATTTTTACATCTGGTCGAAAAAGGCGCACGTTTAAGTTGACCCACATTGACGACGCGCGATAGTGAAAGAACACGTACCTGTACAGCCACACATAAATCCCATGTAACAGTAGACCGTCATTGACGGTCAATTAGGGTCAACCTCCTGTACACGTGCACCGCACGTGCAGTTTCATTGACGTCCTATGTTAAATGCACGTGTGATTATTTTGCTGTGGGAACCATGCTGGAATACATTCCGCATCCATCGGTGTTAGAACTCATATTGCACCCCAGTGGACAATCCATCTAATATTTGAACAAAATTCTTAACTCCTGAACCACACTTTGGATTTTTTACAATCTATACATCATCTGAAAGGTCTTAATTAAATTGACACGCGCTATTCAAAATGTGACCCGTCTGACCTTGACTTCCAGTAAAAACCGAGAGTTGAAATTTTCATGTTAAATAAATTTTTAACTTCTGAACCACGTTTTGGATTTTCACAATCTAAACATCATTGGGAACATATGTAACAACTTAAGAAACGATACACAGACTATGACCCCATTTGACCTGGACTTCCGGCTCAAACCGGAAGTTGAAATTTAATATTTGAAAAGTTAATAATTCCTAATCCACACTTGGATTGTTATCGTCTTTACATTATCGGAATTGTCTTAATAAACTTAACACGCGCTTTGCAAATTGTGAACCCATTTGGAAATGGGAAAATGAAAGTTAATATTTTAAAATCATAACTCCTGAACCACATATTGGATTTTTACAATCCATGCATCATCTGAAAGGTATTAATTAAATTGACACGCACTACTCAAAATGTGACCGGTTTGACCTTGACTTCCGGTAAAAACCGGAAGTTGAAATTTTATTGTTGAAAAGATCATAACTTCTGAACCACATATCAACTAAAAGGTCTTCATAAACTAATCCCGCACTACACAAAATGTGACCCTACTTAACCTTGACCTCCGGTCCAAACCGGAAGTTGATGTATACGTTTTGAAAAATTCATAACTCTTGAACCAGGCATTGGATTGATAAGGTTAAATGTCGTTACATATTCAATCAATCGCTCACCACGAACACCTTGTTTTTGTAGTAGACAAAAACTCAATGTCTAGTTTACCTTTATTTTATCAACCAAAAACAGAACAATCATTAACACCTAAAACAAACATTGAATTAACCGTTATTTCATCAACCAAAAATTGGCAAACAATCCAAACCAAAAACAGACGCTGATAAAACGTTATTTTATCAACCAAAAATGGACAAACAATTGAAACCTAAAACAAACATTGATTAAACGTTATTTTACCAGCCGAAAATGAACCAACCATGACAACAACAAGCAAACGTTGATTTAACGCTATTTTTCAACCACAAACGAACCAACCATGACAACCTAAAACAAATGTTGATTGAACGTTATTTTTCAACCAAAAACAAACCAACCATGAAAACCTAAAACTAATGTTGACTTAACGTTGTTCTTTTAACCAAAAACGAACCAACCATAAAACCTTAAAACAAATGTTGATTAAACGTTTATTTTCAACCAAAAAAGAACCAACTATGAAACCCTAAAACAAATGTTGATTAAACGTTATTTTTCAACAAAAAACAAACCAACTATGAAAACCTAAAACAAGCGTTGATTTTACGTTGTTTCATTAACCAAAAACGAACCAACCATAAAACCCCAAAACAAACGTTGATTTAACGTTTTTAGATTAACCATAACCTAACATAAACCTTTGTAACATTAGATTAACGTTAAATTAACGTTAGCAAATGAACAATAACCAATGCTAACCAAAAATCAACCATACTAACCAAATATCAACGTTGATTCAACGTTCGTATGCTATCTGGGTTACCAGTGATCTGTTGCTGAAGTTGGCTACAGTCTATCTGACTTGATTTAGAATCAACTTCGTCAGGTATTGCTGAGGAGGGTCAGTGGTCACAGCTGTTTGTGAATGGATGAAAAAGAAAAGTTGAGGGTTTACAGTCTGACATCCTCCTTTCTTTTAGATATGATTTTCACTGCTCGATTTTAATTTAATGGGTTGCATTTTCATGTTAAATTATTTTATTTTCTTAACCGTGTCACGTCAGATGATGCCTATAGGTGGACATTTTTAATAAACTGACTGAAGGTGCCTAATTTTGGTCGCCCGGAATAACTTTGGAGTGCCCTCAACTATTTGCAGGCAGTCTGACGGCTAATGTAAACATCCAGCCGGTTATTCCATTGTGTAGCAGTCACAGGCATGCACCTAACATGCTATGCTTCGTTCAACCATCCAAAGAGGGACAGGAGGTAATGGATGCTCATAATCTGCCTATTTCCATGTGCACTGGTTCAGTGATAAAATGGAAGCCCGGTTACAATGAAAAGCAAAGACAAATCTGGCTGAAGTTTTCACAATGTGGGAAAATATCAGTATTGATACCTGGTTCAATTGATTCAAATCAATTGAAATAGTTATTTTGCATAACATTCTGATAGTAAAAAAGGTAAAGTAATAAACCACAAGGTAAACTGACTTGTGGTTTATTACTTGATACTTGAAATAATAATAATAATAATAATAATAAACAGTTTTTTATGTAATTGCATGTTCTATGCCTTCAAAATCTTGCAAATTAAGTAAAGAAGTGTTGTTTACTAGTCCAAGGCAGGTTTTTTCAAGACAATGTATGCTGGTTCAGTGATAAAATGGAGGCCTGGTTACAATAAAATGAAAACAAATTGATTAAAAGCCCAATTTGAAGTTACTTTAGATGAAGAGGATGACAGTTGGCCAAAGCTTACTTACCAGAAGTATCACCTTGTGGTGCACTTTCCCAAGAGGCATCTGCAGTGGTAACCATGGAAACTGGTGGAGCAGATTCAGTAACAACTTCACCTGCAACTAATATCAGACATACAACTTTGATATTCTTAAAAAACATGTTTGTACAGTTTTTAGTTTTGTTAATGAAACTTAAATTTGGGGGAAAAAACCAGGAAATCAGCTGAAGAGGTGAAAGATTCAATGCCTGTGGAATTGATTTGACATTAGGAAACACAGTCTACATTCAAAGGTTTATTCCATCATTGACTTTTGGAAAAGCAATTTCCTTCCAATCTTCTAGTTCTACTTTTTAGCAAATGCACTGTATCATCAACATGGTCATGTTTTTTGAGGAAAAAACACAAAGTAACTGTTCATATTTGTTCAGGATTTTCATAAAAGGTATTTCGATCTGTCACATTCACATGAGAAACTTATTTTGGAGGACAATTTCTCACACGTGGCAGTATTACCGACAGAACGGTTTCTCACAATACTTGGTCCTGATATGGTCTTCATAAACTGTGAACTTTCAGATTCAAAATTGATCATAAGTTTTTCTCCAATTTAAAGTGGACTTTCAACAAGTGCATTTTAAATTTGCCGTGTAAGCAAATAGTCCTCTAAAAGCGAGGTTGCATTTCTAAAGGACAATTCTTTTGGATACACTCTTTATTGTTGTGAAGTTATCAAGTACTAGTTACTCTGTTTGTTTTTAATCCTGAAGGGCAAGTACTCCACAGACGCCTTGGTTAGAATAAAACTCATATCTTTCTTTCTTTCTTTCAGTTCTAAAAAGCCGTTCAAACCCACGAGATTGCTAAGCAAAGAAAAATCTGGCTTAGGTTTTCACAATGTGGGAAAATATTAGAAGGCCTATTGATACCTGATATATGATTCAATTCAATTGAAATAGTTGTTTTGCATTCTGATAGAAATAAGGAAAAGTAATAAACCACAAGGTAAACTGACTTGTGGTTTATTACTTGATACTTGAAGTAATAATAATAAACAACAGTATTTGATGTAATTGCATGTTTTATGCATTCAGAATCTTGCAAATTAAGTGAAGAAGTGTTGTTTACTAGCCCAAAGCAGGTATTACAAGACAATGTATGCTGGTTTAGTGATAAAATGGAGGCCTGGTTACAAAAATAGAAAACAAATTGATTAAAAGCCCAATTTGAAGTTACTTAAGATGAAGAGGATGACAGTTGGCCAAAGCTTACTTACCAGAAGTATCACCTTGTGGTGCACTTTCCCGAGGGACATCTACAGCGGTAACCATGGAAACTGATGGAGCAGATTCAGTAACACTTTCACCTGCACTTTTGTACAGTGTTATTAGTATGGTGATATGGGTTTTGGTCGGTTAAAGATTATAAAGTTCTTTCAGGTCCGTCTATGGCCACCGAGGGCGCACTTTAAGTATTGCGGTCGTCGGATGTAGACAAACTAGGGGAATGTGATTAGGAAAGAAAGTAGTCCGAACAATTTGTTTAACTGGGGGGCACGTCTCATTATCGCATTTATTAACAACTGTTCATCTTTAATGATTGTTGTAACATTGTCTGGGGCCAAGCCTAAGATTTTGGGATGGTTGGACTTGGAGGGAATTGTCAGAGTTGGTGTCGCACATTGATATATTGATTGTTGTGTGAAGCGGTCTGAGCTCATTCAGCCTTTTTATGTCGGAGCACTACAGGCTGTACAACTAAGGACTGTTGTCATCAACAAAACCCTTCATAAGTTCGTGTTATTTATATGCATCGGCTGGTGAGTAGATCGTATATAAGTGTTGAAGTCATAGAGAAGTCATGTGGGAGTTAATTATGTAATTTTGTATGGGATTAAGATCGTGGGAATATAAATTAAAATACTGATCCAATTACATCAAGTTTACCATGGTTAGGTAAAGTACTGTATGTGTAATTGGGGGCCAATGCTATACATTGTTCATGTAAATGTGACTTATACCATACATGTATGTTACTGTGTATGTTGTGTAATAGGTTTTTTGTGAGTGTTGAGGATTGACGGAATAAACATGCACGTACACTGAACAGTGCAGACCCCACTTTGCGTTCAGCTGAACTTCATTCTACAAATAGTAGTTACATGTACAAACATTAGTTTTCCATGAAACTTAAATTTTGAAGTATTTGTTTTGTATTCCGATATAAAAAATACAGTAATAAACCGATAAAGGTAAACTGACTTGTGGTTTATTACTTGATATTTGAAATAATAATAATAATAATAACAAACAACAGTATTTGAAGAAATTGCATGTTTTATGCCTTCAGAATCTTGAAAGGTACGTGAAAAAAGTGTTGTTTACTAGCCCAAAGCAGGTTTTACAAGAATGTACGCTGGTTCAGTAATAAAATGCAGGCCTGATTACTCACTGGGTTGTGTTGACAGCAGTTGATCACTTTCATTGTTGCGTTCTTGAGCTGCAGATTTGTTCCTGTTCTCGACTGTAATGATTGAGAAAAGGTACTATAGTCAGTCAAACAACTCTGAATCAAGAGAAGTAGCCCTCACCTTGAGTGGCCGTTTGGCCTTGTGAGTTAGGCGATATCTCATAAAAAAAATTTAAAAATAAAAAATAAATAAAAAATAAATTCGGTCACTTGTCTCAGTTGAATAAGGAAAAACAAATACAGGTGTGCTGCTTCTATTTCTTTATTTAAAGTTGATTACTCAAAAGAAAATTTAAAAATCGGCTTTTCGGTTTACGCACTAAACAGGAATACGGTAGTGGAAACCTAGTTCTCCCTTTTTCTTAATACAAATTCCGAAAAGGTGAGAGGTGAAGGTTTCTCCTTTGTCTTTTTCTTAATAAGGAGTTAAAAAAAAAAATTAGAAAGGTTTATTTTCCAATTCTTTATAATGGAGTTAAAAATAGTAAAATAATATGAAGTTTGTTTTTGTTTTTTATTTTGCATTTCAAAACGGTAATTGGTGAAGAGTCCGGTTTTTCTTTTTTCCTTTTTACAGATTTTAAACTGGTAATGGGTAAAAGGTTTGTTTTTCTTTTTTTACTTTCAAAGATTCAAAAACGGTAAAGGGTAACGGGTTTGTTTTTCTGTTTTCCTTTTAAAGAGTCAACAATGCTAAAGGGTAAATGGTTTGTTTTTTCCTTTTTCATTTACAGATTTAAGAACGGTAGAGGGTAGGGTTCGTTTGTCCTTTTTCTTTATACAATTTTATAATGGTAACTGATTGGACGGTATGTACACGGACCAATGAACTTACCCAGGCCATTCAACAACTTGTTTGGCAAGCGTAATATGTACAAAGTCATGGAAAATTATATTTCAAATGAATTCATACGCAGAGTAATTAACAAAAACGCATAAAATCAGCCATATTTCAACTGGTAGTCTCGCACAGCGCAGAGTTTTAAACAAAACTATCAGTTAACGTCATGGTCATCTTGACTGTTTCTTCCATCAATCGCAATTGAATGCTAGCCCTACCAGCCCTGGGTCTACTTGAATATGCTTTACAAATACCATTTCTTGTAATAGGCCAACCTAAGTTTACCTAAATTGAACAACTACTTCCCTCCACTTCCCGTCAACCACAATTCATTTAACTGTTCAGTCCGAGTTGACTAGGGACCGAGATGACCTGGGACCGAGATGACTTTTATTGACTGAGTTGACTTCGGACCGAGTTGACCATAATGCCAAGTATAGTATAGGCTCCTGCTGAGCAAAGAGTATTAATTACTATACAAGTGTGCAGTAGTGATATAAATAATAGTAGGGCCTTAGTATTTTAGTATTAATAATGATTAATTGAAAACAACATTGAGTCTCGAGTAGTCCCTATAGCAGTTCTCGAATGAAACTATACTAGGATAGTGCATCAGGTGAGGTCACTGGTCATGTGCAAGTGATGATTAACTAAATTAGTACTATAAGGTGCAAATGAGTAAAACAACAACAGTTTACAGGAGCCTGGAGCCAGCACTAGGCGTTATAACACCCACAGCTGGAAGAGCTAGCAATTGCAATTGGTGGAAGAAACAGTCCAGATGACCATGGAAAAATGTTAACTGTAGTTTTTTTAAATTGAAAATTGTCCAGCTGTACTTTTGAAGACACGTCCCAAACAACAGCATATCACAACATGGACTAGTGAGGGCGCGCTATACAGCTCAACATTGTGGCAAGGGTGCAACACACTAAATTTAGAGAAATTCATCCGCGTCACTTCATTGAAAAAGTTATAAGGTAGTACCCTTATTAATATTCACAAAATTCGACCCATGCCAAAATGCCCAATTTCTGCGATCACTTTTTGCGGGCACCTCCCCCAATGCTGCCCATGTAATTTTCAAGTCCGCAACTCTCTTATCCTAGGATATAAATTTTGTGAATATTAATAAGGGTACTACCTTATAACTTTTTTAATGGGGGTCAAAAAAAAAAGTTGAATTGACGGTGCAGAACGATAGATTAGATATCCCCGAAGACACTTTTGGTGTGAGAAAAAGGTCAATTCCCAAAACCCTGGCAATTATGAGCTTTTCGCGAGATGGTGACGTCATGATTTTGTCCCGAAAAAGCTCAATATATCCTAGGATAAGAGAGTTGCGGACCTGAAAAGGCCTTGCGTTGCAATTACAGCATCTGGCAATTATCATCACGAATCCAAAACAAGCGTTTACATAAGTTTTGTTATCGAAGGTGAGCACAGTAACCGGAAGCTGAGGTCAAGTTTAATTCTCGGGTTTTCTTCGTTATATTGTTGAATTGATTTTACTTTCATATTTTTTATCACTAAGTATTACATTCCCAACAACATATATAATTTTCATAGTCATAAACTACGTTAAGTTAAGGAGAATGGACGAGAAAGTGTAGATTCGTGAATAGAATGTACGAGCCGAAGGCGAGTACATTGTGTTCACGAATCTACACTTTAGAGTCTATTCTCTGACTTAAACTATTTCCTGAATAATTGAGTGTTAATTGAGTGATTAGCTTGTTAAAAAAGCTTTTACAGATTATGTATGTGTGATGAGTTGTTTATTAGATTCCTGCATGTGATACAGTTTCTATGGTAAAGTACATTAAAAGCTGTGTTTGGTGCACATCATGTTATCCTTTCAATTTGGAAAGACAGTCATTTTCCCGTCGAACATTTCACTTTAGTTTGTAACGAATCCACTCAACTGTAGATTCGTTACGAATCTACACTTAAGTGCAGATTCGTAACGAATTTACAGTTAAGTGTAGATTCGTAAAAATAAACTACACTTTGAACAATAGAGTGACGTCACAGAAATAGTTTAAACTAAACTAATTGACGAAACAAAATCTTGCCCACGTAAAACTCCATATGGATGGGACCATAATGGTCCCGGAAGTTCGAATGAGCGCGAGACTTGCACAGTCTATTGCGGATTAGTCTTCCCACGTGGACTTAACCGCTCCGGATTTTCGGCAATGCCTCTAAAACGCTACCACCTTTTGAAATGATATTTTCACAGGTTAGTTTCTTTTGTATATATATTTCCTTTTATATAGGATTAAAACAATCCAACGGTTCCGAAAATCAAAGGTTTTGCCTTTAACCTGAAATGCAGTTGACCTTGTACCAAGCTGACTGGAAAAGCCTGCACGAGACTGTTAGTGTTTTACAGTTTTTCCTACCTGTCCATGGTTTCATTCACTGTTAAGCCTATTCATTACTGATGTGAAAGTTACTGTAAAGTGAGTCTTCCTGACGCAAAGACTCGGTATGCCCTTTTTTATAAATTCTCAGTTTTCATGAGGTATTTATTTATTTATATTTATTAGTTCTGGTTCTGCAGCCAAGGGTTCTCAGAAAAGCACTATACTACATGTAGCCAAGAACCTCCTTTAAGAGAAGGAAGGAAGTTTCCATTTTTAGATGTGGGAGGAAAACCCCAGAGAATAGGGAGGGACTGAAAACTCAATCCACGTAGCACCCCTGGCAGGATTCGAACCCGGGGTCCTAAAGGTGGAAGGTGAGGAAAGATACCACTACGCCAACTCGACTGTATGAAGCAGACTCGATGATGATGATGATGATGATGATGATGATGATGATGATGATGATTCACAGCATTGGTATGGCACCATATAATCTGTTTCAGAAACATTCAAAGGCGCAAGATAGCACCATGTAATAGTTTACAAGGCGCTGGTGGTGCAATATGCAGCCAGTAACCAGGAACACCGGGGCGAACCCCTTCTCTTTTCGATAAGTGCACTGGGTTCTTTTACGTGCATTACACAACACACGGGACCAACAGCTTTACGTCCCATCCGAAGGACGCAGCACTTACTTGTTATGCTCATTTAGCATGTCCTGCCATTTCAGCGACCCATCTGTGATGACGCTGTCATACCAGATGACCTTTGACTTAGGTACGTGTTTATGCATCTCTGCCGTAATAATAAAAATAATAATAATAAAAAAGAGCATTTATACCGCGCTATACAAAGAACAGAGCGCCTTACAAGTGGGGGGGGGGGACAGTGGCATGTAAAATAAACCTAAATAAGACAAAAGATCACTAGAAGACAAAACCAAGACAGATCAAAAAGTAATGGGGAAAAGGTGAATCTTAAAACGACGCTTGAAGACAGATCGACACAGACTCTGACTCTCTCAGATGAATTGGTAAGTCATTCCACAGACGGGGAGCAGCAACGATGAAGGAAATATCCCCGGCTTTCTTTTTGGACCTAGGGATAGAAAGCCGAGTCTGATCAGAGGATGAGCGGAGTCTGTGTCTGAGTGCATCTGGAGCATTAGCATTTTGTAATTAGATGAGATCAATCATATATTGTGGTGCTTGAGAATGTAGACATTTATAAACCAACAGCAGGATCTTGAAGACGGTTCTTTCTTTAAGTGGAAGCCAGTGTAGCTCAACCAACAGGTCGGCAGATGCCCCATCCCGTCCGCACGAAAAGATTAGCCTGGCAGCCCTGTTTTGCAGGCATTGCAACCGTTTGAGATCTTTCCCGGTTGTGCCGAACAGAAGAGAGTTGGCATAAGCGAGGCGGGACAGGATAAGGGCTCTGACGGCATGGTGGCATGCATCCTGGGTGATGAACCGTCGAATGCGCCAGAGATTGCGCAGGTGAAAATTCACGGTTGAGCTCACGTGACCAGACATATTGAGTGAACCATCCAAGATCACGCCCAAGTTCTTAATAGATGTAGAGGCAGGGATGGATATGTCTCCCAGTTTTAAGCTAAGATCTGGGAGAGAAGATAGTACACGTTTGGAACCAAAAATACAGAATTCGGTCTTGTCAGTATTCAGTTGAAGCATATTTTGAGCCATCCAGTTGTTGATAGAGTAGACGCAAGATGATAATCTTTCAAGAATACGCTGAAAGTCACCCGGTGTAGTAGGGTCAAATACTGCATAAAGCTGTATATCATCAGCATAAGCATGGAAAGATATATCATAGTTACGGATAATCGTACCAATAGGGTTGGTGTACATAATGAAACATTGTGGGTCCACAACCGAACCCTGAGGAAAAGAGTAAGCGAAAACATGTTTATTGGATTGAGTACCGTTAATAGAGACTCTGGTGGTGCGGTTCTTGAGTTATGTGCTAAACCAGGATTTAACAGTACCACCTATATTAAAGTTAGTCTCCAGTCTATCCAAGAGAGTGTCATGTTCGACTGTGTCGAAAGCAGCCGACATGTCAAGCAGGACCATGGCGACAGCTTTGTTCTTATCTAGAGAACTGAGAATGTCACTTTTGACCTTCAGGAGGGCAGTCTCAGGAGGTGCCTTTTGTAGGAAGACTGAAACAGTTCACCCAGGTTATTGCTGTCTACATGGTCCGTAACTTGACATGAGGCTGCCTTCTCGATAACCTTAGATAGGAATGGTATATTGGACATGAAGTCTACCAGCTGAGGCATGTGCTGAGGCTGTAATAATAACAATAATAATAATAATAATGACTTATATAGCGCTTTATCACACCAATTGGTGTCTCAAAGTTTTGAAGTATGAGACCTGTTCCTTTAATACATAGTACCATGTAATGGTTTACGAGGTGCTTTGGCACAATATGCTGGTGTAATATGTAATGTGCAGTCTCCACATAATAATAAGGAGACTTGTAATGCACCATGTCTAACACATATGAACACTCCTGGGGCAGAAAAATATCCTTCTAAATAAATTGATATCTGAGAAAAAAACATACACAAAAAACGAACTCGACACATCTTATTAAAAGAGTTTATTCTTGAATGTGACGGAGGGCAGTCTCCCTTCTCAGTTTGATGGGTGGCGAGTTCCCACACACAGGGAAAGACCAGACCGGGAGAAAGATCGGTTTCCCCCCAGAGTGATGTGAGCGGGGTACTCAAAGAAGATTTGCGCCAGAGGAACGGAGACGTCCGTGGGTCATGGCGTTACAGGAAGACAAAGAGTAAAACATATCACTACTTCCAAGTAACTTGGATGCAATTCAATGCAATTCAAATTACAGTTTGTAGAAATTATAACTCTTAGTAATGCACCAAAAGGTGTCGCCAATCCACAGTTAATTGGCTTACTTAATTAATTATAACTTGGCCATGCTTGTTCAAGTTGTAGATTTGTATGCACATTACAGATCTGGGCCCAATTTCATAGAGCTGCTTCAGCACAAAAAGCAGCTAAAGCACAACAAAATTATGCTTACCAGAATAAGGTCACCAGCCAAACCACCATGTCACAAGTACAATTTGTGACTGGTGTCAAGCTACTTTCTGCTAAGCAGACAATTGTTAAGCAATGTTTTCTGCTTAAGCAGCCCTATGAAATTGGACCCTGGAATTAAACAGAGGCCAAGGAGGCCATGGCTTCTGTTGCCCCGGGTCTTGGCTTTTGCCTTTTTCCATGAAGATTTTCCAATGGAAGTGCCCTTTGCAAAATGATAATGGCCTGTCAAAGATGAAATTCCAGGCCTGATATTAAAGTTAGGGCAAAATGTAAATTTGCAAAATAATTCAGGGCCCAATTTCATAGAGCTTCTTAAGCACAAAAAGTAGCAAAGCACAACAAAAATATGCTTACCATAATAAGGTTACCGTCCAAAATACAATGTCATACAATTTGTGACTGGTATCCTTCTGATTTCTGCTTAGCAGAAAAGTGTTCATCAATATTTTCTGCTTAAGCAGCTCTATGAAATTGGGCCCCAATCTGAAGACCGATGATATTTTCAAAACTCACAAAAATCGGGTTCTCAATGTTAATCAGCCTCCCGTCAAACTTGTAGAATTGGGCGATGGCTACCAGTTTATCAGCCAAGGCCTTGTATGAGGCCTCAGAGCTGAATGCTTCTTGGCATCGCTTGGATCCATCGTCCCACTCGGTGATAACAGTCCCCTGAGAGAAAGAGCCACAGGGTCATTACTCAAAAAAATTGATGACCATAAAAACTTAATATATATTTGGTTTGCGGTAACACCATGTGTATAAATATCTACTTTGCTGTGTAGATTTTGTTCTTTAGAGAACTTGTCTTCCTATTTATTCTACTACCGCGGAGTAGATTTTCAGAATTCGGAAGACCGAAAAGACTGAAAAGAACTGTCCTGCTTATTAACTACTACCTGGGCAGGAGGTAGGAAATCGGCCTGGACTACTACTTTAGCTTTGTGGATCGGGGGGACTTCTCGTAATTAACTGCACTGCCGTGGAGTGAGTTCTTTTTGGTCTCAACGTTTTGACTAGCTTGCTCTAGTCATCGTCAGGAGACTGAAGAGTGTAAGACATGCTGGACTATTTATAAAAACTTACTTGGTAGAAAGCACTGCAGCTGTTGATAATGTATTTGTGTTGATAAACGATTCCCTTCTGAAGAAACGTGGTTTAAAAGAGAGAGGGGATTCAAAAACATTTCTATCTGGAAAAAATTTTTTCTGCGTGAAACGTTTCTCAGATTGTGTATTCCAATTACGGACTATTCTTCCTGCGCGGACATAACCGCTCCAGATCGGGGATATCTCAAAAAACACTACCACCTTTTAAAATGAAACATTCACAGGTTAGTTTTATTGTATTATGTCTACGTTTTATACAGTCTAATGGTTCAAAAATCAAAGGTATACTTTGCCTTAAAGATGGATATGAACGAGATGATAAAATAAGCTGCATGTTTAAATTCATGTTTGCTGGAGTGGAATAAAGACCTTAGTTTCACTTACACAAAGTTTCAAAAATTTCAGACGTGATTTTAAAAAGACAATTTAACTTGACGTGAATCTGTTGCATTGCAGCGGCCGTTTCGCGAAATGAGCATGTCGTCATCGCTTCATTTACATATCATGAATAAAACATTTCACCGGATTTGATGACGTACAGCCGAGGATCGACTGGACCCTGCGGCCGTCCGTATATACATTAGTAGTATGTATACAACGTAAATATGACGTGAAGTGTATACGATGTACACACGCATACGGGTCCGTGGACTGAGACTCGAGAGATAAATAAAATAGTTGGCATTTTTCCTCAATAGAAGCATCTTTGGCGATAAAAAGACATGCAGTCTAGCCTCACTATTTTATAAAAAACAGCAGACAGCATACGCTATATGTACAGGTCAAAGTGCAATGTTCAGGTCGTCTCTACGGGTGTACGTCATAAAATCAGCTTTTTCACACAGCGCCGCCAGCAGTCAATATGCTGAAACTTCTTTGAAAAACCGCGGAAATTCGTCTGTAAGGGTCGTTTTTATTTTGAATTTTGTATCATTTCAAACTTCCAATATTAATTTTGTTTTGCTAAAAATGGATCGTACATACTTTGTTAAGAAAGCTAAATGATTCTTGTTGCTTGGAATACACCGTTCATATCCATCTTTAAAAGTCATTTTCCAGTTAAACAATTTGCTCACTGCAACAAGATCGCATTTCACTCCATCGGTTTTGTGCATACATCAGGTGATTTTAAACAAAAATACAACCTCGTTGTATGTAATTTGAGGCATTGCATAGTTGAGTATCATACATATTCAGTATGCAGTTGTGCTTTTTCGCATAAGTAGAATTATTCTTATAACAATAATAATAATAATTATTTATAAAGCGCCAAAGTACCAAAGGATACAAGGCGCTGATATTTTTTTCCTGCTAGGTATGTGGGAGCTACGTTTTTGAAGTATGAGGCCTATTCATTTATGGTGGCGCATTATGCTGCCAATCAAACCAGGAACACCAGGGCAAACCCCTTCTCTTTACGATAAGTGGGTTCTTTTACATGCATTACACAAAACACAGGACCTACGGCTTTACGTCCCATCAGAAGGACGCAGCATCAATGGTTAAGTGTCTCGCTGAAGGACACAAGTGTCACAACCGGGACTCGAACCCACACTCTGCTGATCAGAAACACCAGAGCTTTAAGCCGGTGTTCTTATCCGCTCGGCCACGAACTTTCTCTGCTATTTATCTACAGCCACAGAGTAGATTGGGAGAATCGGGAGACACCTAAGTTCAAATAAGAACTTGTCCTCCTATGTTCTGATGTTAAAAAAGGTTACAAGTTTATTTTTTACCTAGCATAGGTACTCCGATCTTATGGGCTGCATTGGTCCAACCAGGGGGAAGGATGGTGACAAAGTGGTGACTGAAGTACACGAACATGTCAAGGTATTGCCAGTGATAGAAACGGTAACTCTCGGTCTTGGGGATACCCTGCACAAACCTTTTAAAGAAAAAAACAGACAAGCAGAATAAAGATGGTATTTACTGGCCTGATAGTTTAAATCATTAGGGGCAAGGCAGTGTTCCATTAATAAAAAGGGCACTTCTGTGAAGTAATTGGTAATTTCTAATATAACATTTCAAGGGGCACCAAAGGCAAAGACTAGGGGCATGGAAGCAATCAACACTTTCACAATCTAATGCACCATAGTGTTCAAGGGGGCAGATTTGTTTCTTTTGAACACTAAATCGTCTGCGATGTGGTGCTTGAACTGTCAAGCCTGTTCCAGATCTTACGTGAAGTTTCCAGTGCCAAGTAGCAGACACCAACGAGTTTTGAAAATAAACAATTCTTCCCCTTAAACAAGATGGCGCACACAAAATTTGAAAAGTGCTTTGCAATTTCCTCTATGAAAGGCTTGTAGTATTGCAGTTTAACGGCAAATTTTCTTCATGTTTATTCAAAACAGCACTCCGCACTAATGACGTTACTTTTGCTCAAAATACTCAGATGTCAGACAAACTTTCCACCACTCACGTGATCACCGCATCGGTATGCCAGACTGACGTAATACCAGGGCTCGAATTTTACACCGGAGCGCTGGCCCGCGAGGCCAGTGATTTTAGCATCGGGCCAGTAAACTCATGTCCGGACAAGTCAGGCAATCTTGTGTTTGTGTTCAAATGTTGACTTTCAGTTTGATATCGATTGTAATGATTATCAAAGACTGCTAACCCATGAAATACAAATGAGATAAATCTTCTCTTAGTGCTTTTTCAAATTCAAACAGTACAATTACCAACCTGTGTAGGCATTTTGCTTCTCACTCTAATTCTGGTCTTGTACTTGAAAAAATTCAGGTCCAGTAAATATTTTAAGCTACTTAAGCCCTGCGGTCTAGTGGGTTTTTCCCCCAAATTCTAGCCCTGAATACAGTACAGGGGAGTAAACATAAAACACTGACAATGGCTTGGACATGTATGCACAGGTACATTTTAAGTGAAATTTGACATGTTGTGTGAGATCCGAGTACTTGCTTCTAGTTTGAGCATTAGTGCGGAGTGCTAATAGCTTTCAAGGGATCTAGGCATTTTTACACCGAGTTGACTGTGTGTAGTCAAATAGACCATGTAACCTTGACTTACAAAAAGAGTGACCTTGTACATTCCAGGGCCTTTCTGGCAGGCAAGATACTGCAATGATCATATGGGAAATTTTACATTTTTGTGTCTTAATTTCCACCTAAGGTCAGGGGTTATAAAAGTAACACTACAGCTGTACAAGTTTTTAGATGTGCCCCCTTTCTTCATATCAGTTGACAAAAATCAGACAATTGACAATCACCATAAAATATAAGACTGAAGGTTTTCTTCCATTGAGCTGTATACAAACCGTGCCTGCAGGAAGTCCAGGCTCTGTGGCTCTTTTGTAAACATGTGATGTCACAGGTCACATGGACTAGGCCATAGATTAAACAAATTATTTAAATTGGTGGATTGATCGTTACCTTTCATCAATGTATCCTTCCTATCATGTCATGGAAAACCAACGTCCTGGGCCGGGGCTCGTTGGGCAAGTTGAGCAATGGGAACATTGAAATCCTTCTCTTCCGGTTCCCATGACAACACCTCATCTAGCGTCCTCAGAGGCCAACAAATTGGCTCTGATGTGATCGGTTCATACTTCCAATCTGAGTTAGAAAATTATGGTTATATAGTTAGCTACTAGATGCGATAATTGTACCCCTCGACCCTCCAAACGGTCAGCGACCAGAGTGTTTTATTTTTTATGTTTTTTTATTTATCAATTCTGATTGTGAAACCACGGATTCTCAGAAAAGTGAACTTAATCACTAGTCAAGAACCCCATGGGGCGAAGAAAAGAAAGGAAGTTTCAGTTTTTGATTTCGGAGGGGCAATCCCAGAGAATTATTCCAGGGAAAACCCACGCAATCATCAGGTAGGGACCGAAAACCCAATCCACATAGTGGCATAGTGCCACCGGCGTGATTTGAACTGAGGTCCTAGAACTGGGAGTCGAGGTTACGACGAACCGTAAGTTAGAATTTGGCAACTTTTTGTTCAAGACCTTTTTAATCAACATTTTAAATGTAGGCTATCAAATAAGAAACAAACACTGACAAAAATGGCAAAAATTTCACACATAATGGTCTGCCACAGCTCTTTGTCTTGGGTCTAAAAACAAAAAGGGACTTGACCTAGAGCTATGATTATTGCAGCTGAGCTATAACCCACACTCTGCTGATCGGGAACACCAGAGCTTGAGTCCGGTGACTATGACCGCTCGGCCAAGACACGCCATCTTGTCCACGTACCCCTCATCAGATTCTTCAGTCACCGTAAGGTTAACTTTATAATAATGTTACAAAATTCAACGCTAGGCCTATCCCTGAAGATAAGCCATACATTCAAATTTAGCCTCCACTATTTCTCTGTCAATTAACTGTGTAAGTCCAGGGTTCTGCCCACAGTTGGTCAGTGCCGGAAAACCCGCCCGGCACTAAGGATTCCCAAACCACCACTGGCAGAATTTTATCTGTTTCTGACCACCACACACTTTCCAAATTTTTTAATTACACTTGCAATTTCCTTTCAAAGGTTTTCAACGAATGTAAAATCTTTGTATTTACCAGTAAAAATGGTATCCAAAGCCATTAATTTTGAGTACTTCTATGATTTGAGTATGATCTACCGTATAACTGGTCCATCTCGCAATGGTTTCCGGGGAAATATTTGTCCACCACTAAAAAACTCCTGGGCAGAACCCTGTAAGTCTCGCGGCAATGAGGTCACCATTGAGCTTCCGACACCTATGAGCCATCAGCTACAGGAGGTTAACGTGGGTGCAATTTTGTTTGACTTTTATTTCTGTCACATCACATATATATTGGTGGAATGATTATATTCAAAACTAAAAATGTAATAAATTAAAATACAATAAAATCTGGAAACTTAAGAGAAAATGAAGACATAGTGCTCAACCTCCAGCAACCGGCTGTGTTGTGCAAACCGTGTCGACTGCACTAACACATGTAACAAGCCGAAGTTAGTTTTTATTTTTAAATCAGGATATAAGTGCTTCAATAATCAGGGAGAAAACAGACCTTGGGTCGCGTGGATTTTCCGCAATGTTGCAAGGCGTTACCGGGACAATGACGTCCTAGTTTTGTGCGGTTTGGGTACCGTACTACTACTAAATGTAGCAGCTTGCTCGAGTTTGCATGCTTTTAAATCGTCAAAGATTACGACGATTGCCCATTTATTGCTAGCCTTGCTCAAGGCAGTCGCAGTTTTCACTCCGAAAAAGACGCCATAAAACCCACCCGTTGCCTATACATAGCACTGTGCGTAATGTGTGTATCACACATAGCACGACGCCCGTACTACTACTGTGCGCAGGTCATCCGCACTCGTATTACCAAATGAAGAACTTCGGCCCCGTTTTGGGCAGATAATCCCTCACACTGTGTGAGCCGACTGTTGTAAGGCTTGAGTGCACAGCCAGAAATGAGATCATTCATTTACACTATAGGGGACAAAAGTACACTTCGTACGATGGGTTGTAGGTGGCAGGAAGCAAGAGGTCTTTAAAACAAAAACCTTGCAGTAATTGGGAGTAACAAATCAATTTCATTGAAATCAATTAAGTCGCATAAAATGTAGAGTAGATTACAAACATTATAAAGAAATATTGAACATAGTTTATATGATGACAATTGAAACTTCATGTTGCACACAAACTTGATTCGTCAAGATATTTCTGTACATCATTTAACAAAAAAAAATACATGAGACCCTTTTACTGATGTGGTGAGTGATAATGTTATGTAGTCCTATTTTTTTTTGCAATTTTTTTAACGAAGTATTAGCATTTTTTGCATGCCCACCACATATTCTGCAAAAAACACCCCTATTAACTAAATGCAGTGATCCAGCCACGTCGAGTGATGTTCGAGTCGAAAAAAAACACAAAATTACACGATTCAAATAGACTTTCGGACATTAAAACCGCTACATTGTTGAATAAAAATGCTTTTTAGATATAAAATTATTGTTGGGGCATAAAGAATGATGAATTAAAACAACAAAAAGCTTTGCCAAACGACGTAGTCTGCTTCCGATTGAACGCTGTTTGTGCTTCGCGCAGTTTGATAAGGTCTAGCTTCCGGCCACATAACCGATTAGCCATATGGCTCGTAGTCCAGACTATGGAGGTCAAGCTTTCCCAAACGGACTTCGTGATTTGACACAAAAAGTGCCCCTTTTTCCAGTCCACCAATCACAAAACATGTTACATGGATGGAAAGCTTATTTTATCTAGTTTCATATAAACCATGCGACTTCTAGTGGTGCGAGCTTGCTAGCGAGATTGCCATTCAATTTAGTGGGACAACCCCAGCAAAAAATGACAAAATGTGGTGTGACCTCCATAGGAAACTGATTATTTTAGCCCAAATGCACCTTTTTCAATCAAAAAGTGCCCCTCTTTGCTGGCTCTTAATTAAATAAAAAATGTATTGTTTCGAAAGAGGAATATATATACTATACAATGCCGAGCGACTTTGTAAGTTTAACAAAAGCACTTTTCTAAAACTGAGGAAAACATCTCCCGAGTTTGTGAATTTGAAGGGAATTTCCCGTGTTGAACGGGTCGCCGTGAAAGGCGTTGAGCAGATGCACGCTAGTTCTTCATATGGTCCGCATGCGGAGGCCGTCAGGCCGACAGCCTTGTAGGGTCTGTAACTTGGGGGGGGGGGCTCTCGATATGCTGGTATGCAGATCATGAGTATTCAAAATAAAGCTGCCTTTATGCCCAAATTTTATAGAGTGCTTAAGCACCAAAGCTAAGTAAACTAAAAATAAGCTTACTAGAATAAGGTAAAACTCTTTTTCACATGTATCATGTGTGACTGCATCATGTAAATTTTTGAATTCCTTTCTCTATGATTAAACATAACACTAGATGATCACATTCAATCAGCTAATCCACGGCGCGCCAGTGCAGTATGCAGTAGCCGGAGCCAGCCGCAGCTGGATCTTGCATGCATATGCATAAGAATTAGTAAACAAGACTTCCGCCACTGGCCAATGGGGTCTTAATTGTCTTTCGCGGGCATAATAGTAATGACCTCATGGCTTCAACACAGACACATCAAGGCGTTGATTCGGTTAGTACACGCAGCATACACGTATGTACACACAGAGCGGGCGCATAGCATGACAATACTGTACTGCATGCAGTGCAGTGACACTAAAGGCACGCTAGCTGTGGCAGCCGATTGTGCTTCGCAAAGAAAAAAATAAATAAATGAAGACCAAATGAATCTCCAACGCCTTGGTCAAGGCTATTGTAAAAGCAGATTTTAACACAATTGAACGACGCGTCTGCCTGTTTGTTTACATTAAGCTAACTCCCACCATGACGTCACATGGAAGCGCGCCGCCAACGGCAGAAGTGTTTTTAGTTTTTAAAAACCTTGAGGTTGGGGCCTAATTTTTTGATCGATAATTACGAAAAATCCAGAAGTGTAAATACATCAAAATTACAATTAAATGACAAAAAACACATTATAAACAAGTTTAAATAGCATCCCCGTTAAAAAATACTCGATCAAGTACTTCTTTAAGTGATGACTAACTAAACAACCATGAATCTGCATGGGAAGAGGCAAATTTGAGAATAAACCAGAAGGATAAAACTACGCTAGGCTACATATTAGAAGATAAGAGCCCACAGAGATTTTGGGGCCTGGACATATTATTAAATTTACCATGTTGAGTAAATGCATTGATTAAGTGCATAACAATGTGTACAGATAGAGGGATATTCATACATTAAAATATTAATTTTTTTTTAAATCAAAAAAATTACTAAAACCCCATGGGCCAGGTCAACTGGTCAAGGGGACAATGGGTGTGTTCCTTGGACCCTCCTCTTTAGTTTTGTATGTCGTGGTGCCCGGCCCAAGGACATATGAAAAATGCTTTAATACAGTTCATTCTGATTTTTGCACAAATGAATGCTGAATGTCAAACCAGTAACTGGTACTTGTTTGACATTAGAATGTCTAATAATATCGAACGTCGAATGTGAAACAAACTTCACACCAGTGAACGTTGTCAAATTCGTACTTTTCCCGGACTGATGCGGGCACGCAGGCTTCTGCGGGCGCTAATATAATGAATAAGGTAATCAAACACATACGGTGCTCACCGCACTCAATATAAAAATCTATTGATTGATTCCCACCTGTCGTCGGGAACACATTGCAGAGGTATGTAGGAATTATTTTAATCGTCTTGCGACTCTCGATGTTTTCTGCTGGCGACTGGTGCCAATTGTCTCAACATCAACGTAAACTTTATCATTGTAAAATGTTACCGATGGTCTTACAAAGTCTTAGCTCATCATCAGTCTTAAAAGTCAGTCACTGTCTGTTTTTGTACCATCATCACACACAACGCCAAGAGCCGTTGTCTGGCCCGTAGGCGCCCATTTCTGCGAATTGGCTGTGTCAAGAGTTTTTGAATTTCAGTTCTGTGCAGCCCAGCATCCTTTAAATCAGCAGCTGAGAGACCACTCCACTGAATCAAGTTGTTCATCCAACTGGCTCGAGGGCGTCCTGGTCCTCTCCTTGTATGCGCTGGAAAACCTGCGATCACTGCAGCTGAAAGACCACCACTATGCACGGCATGACCACACCAGCTTGCTTTGCGCACAAACACTGTGTCTGACAAAAAAGTCCAGCGACCTCCAAGTCCAATGCATCTTTCCAGATCCTCATTTGTCACCATGTCTTGCCATGAAAGACCAAAAAGGCACCGCCATATCTCACGACCAAAAGCATCGAGGCATTTGGCTTCAGGTGTCTTAACTAACATGTGCAGCAGCCATACGTTAGGCGTGAGGCCACCAGGGCCTTGATGAGGTGTACATTAGTAGTTATGCTGATTCGGGTGGATTTGAGGTATGAGCATCGGTTGAAGTCTCTTTGGCAATTGCGATACGAGAGCGAATCTCCATGGCATCATCTAAATTATGTGTGATGGTAGTGCCAAGGTATTTAAAGTGGGAGACACGTTTGAGCACACTGCCACGATAGGAGATTCGTTTCACCGTCCATGATGGATTGAATGAGCATATACATTGTTTTCTCATGGTGTATACTATGTGTAATCCAGAGCGTTCAGCAACATCACCAAGGTCAACCAGAGGTTACCTTTATTCATAAAATGCTCTGTGAAATCGAGCTGGTCACACTCTCACAGTTGATCTCATCCCTTCTCAATCCTCAGGGTAAACAGATTTATCAAAATTGTCAATCGAATTAATTTAAAGTTAAATAATTTGAATTTATTTGAAACCCAAACAAGCATGACAAGTTTGAAACTTGCATATGGCTCTGTTTTTTTTTTTAACATACCAATTGGCTTAATGGCACTTTACGAGCCCAAATTTTGTAAACATACAGAAGTGGAAACCACTTTTCATATTTTTTTGCAGCATGGACCTAGATTAATCTCCCATAGCTTAACAAAAGTTCTACGACTTTTGTTGATGTGTTTGAGGTATCGCTGAACAGCCAAATGTTAACGGAATTTTGTCAACCAAAAAAGAGAGACCAAATTGTTTTGTTTGAAAACAGAATTAATATTATTTTTTCTATTGAAAATGAATAAATATGAATGGAACTTCAGGACAGTGCACAACAATCTGAAATATCTGTACTGTTGTGATGGCATGGTTCGAGTGAAAATGGTGTTTCGCACGTTACATCTTCCGTAAACATTCTTACCCTTCATTTGAATTGACAGAACTCAAATTTATTTATGATAATCAGTATTCAAATACACTTACTGGTTACCCCATTCTATGGCCTAAAAAGAAAATAGCATTCAGTTGTTGCAATGATGTTGTTCGAAACTTTGTCCATCAAATGAAAAAGTTATCTCATTTTCTGTAAACAATTTTGTAACGTCCAAAACAATCTTAATTTTAAAGTATCAGAAAATAAAAGAATTGCAGAACCTGTTTATTATTTCATATTACAAGAAGGTCACAGTAGCTCCCCTTCACAGCACAAATTAAAGCAGTATCTAAGTGCATTATCACAGTATCAGCAAAACAAAGTTTCTGTTAACAGTTGTAATGTCCCAAACAAATGTAACATCCAAAACAAAAATTACCATTTCTCAGCTGTTACTTTTAGCTCAAAGTAGAGGGTATCTAAAGTGAATCAATCATCATGAAATACAACATTAGTATTTTTAAAACAAATCCAGACATGAATTAGACCATCCATATCCAAAAAATTTCTTGTGGGACAAAAAAATTGTTTTGGACGTTACACTATTTTATTGTTAACAAAAAAATGTATTTTTTTTATGTAGTTTTGATTTTATAAATATTATTTTACTCTTCCTTTTTTGTCATGTTAAAGGAACATTACAGAATTGGTTTTTGCTAACAAAACAGTTGCTGGCAGTGTAAGCACTTTATATAATCCACCATATACATAAACTGACAAACCTGTAGAAGTTTGAGATCGATCGGCCATCTGGGTCACGAGAAAAATAGTGCAAAACCGATTACAAATTTGCATGTGTTATACAATGCATGAATAAAACGCTCATGAGCGATAAACTCCAATCGGAAATTAGTTTGATTTATTTCTCATCAAATATGGCATTTCAGCCAGAAATATTTCTAGGGATGTTTTCTACTATCATCATCATTAGACCGTGTAAGTTTTATGTAAATCTGTGATCAAAAGTATATTTTACAATTACCAATTCTGTAATGTGCCTTTAAGAAAACTATTTCAATCATTTTATTCAGTTTAAAGGTAAATGTAACATGTATATGATGCCCAAATCCAAATTTACCATCAATTATTTCAGCTTTCAACAATACTAAACTGGTAACAATGAAACATTTCACATGTTTAAAGATACTGTATGTGGGGCATGGCATTGCTCGATTGTTTCAAAACAACCACACTTTTATTAAAACTAAAACTTTATAAACTACAACTACCAATCAGAATTCTTTGGCCATATAAATAATACTTTCTGGGGGCACTGTATACATATGTTTCGGACGTTACATCAGTGTTAACACACATGTTTATCATCAGAAAAGTTCAAATGAGGGGAAAATCTGATGTAAAATAGAACTGATGTCCTCATTTAATCCCCTCCTCTTGCTTCTGATTGTTTTTGGTTTTGATTTGTTTCGTTTGTCTGCTTGTTTTAAAGTATTTCTGATCAGGTGTGGATTCCAGGTTGGTAAATTCTAAGTTACAAAATAAGTAAAGACTATAATTTCTCAATACTTTTAGGTCCATTTTACACTCTAGTACACCGAGTGTAATCTGTCAATCAACTATAGAGTTCACTAATTTTTTCAAATTTCTACATGCATGCTGACCTCTCTGCAGGCAGAACTCCCCCCCCCCCTGAAATCAAGCCACTTTACATCAACCGCCTACAACTTTTAGCAGTCCAAAAGGCTCTTCAGTGCACAACAGACAGGCTCATAAACAGTATAGTTTCCTACCTGATCACCAAGGTACCCACTCACACCTTTCCTTTGGTTGCAAACATGGAAACTTCTTGACTGGTGCATCTCCTAAACTATATCTCCCTACTTGTAAGCCCATGTCTGGGATAGACAACGTCATCAGGGGGTTAGAGCGGATTCAACAGTGTGGTCCCTTCACCCCCCCCCCCCCACCGCCAAACAAATGTTAACAATCTGGACACACCTCACGCAGACCTCTTTGAACCTAATATCAACAATCAACTTCAAACATTTTGCACCCGACATGCTCATCCTCTAACTTTATACAGCTGGGCAGGCCTCCTGGGATATGCCTCCAACCCCATTTTCTGCTACCTTGTGTACTACTACAAACAGTCAAACAACCTCCTTGGATATGCCTCCAACCTCCCCCCCCCCAATTTTCTGCTACCTTGAGTACTACTACAAAAGGTCAAACAAGAGAGTTGGTTTCTCTTGTTGGCTGGTCCCTCTTGTTGGCCAAGACCGATCATTCTTATTGGCTAAAAGACAGGCATGGTTTTCTTGGCTTTTTACCCTCTGATCGTCTCAATAAAGCGCCTACACCTGCATAACAAATCTCAACCATTCTACACCTGGACCCAAATAGTCTCCATCTTTGTGCCTACATGTACATGTAGATGGTGTCAAATCTTCCTTCAGACTTAGGTCAATGCCTGGTCCTACAACTCTACCATGGAAATCAACCAGCCTCAACCTGCAAACCAGCGCAGAAAGTGTCTGAGGCTTACAAACAGCCTGATGCGAATAGCTTCTCCTTCAGCTATGCGTGGACCCACTCTACAAATTTGATGCAAAGAACATCCCAGACTCATGAGGAACTAGACACCCAAGGCAACCCAGGTTCCAGTCCAAGCTTACCAAACAAGCAAGACCACCTCACTGGCTCTTTTTAAAGGGAATTGCTATAACAGGGATTATGCAAGCAGCTTGTTGGAAAAACTCCTCAACCGTCAATGTGCTACATGTATTCATGCACTATTTTAAAAAATACTTAAGATTGTACTGTGACTGTACTGATCTAATTTTACCAAAAATAACAGAACAAACAGATAAGACCTCATCAAAGTTTGCGATCTGGTTAAGATGTTAACATCATGTAACGTCCGAAACAACAACAAAGCATTGTCATTTGTACCATAAAAGCTTGGTATGCAGTTCAGTGTAATTTCAGGGTTATGATTTGTCTGCAACCAAGTTCACAATTTGCAATTTTTTTCCATTACAAATGCATATTGGGAAGTACGAACTGTATGTTGATCTAAACTAAATGGATCAAATTTACAGTACAATGAGTATAATAATAGTAGTTTATAAAATACAAGGCAAAAATATTTTGGGGGTCATTTGAATACAGAGTTTGCATTTAAATGTTAACATGTTAGTACATTTCTGCCAGCAAATATACCAACAGACAAATGAAACCAAAGCAAAGCCATCAAAATGAAAAAAGGTTGAGATGTTAACATAGTGTAATGTCCGAAACACAGAAAGGGTTCCCCATAAAAATGATACGCCAATGTACTTTTTCTATAAAAAAAGTTCACGTAACTATTCTTTGTCAGCCATTGTTAACATGTTATAAGTTTGACCTGAGAAAATCCATTTCTGATATACCAGACAAAAACTTATAAAGTATTTTTGACTATTTTGACTTTCAAGCAATGTAAAAATTATATTTTTTGTAATAGAAACTCAGTAATTAGCATAAATAATCTCTGACCCATGCTCTTCACATTAACATTCATTGCTAGAGTGGTTGTGAAACATGAGTTGGTAATCACACTTTTGAAATATGTAACAGATTGTATTAAAAAAGAGAAATGTTGTTGTGTTAATGGATGTTTCACAAGTTTAGATTTAGAGATAGATTTAAAGCTCAGACTTAAAAAAATTTTGTATAAATATAAATAGTTTGGATGTTAAAACTACGTGTTTTAAGTGTGTTGACATGTTTTTAATTTTTTACCCTCTTGGTTGACATATTTGGTATAAAATGTTAAAAAACCAGAGCCATATACATGTATGTGCAAATTTAGAACTTGCCTGTGCAAATCTTAAACCTTAGTGGTTTTCTACATTTGCCCTTGACAACAGTGGAACGAACTCTCTTCTTACTGACATGACTGAAGAGTGATAATTAGTGATTAAAAGAAAATAGCTCCCCAGAGCCTAGTAAGAGGAGCGGCTGGGGATTTTTCTACCTCCTCCAACGCGCAAACGTGCAACTGAGAGTTCTGACTATCTAAAGACATAAATTAGTAAAGTAGTGGAGTACTACTACAGTACTACCACTGTTATTATGGAGGTAGAATAGAGTTAAGTAATCACTTAGTTTATAGAAATATTATGTGCAGGACTTATCTTGATAAAAAGCTAAATTGTGGTGGGAATTGTCTCCCTTTCAAGTGGCATTCTCTGAATCTGACTTGTTTTCCCTACATGGCCTATAGGAAACCACTCAAGTCGTGCCCGCCCCCCCAGCAAAGTCACCCACAACAAAGTTGCTCCCTGGCAAAGTCGCCCCCTCACATACAAAGTCACCCCCTCTCAAAGTCACCCCCCGACACAGTCACCCCCCGACACAGACGCCCCCCTACAAACTCGCCCACTGTATAAAATGTTGAGCCAATTCACAGAGTGAGGGCGCTAATGAGATTTTTGAAACAATTTGTTCAGGCAAGTTGTTGTAAGATAGATTCTGTAGGAAGAAGATCCACTCTGTATGTTGGCGTAGCAATGATACCAAGTTTCGGACTCTTAATTTAATCTACAAAACGGTGTCAGGTTAAACATATAGAGCTGGAAATAAAGTAAAGTAGGGTACATACACCACGTTTTCAAATTTTCAACTGTATTAGTCAAAGTTACAATCTATCGATCAAAGGGACCTATTGTAAAGTACAAACAATTCTAGCAGACTCTCTTTCGCGAAGGCAAAGACACTGAAACCTGACGTGCCAATTTGTCCTGGATTTAATAGATTTCATGTCGTTCTGGCATTCAAGTGTAAAGACTACGCTAAGATTGAACTATATTTTTTGAATAATGAATATGCATAAAACCAGATATTGCAGCGACCTGATCCAAACGCGAGATTTGTGGGATTGAAATTTTCTTTGAGTAAAGTTTGAAGATTGGTATGGATCGGAGTGCATAAAAAGTGTGTCTATTTCTCGGTTTCAGGCACACAGAGGCTTGATTTTTCACCCCTCAAAATGCCAAAAGCTCAGAGCTTCCAGGGGCTTCGCCCCCTGGTCCCCACTGGGGCCTCACTCCTGGACCCCACCATCGATGTTACAGAACATTTTCTAGTAAATTTAGAAGATTTATATTGATCTGATTTCCAATTAAAAGTGTGCCTATTTCTATGTTTTAGGCACATGGAGGCTTGATTTTTAACCCCACAGAACGCCAAAGGCTCAGAGATTCAGGGGGCTTCGCCCCCTGATCCCCCACCGGGGCTTCGCCCCTGGACCCCACCACGGCGGGGCCGTGGTGGGGGCGTGGACGCCACCCATTTTTGTTTACCCTTTAATACAAAATCCTGGTTGCACCGTTGTGCCCCCCGGTTTAAACAATCCTGGATCCGCCCCTGGTTATGCACATGTATTTATCATAGTAAATGACATTAAATTTACCAGTCAGTGTTGGTTAAACCATGGAGGAATAAGACCATGCTTAAACGTTCGTTGGTCATCGTCCTGGACATCGACGGTCGTCGCCAGCAGTACAGTGCAAGCAGCAGCCTCATTCTGTGTTAGATCCGTTGTTTACAAGCGGCTTTGCCAGTGGCTTGAGTCTGAATAACCGCGAGGCCACCTCTTCATCGTCGGTCTCAACGTTGTCACTATCCTCGCCCGACTACCAGAAATATCACTGAATCTTTCTGAGTCTAAACTGATATCTTCCCAATATTCCTAAATGGAGCCGGATATCTTTCTCGAGTTATATATAATTTAACAAGCATAGTGGTGTAAACAACGCGGTTTTTCTCGCAATCGTTGCAACGTAGCGTCCCACGTGCGTGACTCCGCAATAGAACAACATGCGATTCTAGGTACTAGACCCTAGTCAGTCAGCCTCGGCCTGTTCAGATTCTCGACACGCGGGCTTTTCAAAAACAACGTTTTTTTTGTTTTTTTAAGTTCGTAAAATTAACAGTTAGTACTTGTATGTTATCTTTGATGTATCAGCTAGTAGATTTTGAAGGCCGATTAAACTGTGAATTGACCCTATAAACGCACTTTTGATTTATCAAAGTTGATATAATGGGCGCAAACAAGCCGGCCGCGCAAGCAAGCTTGCGCGCACGATCTTGATAATGCGCGCGCAATCTTGAAGCTTGCGCGCGCAATATTAATAATGCGCGCGCAAGCTTCAGGCTGGGGCGCGCAATCTTTAAGATGGGCCGCGCAAACTTCAAGCTTGCGGGAGTGAAATTTGTGTGCGGAAAAGTTGCATGTGCGGATGAAATTTGCGCCCTCACAGGAACTGAACGGTATTTGGCAAAACATTTACAGTATTTGCCTTGAACTCACCAGCAGACAGTACTTGACAAAAATGCTCGGCAGATAAGGACGGTATTTGACACAAGTTAACCAACGTAGGCTGAAAATGGACTGCATTTGGAAAGACCAGAGTATTTGGCATGAAGTTATCAAACACTTGACTTGGGGTTCCTTGCTCGATAGTACTACAAGTCTATGCTGGTATCAACACTTTCTGCTATGATAACCTTAAAATCACAAATTGTTTCAAGTAAATTTAATGTGAAAAGTCAAATTGTAAAACGTAACACGTAGAGAGAGACAGGGTTACTTGTCAGTTTTCAACAACAAGAATTGTAAACGACAAACTGAGATGAAAAGATATAACTGAACGACGTCTAATATTTGCAGAAGGCACGCCATGGGATGCTCGCTTAATGCGGACACTTGGCAAGGCTCAGTAAACAATGCGACCTCTCGGAAAACAGGACGTTTCATCCCAATAGTTTCGGCGACCGTTTTATCCCAAAGCTCTTTCATCCCAGTACCACTAAAGTCATCCCAGTACCCTTTCATCCCAGTACCATATTTCATCCCAATTGAAATTCAATACACTATGCTTGGTTGAATAAAAACTTGTGGGTTAGTATACGGGAACGGCAGGGCGTGGGTGCCGGCCCGGGAACTTTTCGACGACTATGCTAAACGAAATACCCTGAAGCATAACAACTAAATAACGTTGTTAAAGATCTACTTCAACGGCACTAAGATAATTTAAACTTTGGCGAAATCCAATCAATTTGTGTTTCATGATTACGTATATATTAAGGAAAATACTTAGCGGTAGTTGCGTAATTTAAAAAAAAGGTCATTTAGGCCAGCGTTCAGCAGCTCCTCATACCGAGTTTTTGGAAACAGCCTGTCACGTGATGAAAATATACCATAGACTCTGATGACGTACATGAATGGAGACGGCTTGTTTACCCCCCGCGCAGCGAAGTGTGTTTATTGTACGCGTCTATAGCTACTCACACAGTAAACGAGGACAAAATGTCAGACATTAGCGGATCGTGGGAGGAACACAGTGTGGACGAAGAAGAATTAGGAAATACAGTTGATAGTATTGATAGTGAGGATAGCTCTGACGGTGGAGGGAGCTCTTCCGAAGACGAAGATGGCGTTGATGAAGCTGGGGGAGTGCTTGACGAGGAAGTGCGAGGTGCCAAACCATACAGGTTTGAGCCACTGGCCGCCGATGGTCGTGAACGTGCGAATCCTGATGCAGGAGGTCGACTAAACAATACTGAATGGTGAGTCCCACAGGTTTTTTGAAGAACAAACAATGCTATGTTTACTGTTGTTTATCGTCATGAAGTACTTATTTATCTATGCGGCATATGAGGCCGCTATAATGGATAGAAATAGCAGCAGAAAGTTGTTTTTTTTTTCTCACGAAATGGTTGCTGTTGTCCAATATGGTTCACGTTTTCACGATACATTGAATCGGTGTCACTCAAAAATTGTTCCCTTTGGGTTAGTGCAGGTATCCTTATCGGAGAACCGGGTTCCATGGAGAAAGGAAAATAGATGAATGTTGTTTTATTTGTTTCTGTAATTCCTCGTTTATCCATTAATTTTTTCACAATACAATCATCAAATCTCAGTGTGTCGGAGATAACATTTTCAGTACCGAACTGATCCTGACAAGCCGTATTTTCTGTCAGTGTCACTGTTCTACCGCATTTATTTTTTTAATTTCTTTTAGCAAATGATTGAGGTAGGTCCTAGCCTAATTGGATTAGTTTTTATGTCAAGCTCATTTGCTAATTATTTCTCATAATTTTCTTTTAGGCTAGTATGATATGTCATGTTTATTCTTTAAAACAGAACTACAATTACAAACCACTTTTCAAATAAAAAAAAATTAAAAAAAATTCCCAGAGACACAAAGTAAGAACAACGGCCATTGATAAACAATGCGAAACATTGTGTGATTTTTTACTTAGATGTATAAATGAGACACGCATCGTTTCAATCCCCACTCATTTTGTATTACCCCCGTTCATGTAAAATTAGTTAATGGTCATGAACATAGTCCATCCTATGTCAGTACAGCAACACTTTCATCCATTAATTTTCTGTTATTTAAATTTTTCTTTCAGGTGCTCATGCGGACACTGTGTGGTCCAACCAATGGCAGTGAACTCCATCTGCTGTAAGGAAGTGCAGAAGACAAGAGCCCAAATGGCAGCATTAAACATTGATGTAGAGGATGAAAACCAAAGCCTTGCTGTGCATGATTGGTTTGAAGCAGTCTGTCTGCACCCGGCTGTACTTCAAACCGCGTATTTACAGTACCGGTGAATACTATGGCAGAGATGCAGTTGAAGGGACTCTAGACCAGTAAGTGTCTTTTTTTAATTGAACTGTAAAATTAATGTAAGGAGCAAACCCTCCCCCCAAAAAAATTATTACGCCTCTTACCTGACCCGAGTATAATTGACTGTTGGATTAGATTTATACAACTCAGAAAAACGAATAACCATAAAACCTGTACAAGATTTTTTCTAAACACTTTGATCTCTGTCACAATTGTTGAGTATGTTACAGCTTATGACTTCTTTAAAGAACCCAAAAGTGTGTGTGTGAGTTTGTAGTGACATTCAAACCGAGGACTTACAACAAAAGGGACAATAGGTCCACATTTGTTATCACAAAGGAAAACAATGGGGTCCACGTTTGTCAGGACAAAGAGTTGAACAAAGGAGAGTCCACGATTGGAGCTCATGACACACTTGAGTGTGTGTGTGTGTGTGTGTGTGTGTGAGCTTACACATGCCAACTTACGGAGCAATGCTACCCCATAAGGTTTTCTTTGTTCTGGTGGTGACCCAAATAGGATTTCTTCAGAAAAAGGAATATTAGAACAACAATGGAAGTACCCCTTTAACTGCCATATGTAAGGGTGTGTGTGTGGGGGGGGGGGTTCTCCTACAAGTTGTTCGACTGGACAAATCAGAAGAGTATATTTCCACCCTTACTCGTACATGATTTCTTCAAAATGGGAAAACTGTGTTTTTAAACAAAAATTGATATCAAATGTTTACCTAATTTGATTTTCTTCTACTACTTTGTTTGCAGAAGAAATCGCCATGTTGCTTACAGGCAAGTTGTCAGATGGTGTACGGGCTACCTCGGAAGGTTCAACAGAGTGCCACTTCCTTCAACAGAGTGCCACTTCCAAGGACATATCCCAACCCCAATGGACAATATAAAGGGTTTACCCGCCACTTGACTAATAGTAACTTAAAAAACCCTAAAATTTATTGCCAATCATATTGTAAGAATTCCTCTTCTCACTCGAATTTAGTGTGGTATTTTTAGCCCCTATAGTTGATAAAATGTTTGTAAATGAGACTCAAAAAATAGATGTACAAATTATTTGTCAAATTATTTGTCAAACATAAAGCTCATGCTGTTGTGTCTCTCACTGGAAAATAGTGAAATGCATTCAACTTACATGTACATATTACAAACATGGAAGTTATATAGCAAGGAGGCTGTCAAACCACCTGTTCTTTTTAAAACCACCACTACTCGCGAGATTTTATACATGGCATCACTGCAAACCTGATCCCACCATGCAAAGTTTCAAATCATACTATGATCAAAACATGTTCTGCTAATCTAGTAGTGGTTCATGGTTTTCAAAAAGGTTTTCAGAATTGAGGATACAAACATGGTGGGATTGGTGGCCTCCATTTACTCTAAATTTTCAGTGTGTTACAATCATTTTTAAATGATCCATGAGTAAATGACAATAAACACTTTTAATAATATACACATATCAGTCTTTAGTCTTTATGAGTATTATTTTATTTCAAGAAAAATAGAATGAAACAACAATTGTTTTTGCAAAGTCAACTACCCCTCTTCAAGTGAAGTAAATGAATAGAAAGCAGCTTAATTAATAAATTAAAGGGACACGTTGCCATTAAAAGAAAATGTAACTATGAGTTCCTTACCCTTCTTGCATATACTACATGGTAATGTAAATGACCACCTTATGTACAAAAAGCAATATTTTTGGAGTTAAGAGTACAGTGTACATGTAATACTTAATGTCAAGAAAAGTTGTATTACCAAAGTTGACCTCTCTGTCTAGTTTTAATTTTCATTGAGTAATTAAATAGAAAACAGCTAAATTAAAAGGGAATGTTGCAAAACTAATTCCATGTGATCCTTACTCTTCTTGCCTACAGACATTCTAAAAAACCTCCTTATCAAAATGTTCAGCTCAATGTAGACTTTTAAGAAAATGTAAACAAACATTTCAAATTGCAGTCAAAGCTTAGAAAGACAGGTTGTCTGGCAAATTGTCAAAAAGAAGTGTAATTGTTTTGTGTTTGCCCTGGATTGAAAACACATTACACATGAAATATGCAAACCCCAATACATGTACTCCAACTCCTCTTTTTCTCCCCCCAAAAACTCCTTTAGTTCACCATGCAATATGCACAAACTGGGGCTGCTCATTAATCTTATGTAGCAAACAAGTTTGTGGTTGATCCCCCTTCTAACAAATAATAATAACAATAACAAATAAGTACGATACACATGTGTACATGTACTCAATAAAACCCTACATTTAAATTACCAGATGTGGTTGTGGTCAAATAAAAGCTACATGGGCATTAAAACAACTCTTCTCATAAGATAATAAATGGTGTACAAAAAATATGTACAATACATGTATGATCAATAAAGAAAAAAATCAACAATGGCTTGATGAATTAATCATATTTTACCATCAGAAATAATCCTCTGCATTAACAATAAGGTGTTTAAACTATGTCAACAGTATCTCTTTAATACATGTAATAGGAGGACAAAATAAACCTTTCTTTCATTTTAATAATTCTGCTTGAAACAAAATTGCAAACAGACATGAATCATGCATCTCAAACCTAGGGGTTTATAAATTTGTTCAAAATCTTGAGGGAAATTGTTAACTTTTAAGATATTCACAAGTCAGGCCTGGAATTACATGGAGGCCACGGAGGCCATGGCCTTCGTTGCCCTTGTGTTGGCCTTGGTGCCCCTTCAAAAGTCTCCCATAGACTTTAAGATTTTCCAATAGAAGTACCCTTTACAAAATGAAAATGGCCTTGCCCTCTCCAAGATGAAATTCCAGGCCTGACAAGTGTATGATTATGCAAAGTAAAGTTAATTATTATTCCGATACTGCACATTTTGATGTGTAATGAAATGCTCGATAGTACTACAAGTCTATGTGGTTCAACCTTTCTGCTAGAATAACCTTAAAATCACAAATTGTTTCAAGTAAATTTAATGTGAAAAGTCAAATTGTAAAACGTAACACGTAGAGAGAGACAGGGTTACTTGTCAGTTTTCAACAACAAGAATTGTAAACGACAAACTGAGATGAAAAGATATAACTGAACGACGTCTAATATTTGCAGAAGGCACGCCATGGGATGCTCGCTTAATGCGGACACTTGGGCAAGGCTCAGTAAACAATGCGACCTCTCGGAAAACAGGACGTTTCATCCCAATAGTTTCGGCGACCGTTTTATCCAAAGCTCTTTCATCCCAGTACCACTAAAGTCATCCCAGTACCCTTTCATCCCAGTACCATATTTCATCCCAATTGAAATTCAATACACTATGCTTGGTTGAATAAAAACTTGTGGGTTAGTATACGGGAACGGCAGGGCGTGGGTGCCGGCCCGGGAACTTTTCGACGACTATGCTAAACGAAATACCCTGAAGCATAACAACTAAATAACGTTGTTAAAGATCTACTTCAACGGCACTAAGATAATTTAAACTTTGGCGAAATCCAATCAATTTGTGTTTCATGATTACGTATATATTAAGGAAAATACTTAGCGGTAGTTGCGTAATTTAAAAAAAAGGTCATTTAGGCCAGCGTTCAGCAGCTCCTCATACCGAGTTTTTGGAAACAGCCTGTCACGTGATGAAAATATACCATAGACTCTGATGACGTACATGAATGGAGACGGCTTGTTTACCCCCCGCGCAGCGAAGTGTGTTTATTGTACGCGTCTATAGCTACTCACACAGTAAACGAGGACAAAATGTCAGACATTAGCGGATCGTGGGAGGAACACAGTGGGGACGAAGAAGAATTAGGAAATACAGTTGATAGTATTGATAGTGAGGATAGCTCTGACGGTGGAGGGAGCTCTTCCGAAGACGAAGATGGCGTTGATGAAGCTGGGGGAGTGCTTGACGAGGAAGTGCGAGGTGCCAAACCATACAGGTTTGAGCCACTGGCCGCCGATGGTCGTGAACGTGCGAATCCTGATGCAGGAGGTCGACTAAACAATACTGAATGGTGAGTCCCACAGGTTTTTTGAAGAACAAACAATGCTATGTTTACTGTTGTTTATCGTCATGAAGTACTTATTTATCTATGCGGCATTGAGGCCGCTATAATGGATAGAAATAGCAGCAGAAAGTTGTTTTTTTTTTTCTCACGAAATGGTTGCTGTTGTCCAATATGGTTCACGTTTTCACGATACATTGAATCGGTGTCACTCAAAAATTGTTCCCTTTGGGTTAGTGCAGGTATCCTTATCGGAGAACCGGGTTCCATGGAGAAAGGAAAATAGATGAATGTTGTTTTATTTGTTTCTGTAATTCCTCGTTTATCCATTAATTTTTTCACAATACAATCATCAAATCTCAGTGTGTCGGAGATAACATTTTCAGTACCGAACTGATCCTGACAAGCCGTATTTTCTGTCAGTGTCACTGTTCTACCGCATTTATTTTTTTAATTTCTTTTAGCAAATGATTGAGGTAGGTCCTAGCCTAATTGGATTAGTTTTTATGTCAAGCTCATTTGCTAATTATTTCTCATAATTTTCTTTTAGGCTAGTATGATATGTCATGTTTATTCTTTAAAACAGAACTACAATTACAAACCACTTTTCAAATAAAAAAAAATTAAAAAAAATTCCCAGAGACACAAAGTAAGAACAACGGCCATTGATAAACAATGCGAAACATTGTGTGATTTTTTACTTAGATGTATAAATGAGACACGCATCGTTTCAATCCCCACTCATTTTGTATTACCCCCGTTCATGTAAAATTAGTTAATGGTCATGAACATAGTCCATCCTATGTCAGTACAGCAACACTTTCATCCATTAATTTTCTGTTATTTAAATTTTTCTTTCAGGTGCTCATGCGGACACTGTGTGGTCCAACCAATGGCAGTGAACTCCATCTGCTGTAAGGAAGTGCAGAAGACAAGAGCCCAAATGGCAGCATTAAACATTGATGTAGAGGATGAAAACCAAAGCCTTGCTGTGCATGATTGGTTTGAAGCAGTCTGTCTGCACCCGGCTGTACTTCAAACCGCGTATTTACAGTACCGGTGAATACTATGGCAGAGATGCAGTTGAAGGGACTCTAGACCAGTAAGTGTCTTTTTTTAATTGAACTGTAAAATTAATGTAAGGAGCAAACCCTCCCCCCAAAAAAATTATTACGCCTCTTACCTGACCCGAGTATAATTGACTGTTGGATTAGATTTATACAACTCAGAAAAACGAATAACCATAAAACCTGTACAAGATTTTTTCTAAACACTTTGATCTCTGTCACAATTGTTGAGTATGTTACAGCTTATGACTTCTTTAAAGAACCCAAAAGTGTGTGTGTGAGTTTGTAGTGACATTCAAACCGAGGACTTACAACAAAAGGGACAATAGGTCCACATTTGTTATCACAAAGGAAAACAATGGGGTCCACGTTTGTCAGGACAAAGAGTTGAACAAAGGAGAGTCCACGATTGGAGCTCATGACACACTTGAGTGTGTGTGTGTGTGTGTGTGTGTGTGAGCTTACACATGCCAACTTACGGAGCAATGCTACCCCATAAGGTTTTCTTTGTTCTGGTGGTGACCCAAATAGGATTTCTTCAGAAAAAGGAATATTAGAACAACAATGGAAGTACCCCTTTAACTGCCATATGTAAGGGTGTGTGTGTGGGGGGGGGGGTTCTCCTACAAGTTGTTCGACTGGACAAATCAGAAGAGTATATTTCCACCCTTACTCGTACATGATTTCTTCAAAATGGGAAAACTGTGTTTTTAAACAAAAATTGATATCAAATGTTTACCTAATTTGATTTTCTTCTACTACTTTGTTTGCAGAAGAAATCGCCATGTTGCTTACAGGCAAGTTGTCAGATGGTGTACGGGCTACCTCGGAAGGTTCAACAGAGTGCCACTTCCTTCAACAGAGTGCCACTTCCAAGGACATATCCCAACCCCAATGGACAATATAAAGGGTTTACCCGCCACTTGACTAATAGTAACTTAAAAAACCCTAAAATTTATTGCCAATCATATTGTAAGAATTCCTCTTCTCACTCGAATTTAGTGTGGTATTTTTAGCCCCTATAGTTGATAAAATGTTTGTAAATGAGACTCAAAAAATAGATGTACAAATTATTTGTCAAATTATTTGTCAAACATAAAGCTCATGCTGTTGTGTCTCTCACTGGAAAATAGTGAAATGCATTCAACTTACATGTACATATTACAAACATGGAAGTTATATAGCAAGGAGGCTGTCAAACCACCTGTTCTTTTTAAAACCACCACTACTCGCGAGATTTTATACATGGCATCACTGCAAACCTGATCCCACCATGCAAAGTTTCAAATCATACTATGATCAAAACATGTTCTGCTAATCTAGTAGTGGTTCATGGTTTTCAAAAAGGTTTTCAGAATTGAGGATACAAACATGGTGGGATTGGTGGCCTCCATTTACTCTAAATTTTCAGTGTGTTACAATCATTTTTAAATGATCCATGAGTAAATGACAATAAACACTTTTAATAATATACACATATCAGTCTTTAGTCTTTATGAGTATTATTTTATTTCAAGAAAAATAGAATGAAACAACAATTGTTTTTGCAAAGTCAACTACCCCTCTTCAAGTGAAGTAAATGAATAGAAAGCAGCTTAATTAATAAATTAAAGGGACACGTTGCCATTAAAAGAAAATGTAACTATGAGTTCCTTACCCTTCTTGCATATACTACATGGTAATGTAAATGACCACCTTATGTACAAAAAGCAATATTTTTGGAGTTAAGAGTACAGTGTACATGTAATACTTAATGTCAAGAAAAGTTGTATTACCAAAGTTGACCTCTCTGTCTAGTTTTAATTTTCATTGAGTAATTAAATAGAAAACAGCTAAATTAAAAGGGAATGTTGCAAAACTAATTCCATGTGATCCTTACTCTTCTTGCCTACAGACATTCTAAAAAACCTCCTTATCAAAATGTTCAGCTCAATGTAGACTTTTAAGAAAATGTAAACAAACATTTCAAATTGCAGTCAAAGCTTAGAAAGACAGGTTGTCTGGCAAATTGTCAAAAAGAAGTGTAATTGTTTTGTGTTTGCCCTGGATTGAAAACACATTACACATGAAATATGCAAACCCCAATACATGTACTCCAACTCCTCTTTTTCTCCCCCCAAAAACTCCTTTAGTTCACCATGCAATATGCACAAACTGGGGCTGCTCATTAATCTTATGTAGCAAACAAGTTTGTGGTTGATCCCCCTTCTAACAAATAATAATAACAATAACAAATAAGTACGATACACATGTGTACATGTACTCAATAAAACCCTACATTTAAATTACCAGATGTGGTTGTGGTCAAATAAAAGCTACATGGGCATTAAAACAACTCTTCTCATAAGATAATAAATGGTGTACAAAAAATATGTACAATACATGTATGATCAATAAAGAAAAAAATCAACAATGGCTTGATGAATTAATCATATTTTACCATCAGAAATAATCCTCTGCATTAACAATAAGGTGTTTAAACTATGTCAACAGTATCTCTTTAATACATGTAATAGGAGGACAAAATAAACCTTTCTTTCATTTTAATAATTCTGCTTGAAACAAAATTGCAAACAGACATGAATCATGCATCTCAAACCTAGGGGTTTATAAATTTGTTCAAAATCTTGAGGGAAATTGTTAACTTTTAAGATATTCACAAGTCAGGCCTGGAATTACATGGAGGCCACGGAGGCCATGGCCTTCGTTGCCCTTGTGTTGGCCTTGGTGCCCCTTCAAAAGTCTCCCATAGACTTTAAGATTTTCCAATAGAAGTACCCTTTACAAAATGAAAATGGCCTTGCCCTCTCCAAGATGAAATTCCAGGCCTGACAAGTGTATGATTATGCAAAGTAAAGTTAATTATTATTCCGATACTGCACATTTTGATGTGTAATGAAATAAAAATAACCCTATATCCAACTCGGGGTCCAGGCATTTTGAAGCTGACCCCCACCCCCCGCGGTTGAATATTTCTCCCCTAAACATAATTAAGGTTGTTTCTGCAACAAGCCAGTAAACCGTTTCATTACCTCCTCTGATGTGATTGAACTTTCCATCACATTAGATGGGAGAAGTTGTTCACCAGTGGGCTCCTGTCACCATACTTAGCATATATTCAGCAAAAGCTTCTTGCAAAACCTGAACAAAAGATCAAAACAAACATTGTATTTAACCTCTCATTGTATTTAAGTCAAATGTCATAATTTGGGCATTGTATTCACACACATGTATGGCTTTGCCCTTTGTAGGCACAAGTAATTTTTTACCATGGTCCTTCCCCCGTACTCCTCCCCCAGGGATACAATGATGTTGAAAGCAAACTAAACTGGAAAAGCAATGTAAGGTCAATAATGAAGTCTGTAGGTTGTACTTGAAGTTGAAGGGGAGTCTTGTACACATGTATGTGCACTGGGATGACAAGGTCAAGGAGGTGAAGTAGAATTGGTAACTAGTTACAAACTTTCCTAAACTTCAAACTCGAATCATGCTCACAATCACATCGAGTGAAAAGGAAAATTGTTGATGGTTGTGGTAGCCCTACTATTGAGTTTGAAACCTCTTGCGAGAAGTGCATGTTTTGAAATGAAAAGAAACGATGGTAAAATATCAACTACATACTCATAGAACTTAGTTTTAGAACTTAAAAGTTGCTTACCCAGCTCTTCTCTCTTTTATGCCAGACGAGTGTTGGCTGAATCGCTTAGTTTCATTTGGCTGTGCCTGTTTTACTCTCTGTTTGAAAAGATGATGGCACTGCAGATGGGGCTTTCATGGTTGGGATTGAACCTGGCTTAAGCCTGTTATAGCTTTTTAATCCAAAACTGCTCTTTAGTTGCGATGTTGCAACCCGACAGTCGTCCGTAAAATGGGCACTGCAAATCATGGTCCATTTTCACACCGTGAAACCCTTCCGTGTGTTGGTCACGGAACGCACCCATTCCCTTCTCTGGACAGGATCTCTTGGGAATCGAAATAAAAACTCACATCTGGGTTCCTATCTGCGTTCCGAGTACATGTACATACATCCACCAACAGAACATGAGTTCGGCATGGTCAATTCTCACGTCTTAACTTGGTGAATGTCTTCGAATAATGAGATCATCACACATAGTTACCTTGTAAACACACGACACGTCGCTACTTCCTGGTTTCCCCTTTCTTACAAGTACGTCATCATTCGCTGGTTCACCCACGTATCTTATAGTTGGTTCGTGGTGCGCGTAAATACACGTGCTTCAGTATGGGACATGCATGGTGCCTATGGAGGGAGCCATGGAAGCGCGCGAGTTTTTAAAAACCCTAAGATCGGATTATTTTTTCCGGTTAAAATTACGAAAAAAATATATGTTTAAAACAATCCAATCTACAAGGTCAGAATACTTAATAACATTATGTATAAGATTCAGCAATTTGTTTTATTTCGCAGTTATTGCTGAAGTAGATCTTTAAAATTACGAAGACTAAGTTCCATTAATTGAAAATAAAATAAAGGTTTTTATTTTATTTTCAGAACAGGACATTTCTAGAGATGTACCTACGTCATATACGGTTTCTGGTTACCGACCCGTTTTCGCGTAGCTCTCAAAATTGCCAAAACACGCCCTAAGCACAAGGTCAAGAATAAAAAAACAATAATACTAATTTTGAATATATATATATGTAACAGGTTCGAATGCGGCTAGCGCACTCTATAATGAGACATAATGAATTTTACAAGGGATACGCTGGTATTTGCTTGTAAAAAATGAAAGGTTGGTTTATTCCGGCTACAAATGAAGGGAAGGGCGATTTAAACGCTGTATTATCATTATATGAGAAAGTTAAAACATATCTCAAATAAAAGAAGAGTAATAGAAAACCTGGCGGGTCTCGACAATAAAATATAAAAGGACAATTTTACAAAATAATACAATTAAACAATGCAAATATAAGAAACGATTGAATGGCCTATCTGTTTAGTTGTGGACGTGACTGGGCGCACCCGGCAAAAATGAAGAATAGCTAGTCGATACTTTGAAGATGATGACAAGACGATGATAAGATGATACAAGGGGGCGCTGAAGTTGATGATGGGGGACTTGAAGAAGTGGTGCGAAAACAGTTCCTTGTCCTTGATCAGGGGACAGGATTACTGTTTTCGTTGCAATCAGTAACAATGGTGAAGTTGAACAAGTGATGAGTTGATATTTCGCTGTCCTGCTGGCTCTCTGGTATTTTGAATCCGCCTAGAGCAGGACAGGGATGAATATAATGATTATTGTGATGTTAAGCTGGGCTGGCGCAATCCAATGCAGATATCCGACAGAGGCAAAGTGTACAAACTGAAGAAACTTGAAGGGTTAAATCTTACAACTTTCCTCTGTCGGAGTCCAGTGGCCAAGTCCAAAATTAATCCGATATGCCATTCAAAACTATAAAATACACTAAAATTAAATACTTAATACTAAAACCTAAATAATCCTTTTAACAAGAAACCACTTATCTTTAAAATAAAGTAAGTGTGAATCAATGACTGTGGGAATGTTTATTGTACTGGTCAGTGAAGTCTCTTAATGGGTGTGAAATTGAACACCTTCTTCCCAGACCAGTGCCTAAGGCTGAATGATGGACAGTCAAGGATTAAAGCCAATTAAAGAACACTCCTTGCATAGTTTGTGGTAGGACATTTCATGGAATAATGACTCATTGCTCCATGAAATCAGGATGTTACAATAAACAATGAAAAACACAAGGATTTAAGCTACAATTATATACAAAAGTGATTTTGAAAGACTTTCAAGAAGTCTAAAATAAAAGTGAATGCCAAAGATTAAAAGCAAACAAGAAAGTAAAAATCAAAGATATATCAACATCATAGAGCAAAACTATGAAACTAAAAGTCTAGTTTCAGTAAACCAAAAGAAAAATAAATGCATAAAACTAAAATCAATTAAACTTATAATACAAAACTAGTATCTGTCTCTTGCTCATGAAAGCTTTCAACAAGTACTATTGGGAAAGTAGCAACTTTGAATGGAGTTTAAACCATGAAATAAAAGGGTACTGTATTCTTTCTCACAATACAATATAATGAAAAATGCAGAGTACCAAAGCAACATTAAATAAATCAAGTTCAAAGCAATACTGAGACAAAATGTAATTTACATTTTGTACTTCAAAAGTTAAAAGAGCATGGAAAACAACAAGTCAACAATTATCACTTCAAAATAAGAGCATTTAAAAAGGGAACTTCAATAATCAAATCCTAAAACACTTTCCTTACACAATAGAAAATAAGCAGTGACTGTTCAAACTTAATGTTAATATGACATTCTGATCTTTACTTTAACTTTTAAGCCTAAGCTCACAAGAAAGATAAAAGTAAGATCAAACTTACCTAGAGCAGGACAGGGATGAATATAATGATTATTGTGATGTTAAGCTGGGCTGGCGCAATCCAATGCAGATATCCGACAGAGGCAAAGTGTACAAACTGAAGAAACTTGGAGGGTTAAATCTTACAACTTTCCTCTGTCGGAGTCCAGTGGCCAAGTGTCCAAACACTTTCTTGGGGATGGTCACTGACCTCTGGACATCTCTTCCTCAATGCGCCGTGATTGGTTGCATAGGCTGCTACCAATCACCCACTCATCACACACCACCAGGCAACCACCTACTCCTAGACTCGCCCTAGTCCGAGGTGGACTAGGTAAACTAGGATTGTTAAACTAGGAGTTTACAAAAAAAGGGGGCCTACAATTTCATCCCATTACATATATAATACATATATATATAAATTATACATATAAATAAATAAAAAATACTTAAAATTGTATTTAAAGTTTATTTTCGTTACAACTATCCTAAGTAATAAGAAGGACGAATATCTAATTTTGATTATTTCCGTCTACTGATAAAAGACAAGAACGATAACTGTTGGTTTGTTTCACCTTTTGAATTAAATTGATGTTACGACACAAAATCCTTTTAGAGGTCACTACTCGGCTCGGAAATTGTCGAATTGCTAATATTATTATTGTCTTAGTATTCACTGCCCTATGGAGACCGAGGGAAACAATAAAAGGTCTCCATAGGAAAATTCTAAAGACTGGATGGGGTGATCCGGCTCCACAAGGAATTTCGTGGAATACCCATTTCGTGTGCTATGGGGGAATGTTATGTACAGTGACAAAGGAAAGAACAATTCTAAAAAAAAAAAAAAAAAAGAACAAACAAAAATCGCCACAGCAGGGATGTAAACAATACAATGTGTGTTTTAAGTATGGTCAACATTTAACGCAGTTTCCGGAATTGGGAGAACAAGGTGAAGAGGTGAAAATGTGTGTATGTGGATTTTTTTCTATTTTTGTTTCTTCTTTTTCGTTTAGACTGCAAAGGACCTATTATAAGATCTTTACAAAAAGAGTCGTCTCGTATCTATAGTTGGGGTCAAATCATCGAGTTTTTAATTGTTTTTAATTAAGCGTCACTAGACATTTCTTTAAATAAACATTACAGAATTGTTTTTTTTCTAACAAAACAGTTGCTGGTAGTGTAAGCACTTTATGTAATCCACCATAAAACTGACAAACCTGTAGAAGTTTGAGATCGATCGGCCATCTGGGTCACGAGAAAATAGTGAAAAACCGATTACACATTTGCATGAAATCATATAGATTCAACAAATGAATAAAACGATAAACTCCAATCAGAAAATTAGTTTATTCATTTCTCATCAAATATGGCATTTCAGACAGAAATATTTCAAGGGGTGTTTTCTACTATCATCATCATTAGACCGTGTAAGTTTTATGTAAGTCTGTGATCAAAAAGTAAATTATTTTTACAAGTTCTTTTCTTACCAATTCTGAAATGTTCCTTTAACTTACCGCACTTCCAGAAAAATCTTACTCAGCAAAATGGGTTTACCTGACTATCCAAAATGAATGTAGCTCACATTGCTGCAGTTGGTGTCCATCTTATTTTATGTATTTATTTTTTCCATTATGGATGACATAATTATTGATTTGGGGCATGTGCGAATCGTCCCACCCGCAACAAGTGGCAACTTTGCGCCCTCTTGTGTTGAAATTCCTGTCCATCCGCACACATACACCTGGTACCCGGCCCTTTACACTTGTTTCTGATCGGAGGTAATGTTAACCCGGCACGAGTAACTTGGAACGCGGAAGTTGTTTGAGGAACTTTTGACGATCGGCAATAAACTCACTGTCCTGGCAGAATGCCCCATTGTTTTTCTGTCTCAATGTAGATATTTTCTTTGGCAGTTGCTCTTCAACAAACGCTGGAGTAATTGTTTGTCTTGCAAGAAACTGTAGGGGTTGGAAGCCCACGGGTGAGTGGAGTAAAATAGTGTCTGTAGAGAAGGAAGTAGCGGTGTTGATTAAAAGAAAATTGTCACGCACGGTGACAGATTTGTTAACCGGTGACTGTCGGTGTCACTGAATCAAGAAGGAGTACGATTGTGTCATTCTGCTGGTATTCATTCTGCTAAAGGAGAGACTTTAGTTATATAGACATGCCGAACAAGTGACATATGACACAGTATGTCATATATTGACTAAACCTAGGCGGATAGTAAAACTTGGTATTCGGATACCTGCCGGCAAGCTATCCGCGAATATTTGGATATTAATTATATCTGTGTATTTTGACGGACGTGATCAGTGATTGTAGGCTTTTGTGTGGTTGTGAAATGTGAGTGACAGAGTGTGTAACATGCATCCGCCCAACGATCGTGGATAATATTAATAGTAAGCCTGTTCATTTACGGCTAGTTTGTAAATGTGTAACCGTTTCTGAAATAGTTGGTTACACATGTAAACATCCGTTTTTTATAGAAACAAAATTTTGGGTTTAAAAAAACCATACACAACAACCGCGCATGTGATCAAAAACATAGCATCTTCATCACAGCCTTTTGACTTTGCGCAAAACACCACCCCGCAACAAAAAAAAGACCTCAAATAAACAAAACTAGATAAAGAAGAAGCAAATCTTACAATATATACAGTAAAATATTCCTTCTGTTCATCCAGGGTATCCTAAATTGCATCATCTTTGTGTAATGAAGCCTACACGTTGCATAGTTTTTTGTAAACAAGTTGAGACCATGCTGTAGGTGGAATTTGTGTGCGGATCAGCGATGATGATTATTGCAGTTTCGGGGGTAAAAACTTTTTCCCGAGCATGCGCAGACAAGTACTAAGTAGAGTCTTTTGTCAAGGCGTATATGTAAACTAGTTTTGTATGCTATCGCATTCATCGTTTACTGTCATGGACCATGCATGGACTCATGCTATCGCATTTTTCTGAAACCCCCTCTAGGGTTCAATGTTTCTTAGCTTTCCAGTTATGAGTTACCTGTTCAGTTTTGTCATTGGAGAGCTATCTGGGTTAATTAAAGGTATCAGCGCTGCTTGCAGATATCCCCATTGTTTAAAAACTGTAACCATGGTTTCGGATAGTAACAACTATCCGCGGATATTTGAAGTATCTGCCCAGGCTTAATATTGTTGGTAAACCGTCGGCACGTTGTTAATCTGGCGATCATAGGTTCAAGTTCTGCTCTAGTCAATTTTTCTTTGTTCAACCCAAAATTATGTTTAAAATGCGACTTTTTTATCCTTGGTGTTTCAAGGCAGAACCAATCCACCATGGGAAGCATCTTGAATAAATGCAGGAAGACCGACGAACGACAGACCGCCAACAATGTTGGGAATGAGTTGAAGATGAAGAAGAGGAGACATCCTTACGACCAACCAGCAGAAGATGCTTCTCCCACGGCCATCATGTTCGGTTCCGAAGTGGATTCAGGCGGTAGGCAATTGGTTCAAAATAATCACAAGACGGGGCTCGAAAGGTCCACTGGACCACAGGCCTGAGGCCAGTGATTTTGTTATCAGGGCCCAAAATAAAGCTGTTAAGGCCAAATAAAAAAGAAACATGTTTAGCGTCCCCGCTCGCTTCCTTTTAAGACCTTAAAACTATTTTTTTTTTAAAGGATCAGTTTTTACAATCTTTGACGAAAAAAATAAATTCTGAAATACATCAACATACTTTTTGACTTAAGCACACCGAAAACACTCACAGAAAAAAGCTGGCAACCATTTTGAAAAATAGCCCGGCCGGTTGTCTTGAAAAATGTGTTGGGCGGCCATTTAAAAAAAAAAAAAAAAGGCCTGCCTCCTCCTTTTTTTCAAAAAGGCAGGACGCTAAACAGGTTTTTTTTTATTGCCTTAAAAGCAGAAAATACTGCTTAGCAAATTTTGAATGAGTTTAGAACCAGTGACAACAATGTAAACTTTATGAAACCTCGGCTGTTAACCTGTTTGAGCTTAGCAAGATTTTTCTGAGCTTAGCAAGTTTTTGTGCTTTCAGGCATTTATGACATTGGGCCCTGGCCAGTTAACACACGACAAGACAAATCTTGTTGTCTTAAGTTTATTTAATTCAATAATACCCCACTCTGAAATATCGATCGTTCATTTAAAAAAAGTGCCGTTCTAATTTTGACTTTTGAGTCAAGCAAATATCTTTTAATTCTGTCATGTACGAAATATAAAACTAATGTGGGTCATTCCGTGTCAATTCAACACGCTTTTGGACCTGACCGTCACGGATTAAAATGAAATTTTTTGTGCTGATTGGATTCAATGAGAAACCCCCAGAACCGAAATTTTTTGTTGTTCGGTTGATTACTTTTTGAGATATGGGTTAACGAACTTTTGACTAATTAGCAGGACCTGCTGTGTTTGGACATTCATATCTCCAAAAGTAAAGCACCTACAGAGATAAAATTTACATCATTTTAAAGCTCTTGAAATGGCCCACATTTGATAACACAAAATCAAAATTATACGGCATACCACAAAAAAGTTACGCAAACATTTGACCTTTGACCTTGATTTGCGAAAATGCGTATTTTTCAAAATGCATAATTTTTTTCCCATTTTTAGCTGAAGATGTAAGCAACATTTTCACAAAAAAATTTGGATGGGCACTCTTACAGTTTTTGAGTTATGATTATTTGAACATTAAAATGTACGCATTGTACATGTTCAAATGTACACGTACAGTGTAATATGTATAGTAATGTGTAATGTACATTTAATAGATGCTACATTTGCAATGGGGATAAAGAAAATAATTTGTTTTTACCCCTTACATTGTTGTGTATTAAGTACTGTATTCTCAGTTCTGTGAAAAGAAATCCACTGGCAAATCACTCGGGGGGGGGGGGGGGGTCATACCTTGGTCAAACCCATGATCTTTGCATTGCTAGAGCAGATATCTTACCACTAGACCACCCAACTAGCCCGGCAGCTATCCTTTGTTTTAGCAGTGGATAAACATTAACATTTATTAATTAAATCATTGCTGCTAAAACGTAGGATTTGAACTGCCTGTTACTGCCTGGCAATCTTAGTGGTCTAGTGGTAAGACATCTGCTCTACCTATGCAATAGGTTGTGGGTTCGAATCCCATCTGCGTGATTGCCAGTGGATTTTTTTTCCCACTGAACTCAGGAAAGTACTCTGTATATAGTACACATCAGTGAAGGGTAAAAACAATTTATTTTCTTTATCCCCAATGCAAATGTAGCATCTATTAAATGTACAGTACACATTACTATACATAATACATTGTACGTGTACATTTGAACATGTACAATACGTACATTTTAATGTTCAAATAATCATAACTCAAAAACTGTAAGAGTGCCCATCCAAATTTTTTTTTGAAAATGTTGCTTACATCTTAAGCTAAAAATGGAAAAAAAATTATGCATTTTGAAAAATACGCATTTTCGCAAATCAAGATCAAAGGTCATACTTTTGCGTAACTTTGTTGTGGTATGCGGTATAATTTTGATTTTATGTTATGAAATACGGGCCATTTCAAGAGCTTTAAAATGATGTAAATTTTATCTCTGTAGGTGCTTTACTTTTGGAGATATAAATGTCCAAACATAGCAGGTCCTGCTAATTAGTCAAAAGTTCGTTAACCCATATCTCAAAAAATAATCACCTGAATGGCAAAAAATTTTGGTTCTGGGGGTTTCTCATTGAGTCCAATCAGCACAAAAAATTTCATTTTAATCCGTGACGGTCAGGTCCAAAAGCGTGTTGAATTGACACGGAATGACCCATGTGATAAATCTTCTCTTAGTGCTTGTTCAAATAAAAACAGTTTATATAGGCCTTCTAATGGACATTTTTTGTGTGATTTTATTCATGGGTCTTGCAATAAAACTGCTGGCCCCCAATTTTTGTTTCTGTCATGCCTGGATAGGCTTTTGGATTCTTCCCCAAATTCAAGCCCAGCAGGACCCTGGCCAAAGTCTTGTATAATAACAGCATTGGGCCAGACAACAAAACAAGTTCCAGTCTAGAGGTTTTTTCCAAACACATTCATTGTTAAAGATTTACCGATCATCGGAAAGTTCAGACATGCTCCTCAAAGTCTCAAAAATATTTATAGAGAACTTGATTGGCCTTGCTAAAAAATATGTGTGGTCAAGTGAACTATCCAACTCCAAGCTACAAGAACTGTTGTGGTGTAGTGGGCGGGGGTTTACTTCAAATTCAAGCCCTGTGTGGGATGGCATGCTATCAATAATTGAAAATGTTTAAAAGCTGTAATCCTAAAGGCTTAAAGGAACATTACAGAATTGGTAAGAAAAAAACTTGTGAAATATACTTTTTGATCACAGATTTACAGTTTTATTCATTTGTTGAATCTATATGAATTCATGCAATGTGTATTTTCTCGTGACCCAGATGGCCGATCGATCTCAAACTTCTACAGGTTTGTCAGTTTATGTATATGGTGGATTACATAAAGTGCTTACACTGCCAGCAACTGTTTTGTTAGCAAAAACCAATTCTGTAATGTGCCTTTTAAGGCATCACAAGTTTGTTTTTGGAAGTTAACACCGAAAGTTTTTGGAATAATTAACACCGGAGTCTTACATTGGGCACATATCTACCAATAATGCTGAGGCATTCGTTTTGGGGGAAGCCAGTGACGGGATTTAAGGACGAGTGTGATGCGAACTTTTTATTGTCTTTTTTGCTCTGTGATGTTTCATGTTTTTCATATTTTGTTTTCGATACTAACAGGTCAGAAGGATATCTTTATGGCATTGTATAAATATGACGCTCGTACCGAAGGAGATCTCACATTTGACAGAGGAGACAAAGTAAAGGTCTTAGACTTCAGGTAATAAGCTCTTATTTCTGGAGGGGGAAAAAACCCAAACAAATACATAACATCACCCCTACAGGGTTCTGCCCAGGATTTCTTTAGTGGTTGAAAAATGTTTCCCTGAAAACCATTGCGAGATGGATCAGTTACACGGTAGATCATAATATGAATAGACTCAATTCAAAGACGTGCTAAAAATAAATGGCTTCAGATACCATTTTTACTGGTAAATACCCAATTTTACATTTGAAAACCTTTAAAAGGAAATGGCAAGTGTAATTTAAAAATTTTGAAAATGTGTGGTGGTCGGAAATAGAGAAAATTCTTCCAGTGGTGGTTGGGGAATCCTGAGTGCCGGGCGGGTTTTCCCAGCACCGACCACTGTGGGCAGAACCCTGCCCCTAAAACAAAACAAACAAACAAACACCCTTATTTGGATCAGTTTACAGAGTAAATAGAACCATTGGTGAGAAGATTTGCCTTGAATTAAAAATCATGGGTACACTTTTTGTTACAAAGACACCAAATGAACGACACGTAAATATTGAGTAACTCTTTGCAGATCTTGTTTTCGACAAACTCAAGTACTTTCTACTCTTCATTCACACACCGCTGGTTAATCAATATACAAAAAAACATTGAAATAACTGTTACATCACTGGTTTTCAAAGTGTTGTTCATAACATGGACACGAAAAAAATGTGTACCCATGATTGTAGCTGTGCACTTGGCCCGTTTTACATTACGAGAATTTCATGAGAAATCCTGGGGGAAATTTTGTTTGACTTTTTCACACTTAAAATACATCTAGGCCTAACGGTCATAAAACCAATCAATGGTAAAGGCACCAATGCAATGCTCATGGCTCATTGCGCTGCACAAAAAAAAACCCTTGAAAAAAAGGTTGGGTTTACTTGAAGTTTAGGCAATGGATGGAGATTGGTGAATGTTCTCAGGAAGATTATTCCATCGAAAGAGCCTTTCTAGCTTTGAGGAAGGTCTGTAGCGGCAGGCAGAGGAGGAGAGGGCTCCCACAGGAAGGCAAGGACAGTCTGCAGAGCCAACAGCTACCACCACCTTCAATTTGCAATCAGGGTAAAAAGAGGAACTGCCAATCCAATGTGGGCCTAAACGGCCATAGCCGACGCAACTCCAACACCGACCAAGACAACCCAGGGCGCAGAACCATGGTCCCCCAAGACTGAAGGATGCCTACTACTACTACTACTAACTCAAGGGGCAGTGATCGAAAAGGCATGATCTCCAGAACTGTGTTTGCTTCCTCGGAATGCGAAGGACGGAAGTTTGTGAGCAGGAACGCAAACAGGAACGCAAACTTCGAGCAGGTTCTTTGATGGACAACATGTCTGTGAGATAAGTTGGAGCTGTGAAACTGAGCTTGTGATGTCTACAGTACCAGATGACTGAATATCTTACGTCACCATTTGAGGTTCGTGACTAACGCCAGATACCTGCATTGAGTGCCTGACAGGATCCTGCCAGCTGTACACTTGACGTCGCATCCCATTCACACGGACGGAGATTCGTAGTCTGTTACTACACACGTACACACACATTACGTGGTGAATGAAACATTACGTACAAACATTATGCACACGTGCATGCAGCAGACGATTGAAAGTGGGTGGCTGACTAACTACATCACTTGAGAGCGGACCAACCATGACATTACGGAAAGCTTACTGCACGTTTATCCAATGAAATCATTGGGCCTGGAAAACCAGTGCCTGTCTGCGGATACAGACAGGGGACCAGTCTACAGTACCAATGGAGGCTTTCCATGTAGCCTGACCGATATGGGGCAGAGGGTCCCCCCCCCCCCAAAAAAAGGTTCCCAAACTATATAGCACACTATTTTTCTCTTGTATAGACTCCCCCCCAAAAAAAAATCCTCAAAAGAATTCCTGAGATTCCAAGCACACCATGAAGACACAATAGGGGGGGGTACCCTCTGCCCCATATCGAGCACCAATTGGCTTTCCAGGATTGGTATCACATGATCAGACTTCTTAGCACAGACTACCAGATGAGCTGCCCAGTTTTGTAACTATTTGAACCCCTGACAAACTCCCATGGAACTGTCAGTTTCCTTGGAGTAGCTGCCTCTGCTCTCTTTGTAAACAAGGTGACATGGTTTACAATAAATAACAATTCCAATTCAAGGAGAAACTGTGATTAACACGTTGACTGCCGCCACTGAGTATATTCGTAGTAACAGGTGTAACGGATTCCGCCACTGCAAGTATACCCGTAGAGAATGAAAGGGCTTTGTATTGTTGTTTAAATACACTGACATCACTGAGCACACAACACATACGCTTCTGGCAGTGGTGAGGACATACATCCTTAGAATGTGCATGTTAAATTTTGTTGTTGTATAGTACCTATTTGGTATGCGCGCATGCGCACTGCACTTGGCAAATGGGAACGCCCGACGAATCTATGACCGGCAGTCAACGAGTTAACAAAGTTTATTTATAAAAATGAGTATTTAAATTTGTGTTCCTTTTACTTTCTTGGCAGTGGAGAGTGGTGGCTTGCCAAATCTCTCCTAACGCAGAAAGAGGGCTACATCCCAAGTAACTTTGTGGCTCCAGTCAAGAGTTTGGAGGCAGAAGAGTAAGTGTTCTGAATCTTGTGACCTTATATCTTGTAATTTCAGTCTAACCTATCATGATGGCTGGAAGAATGATATTCAAACATTCCCAACTTAATTGACACCTTTTTTTTTAAGGTTTTAAAGTCAACATTTCCAACCTTGAACCTAACGTGATGGCCGGAAGAACGATTGACAAACATTGCTAACTAAAACAATCCCTTAAGGGGTTGAGTTTTGAAGTCAACTTGTGTAATTTCATTCATACCTAACGTGATGGCTGGAAGAACGATGAACCCAACTAAGTTGATCCCTTAAGGCATAAGGGGATGACTTTTAAAGTCAACTTGTGTAATTTTAGTCTAACTTAGCATGAAGGTTGGAAGAACAATGGACAAACATTCCCAACTAAAACAAGCCCTCAAGGGGTTGAGTTTTAAAGTCAAACTTGTGTAGTTTCAGTCTAACCTAACATGATGGCCGGAAGAACGATGGACAAACATTCCCAACTGATTCCTGAAGGGGATGAATTTTACAGTCAAACTGCCCAAGTTCAATCACGGGTCTCCAGTGTCCTTTAACCCTCCTACTCTCAGTTACTCTTGGCAACATTTTCCAGTGAGTTGACCAACCATTTGAAACCATTCGACTGCCAAGGTTGTGTACGGTGGCACAACTGTGCACAGAACTAACTGTGTACATGTACATGCATTCCCTCATGGTATCATATTGCAGGCTGGCATAGTTTATCTATCATTCAAAACCACTTGAATAGTATTGAATGGTCAGACAGCAAGAGGGTTAAAGCCCAGTCAACTTGTCTAATTTCAATCACTTGTCCCTAATGTCCTTTAAACATGTTAAAACCCATCATCTGAGGAGCAACTGTGTCTTCCGTAACTTTCAAAGGACAACACTGCGTCTTATCTAACGGTGCGCCTTATCTGCTATCGCAATGATCACTTTGTGAAATCTTACATTTGTTACACTCAAAAATAATTCTTTCTTTCGTCAAGAGTAATCCTACATGTTATCGTTTTATTCAAATCGAACTTACACCGTACGCCCGTTGTGTAACTTTTTACAAGCTTCAACGAAACTTACATAAAGAACGAAGTCACTGGCCATGCTGCTCCCCACAATAATAACACTACCGGCCCGAACAAGCGACCACCAGTTTGTACATGGCAAGCGAGCACACCATTGACATACTAGTCTTTATTAGTCTAGTCGTTTTAAGATGTTAGGGTGTACTGTCTCATTGTAAAAGCGTTGTTGTGAAAGCGTCCTCTAGCGTTTGGGGTTCTTGAATTTATTGTAGCAAAGACTAGCAGCACATTAATTGGGAAATGTTAGCACAATGTTGTGTGAGTGCGCTCATTTGCATCAAAGTAAAGCTAGGTTTTTGAGAAAAAAAATCTTTAACTGAAAAAAATAAAAAATAAGAAAAAATAAAAGTGATGTTTTAGGCATGTTCGTGATTTACAAAAATTACAATCCCTTCACATTATGGAAAGTGTCATACCAACACAATGACCCCCATATTTTGGGATTTACCAACTGTTAATGGGTTGGCAAGCCTCTGTTTAGAATTCATGTTGGGTCTTATACGACGGTGCGCCTTGTACGCTAACACTGGAATCTTTTATCGCCGAGTGCCTTATATTCAGGAAATTACTGTTCATAAATGGGACGTAATTGGCCCATCTGGCAACCAGAGTCACGTGACTCATAGTGGGTATACATGTGTACAATGTAAACAAACCAAGCAAGCAACGCGCAGTGTGCATGGAAAAGCATGACTGCTCTCCACCATTCGGCAGCAGCACTTGAAAGCAGTCATGCTTTTCCATGCACACTGCAAATCGCTTGTAGAAATTGCAAAAAAACAAATTCAAAAAACATTAACAAAATTAGATGTTTAAATTTGCATTGGTGATAAAGAATGTGATTTGGTATTACCCGTACACTGATGTATGTAAAGCACTGTACTTAGTACTTTCCCGAATCCTGTGAAAGAAAACACCACAGGCATATTACTCGAGTTGGATTCGAACCCACAACCTTTGCTATTCTAGAGGAGATGTCTCACCAACTAGACCACCGAGAATTGCCTGGTAGCTAGAGGCAATTCGAATTCCATATTTTAGCAGCTGGTACCACGACAACAGATAAAGAACACGAGTTGGTTTTACCCATACCTCGGTGTGTGTATAGCACTGTACTTAGTTTCTGTTTAGTTGCCAATATTCATGTTCAGTGTTCTCAACATCGTTATGTTATGCTGTCCTGTCAGGGAAATTGTGTTAATCGTTGAGAAATAATAAAAATAATAATAGCTTGCATTTATATAGCGCTTAATACAGGGTTTCTAAGCACTGATATTTTTTCCTGCAAGGTATGTGGGGCTACGTTTTTGGGCGAACTCCAGGGCAAACCCCTTCTCTGTACGATAAATGTACCTTGGGCTTTTTTATGTGCATTACACAACACACGAGTCCTACGGCTTTATGTCCCATCCGAAGGACACAGCAATAATGGTTAAGTGTCTTGCTTAAGGACATAAGTGTCACGACTGGGACTCGAACCCACACTCTGCTGATCAGAAACAACAGAGCTTGAGTCCGGTGTTCTTATCTGCTCTTGGCCATGACACGCCACGAGAAAGACACCTAAGTCACATAAAAAGTTTAGAAGACGATGGTTTTCCCATGTCTTTGTGTACAAAACCCTGCGCTGCCAGCGTCCCAGCAATGGCGGCACGGCGTGCAGCTTGTGTTTGTCTACAGTCTGCTCGTCTTCAGGAGAATCGTATGACTTAAAAATTCAACACTATAAAATACATTTTTTGTCCGTAATGGAAACAGATTATTTGGGTGTACTCAAAGGCTTTTTTCTTGACTTCTCGACAGTAATTCGGAAGGAAAGATTTCTCTAAACGATTGGTACTAGTATGACCTGTATTATCAGTGGACCTAATCAATTTTGATTTAATGGTCACTCATTTCTACTCCTGTTTTTTTAATTTGCTGTGATGGAATGGTCGGGGATTGAGGTGTACAAATGTACATGCCATGAGGAAAGAAAAAAAAAAGGTGATATTTCCTGTAACAGGAACCTGTGGAAAGTTTTTTGTGTCCGGGTAGTTTTCCCCAGTTCAAAAAACAACAACTGGGGGATAAATTGATTGATGAATCTGACAAACTTATCACAGTTATATTTGTTTAGTTTTTTTATTTATTAATTTTGGTTGTAAGGGGAAACAAAACAATATATTTTGTAGGTCTAATATCTACCCCCGGATAGTATATTCTCAGAATTGGATTGTAGACCCTTTTAAAATGATAAGATTGTTCACATTGAAATTCAACATTTTTACATTTGAGAATTATTTCACACTTAACAGATTAAGCATTACAAGGTACATGTACGTGATACTTTTCAAAATTAAGACACAATATATGTATTTGATATTTAATATGTCGTATTCACCCTGTCAGGGTGTAGGGAAAGAACAAAGCCCAGTGCTTTTGAGTTTTTTCCTTATTGGACAGACACTACATTTTACAAATGGACAGACAAAACTCTGAGTCCAAAATACAAAAAATACAATTAATGAAAAAAGTACAGTCTGGCAGCAGAAACTAGATTATTGAAATGAAGGTTGATTTGATAAATTCATTTCAAATGTAAATTAGACAGATGATGTCTTAGTTTTCTTTTAAGGGTAAAGTGTACCTTTGGTTTTGGAACCGTTTGATTGTTTTAATCCTGTATAAATGTAGATACAAACAATAAAACTAACCTGTGAAAATTTCATTTCAAAAGGGGATAGCGTTTTTGAGGTATCGCCAAAAATCTGGAGCAGTGATATCCACGCATGAAAAATAATCCCTAATAGGAATACACGATTTGAGAAATGTTTCTGACAGAAACATTTCTCAGACAGAAACATTTCTCAGATTCAAATTTTGGTGGATAAGAACGGACATATTTTTTTCATATTCACATCATTTTGAATTGAAATATTTCTCAAAATGCTTTATAATCAAAGAAGTGGCACTGTACTTCTAACCAAGTACAGTTGTAAGTTTTTTTTGCCATACATTTTTAAAAGTAATTACCGATCGTGTACCTTCCCTTTAAGTTCATGTTAATGTATTACATGTACATGTACATCATGTAGCCTATTACTAACGCTGGTCTCTGCACGCACACATTGACTGGGTTTTGTTTGCATTGATGTAACCCTTGGACTCGTTGTAATCAACATGATCAATTGTACACACTGTAATTGTTTGTTGAGACGATTTCATGGGGGGGGGGGGAAATTCCATAAAACCTGTAAGCGGATATTTTCTGCTGATGGGGGCAGCCCTTTAACCCTTGCCTAATTCTGGGATTTAACTCGGGATTCCCGTAAGACACACAAGCGCTGTTATTGCCTAACTATGGGTTAATCCATAAATGAACAAGAAGTTAGTGTCTTTCTTTAATAATACCAAAACTTATAACGCGCACATATCCACCGATAGAGTGCCCAAGGCGCCTACAAGAAAAACATTACAACAACATAAACTTACAAAATACATAAATGGAAAATGACAATGATGATCAATGCAATTACAATGAGCATGAAAAGGCCTGAGAAATCAAATGCGTTTTAAGCTGAGATTTAAAAGTACTCAAAGACCTATAGATGTTTGAATATGCAGCGCTAACACATTCCACAAGCGAGGAGCAGCTGTAGGAGTGTAGCGAAAGCCCTGTCCCCCCAATTACTTTTGGAACGAGGCTCAAAAAAGTTTAGGGGCTCTAGATGATCGTAGACCAGGACGAGGGACAGAGGGAGAATGAACGAGGCAAGAAATATAGCCAGGGGCTAATTGTAGTATTTCTCAATACTAGTGATATGAGTGGGGGAACAGGGCAAGATTGATATCGCATGAAAGAGAATTGTGTACTCTTTCCGGTATGCAAACTGTATGTTTATTTGCAAGACAGTAAATAATGGAGTGTGGTGGTAATGCATTCAGCAGCCGATTTCACGAAGCGCTAGGATTAATGGCTAGGTTCTATGCATCCTAACGTCTATGGATACGGAATTTAACTCGTCCTAAGTCCTAAGATTAATCCTAAGTTAGGAAGAGTTTGGTGAAATCGACGGCTGCTCTACCAGCCTTACGGACTGTGAAGGGGGATAACCCTGTTTCAGCCCTAGGAGTAGGTGATGATGTGCCCCTGGTGACAGTTGATTTGGGTTGACAGCCCAAATAAGTTAAGTGTAGCCCTCACCTTTAAGTGACGGTCTGGCCTTGTGAGTTGGGGCCCGATATCTCATAAAAAAAAGAAGAAAAGTAATGCAACAATGAGTGCTACATGGGCTCAGGCAGTGTTTATGTACTGTGACCAGTCAGGTGGCTATGAGTTTATAACAGCACTTTAAAATTAGCCCATAGACTAATAACAATAATAAAGACTACTGTACACGGTTCTTTATATCGCGTTATCACACCTGATTTTTGTGTTATGTGAAAGGGAATGTAATAAGCAAGAAAGTTTCTGAAATATTTCTCTGGGGTTTTTCCCCCCACATGTAAAACTGAAACTTCCTTCCTTGTCTTCTTTCCATGGTTCTTGGCTGGTGGTATAGTAGACTTGACTCAAGTCCCAATACCGTGCAAGGCCCTTCCTTGCCTCATCGTTGGAAAACTATCGGTTTGCGCTCTGCAGATCCCCAACCTGTTCCGCGCGCGGGACAGGGACTTGACGATCCCGCAGTTGCCTGATATGTAAATTTATTCACTTACGAATGCAAAGTTACGGCGCGTTACTTGTTATCCAATCAAACGCGTTCAAGTACTTTGTCGAGGATCGAAATGCATTAACCCTCCTACTGTCAGTGACTCTTGGCAACATTTTCCAGTGAGTTGACCAACCATTTGAAACCATTCGACTGCCAAGGTAGTGTACGGTGGCACAACTGTGCACAGAACTAACTGTGTACTGTGTACATGCATTCCCTCATGGTATCATATTTCAGGCTGGCATAGTTGATCTATCATTCAAAACCACTTGAATGGTATTGAATGGTCAGACAGCAAGAGGGTTAATATATATAAAAACTACAAATTCATTTGAATTCAAGTTAATATTCGTATACATTGGGATTGGTATTGTTTGCAATGCATACTTTGAATTGTTGACAAATGCAATTAGCGACTTAAAACACCCACCCCCTCTTCCGCCCGGCAGCCATTCTGGAAATGCTTACATGTACGTCCGTAGATACATGATACAAACATCACAGAGTAAGATGAATACTAAATGAAAGGGGCGGCTCTTCGACGCTCCCATTGGTTTTGTACATCTCCCCATTAAAGGAGATTTTTTCTATTCAATGCGTGGAGTAGGAAGCGATCCCGTCAAGTCCCTTGATCGCCACCACAATAGCTACATTTTGTCGGTGAGGGCGCACTGGTATTATATGTCTGTACTGTGGCTGCATGCTGGCGCATTACATGTTTGTTGTGGACCTCGCATAAGAAAGGGACTTGAATCAAGTCTAGTGGTATAGTGATTAAGTTCGCTTTACAACTGGAATTAATATTAATAAATAAAATAAATCAGTTTGAAAGCCCGCTCTGAATAATTGTCTCCCAATTTTTAGTTTAGTGGTAAATCGTGCATTATAAAGTTCGGCATTTTCTGCATTTTTGTTGTTGCAATGTCTCGTTATATGTGAAATTCAATCTTGCTACGTGGACAAAATGTTGATGAAATGACTTCCTTTTTAATCTGGTGATGTGATCTGCATGAATCATGTTAATCGTTGTTTCACCTTCCTCCTGTCGAACCGATCAATCTCGTTGGTTTGAACGATGATTAGAGGTAAGGCCATAGATTGGTTTTTGTCAACGCAATGTTAATTTATAGGCAAATTATATAGAAATATACGATGAAAGTTACATGTGAATGTTTCAGCTGAATACAGTATCTACTTGTTGTGAAAACGGCAGAAAACTCACAATATTTTCTAAAGAACGTTGAATCCGTCCATGTTTTATAGTGAGGTGACTGCGCGTACCAACCGCATCTCTGGCCGCAGCATTCACAAACAGACACCAATGATTCACGCCAGAACTGTTTCTCAGATTCAATTGTTTTCGAGTGAAAAATTATAATACTTTGAAGGGACTCCTTTTTTAGAATAGTTTACAGACACTACCAACAGCTGCAGTGCTTTTTAACAAGTAAATTTTTATGGTCATTGATTGTTGGAGTAAGATCCTTATTCCTATGTACATGTACATGTACCTTTAAATTCTGCAAGGATAGAGCTGCAATATAATATCTTGTGATGAATACATACACACAGTACACAAATGTTCACTCCCAGTTCTGTGCACAGTTGGTTGTGTGCACTGTTGGTTGTGTGCGCAGTTGGTTTTGTGCGCAGTTGGTTCTGAGCGCAGTTGGTTGTGTGCGCAGTGGTTGTGTGCGCAGCTGGTGTGTGCGCAGCTGGCTGTGTGCGCAGCTGGCTGTGTGCGCAGTCGGCTGTGTGCGCAGTCGGCTGTGTGCGCAGTCGGTTGTGTGCGCAGTCGGTTGTGTGCGCAGTCGGTCTGTGTGCGCAGTCGGTTGTGTGCGCAGTCGGTTGTGTGCGCAGTCGGTTGTGTGCGGAATCGGTTGTGTTCGCAGTCGGTTGTGTGCGCAGTCGGCTGTGTGCGCAGTCGGCTGTGTGCGCAGTCGGTGTGTGCGCAGTCGGCTGTGTGCGCAGTCGGTTGTGTGCGCAGTCGGTTGTGTGCGCAGTCGGTTGTGTGCGCAGTCGGTTGTGTGCGCAGTCGGTTGTGTGCGCATCGTTGTGTGCGCAGTCGGTGTGTGCGCAGTCGGTTGTGTGCGCAGTCGGTTGTGTGCGCAGTGGTTGTGTGCGCATCGGTTGTGTGCGCAGTCGGTTGTGTGCGCAGTCGGTGTGTGGATCGGTTGTGTGCGCAGTCGGTTGTGTGCGTAGTCGGTTCTGTGCGCAGTCGGTTCTGTGCGCAGTCGTTGTGCGCAGTTGGTTCTGTGCGCAGTTGGGTCTGTGCACAGTTGGTACAATTTTTGTACCAAGAGGTTTGAAGTTACATGGCCTGACTGTTGCCAAAATTTGTTAGTATATATTTTTTTCTATGAACAAATTTTGACAAATTATGTTTTTTCAAAAAAAAAAAAACATACAAAGACCCAGGACCCAAGTCGGACTTTCGGCAAGTCCTTGTTCTTTCAGATTTGTTATCAGTATCAAATATCAACATCAGTTGAGTCAACATTACTCATTCATAAAACTGGGTTAATATAGTCTTGTGGTAAATGGGTACTGTACAAATACATGTCATATGGGTAACTCTGCAATTGCCCAATCCAAATTGGAGGAATTTCGCACTCAGGTTGATAATAAATAATAATACTTTACATTTATAAGTATTAGTACTACGTTTCTAAGCACTATAGTCTTTATACTGGAAGGTATGTGGAGCTACGTTTTGAAGTATGTGACGTTTTTTCATTGCATAGCACCATGTAATGGTTTACAAGGTGCGGTGGCGCAATATGCTGCCAATCAAACCAGGAACACTGGGGCGAGCCCCTTCTCTTTGCCGTATGTGCACTGGGTTCTTTTACGTGCATTGCATAACACACAGGACCTACGGCTTTACGTCCCATCCGAAGGATGCAGCAATAATGGTTAAGTGTCTTGCTCAAGGACACAAGTGTCTTGACCGGGACTTGAACCCACTCTCTGCTGATCAGAAACACCAGAGCTTGAGTCTGGTGTTCTCATCCGCTCGGCCACGACCATCGTCAAAAGTTGTTCAGGCCTTTTGGAAAATAGCCCACCGGGCTAAAAGAAAGTGCATTTAGGTTGCCCCTCAGGAAGTTTTATTAGCCCAAATTTCAAACATTTATGACAAAACTTCATCTTTCTGATGTACTATTGGCGGCGGTCATAACCAGTTTAGTGGTCAAATGAAATTACATGCACTCACTCTAACAAAAATAAAAATATTTACACAAAAATTGCTGTTCACATTAGAAAAGTAAAAAATATTACCATTATAAACCAGTAGATTGGACAGTTTTTAGTACCCTCAGGGCAAGTTGAGAAGTGGTGTTTACTAGCCAGTAGCAGTTTTTACTGGTCAATGCATGCCTGGCTAGTGTTAAGGGGGACCTGTGGTTTCCCAGCTAGTCTTGAATGCGGATATAGTTTTTTATACAGGAACAAAGGTCTTTCCATCTATATTATAGTAATAATATTGATGATAATACATTGCACACATACCCCAGTAGCTAGATCAAGGGGCTTTACAACACTATTATCTCTGTTCATCAGGCATACTTTTAGACCATTCCTCTAACTTTCTCAACTCCCACGGGGGAGCATACAAACCCCAAGCTGCTTAAATTAGCGATGAGGGGGTTAATCCAACACAATACTGTCTCAGCCCTCTCAGGTTGCCATTTATACACCTGGGTGAAGAGAAGCAGTTATGGTTAAGTGCTCAAGGACACAAGTGTTATGACCGAGATTCAAACCCACACTCCGATGACTCAACCATCAGAACTTGAGTTCGATGCAGTAGACCACTCGGCCATGACATACATGTACAATTTATTTCAGTTATTTTATGATATTTATTAGATTGCAGCCATGGGGGCTCTTCATGGAGGCCATGGCTTGGTTGCCCTGGTCTTGGCCTTGGTGCCCCTTCAAAAGTTTCCCGTAGACTTCAAGATTTTTTCTATGGAAGAGCCCTTTGCAAAATGAAAATGGCCTTGCCATCTCAAAGATAACATTCCAGGCTTGAGGTTGGTATGTTTCTTGAAAAGCAAGGGGATAAGAACTGCTTTAAAAAATATATATATATTGTTGTACCAAACTTGCATAAATATGCATGTTTGGTACAACATTTGTCTGGTATTTATTACATGTAATAAATACAGGTCCTGACAAATGAAGGGGCGCTAAGGCCAAGGGCTTGAAGGTCAAATTCAGTTTTGTGATGCACTCATTTTGGAGTAGGTAGAGTCCTTACCGAAAGTGGAACATATTTATGACAGTTTATACATGTCACTCACTTCACAGTGGTTGTGTTGGATCATGCATTATGCAGACTAATTGTTAAAATTGTCAATGACTTAAAGGAACATTGCAGAATTTGTTTTTTGCTAACAAAACAGTTGCTGGCAGTGTAATCACTTTATGTAATCCACCATATACATAAACTGACAAACCTGTAGAAGTTTGAGATTGATCGGCCATCTGGGTCACGAGAAAATAGTGAAAAACCGATTACACATTTGCATGAAATCATATACATGTGTAGATTCAACAAAGAATAAAATGCTCACAGAGCGATAAACTTCAATCGGAAAATTAGTTTATTCATTTCTCATCAAATATGGCATTTCAGACAGAAATATTTCAAGGGATGTTTTCTACTATCGTCATCATTAGACCGTGTAAGTTTTATGTAAATCTGTGATCAAAAAGTATATTTTACAAATTTTTTTCTTACCAATTCTGTAATGTTCCTTTAAGGTTTATTGCACAAAAAAAAAACACCCAACCAATGATTTAGTGGTAGTTAATTAAAAACTAAACACGAATTATTGTCGGGATCTCGATGTTAAATCACATTCATCGGCCGTGAACGAACAGTTTTGCTCGTGACATTTATTATGGGCATTGTCCATGGCATACTGTATTCGCAAAGTTCTTTGTTATGTTGTTTGTTTTGAAACGGCATAAATTTGTCAAAACTCATTCAGAAAAAAATTAATCTAGATGTAAACAAAATTTTTTGACAAAAACCGGGCCACTTACTTCTAAAGGCAAAGTATACCTTTGGTTTTTGGAACCGTTCGATTCTAAATGTAGATAAATACATGTACAATAAAACTCACCTGTGAAAATTTGATTACAAAAGGTGGTAGCGTTTTTAAGATATCACCCAAAATTTGGACTGGAAATTTCCTCGCATGAAAAATAATCCTGAACAGGAGTACACAATCTGAGAAACGTTTCTGTCTCAGATTCAAATTTTGGGGGATAAAAACTGACATCTTTTTCCAGGTCCACATTATTTTGAATTGAAATATTTCTCAAAATGCTTTATACTATCGAAAGTTGCTGTACTTCTAACCAAGTAGTTTTTATTGCCATACATTTTTAGAGTGATTCCCAATCGTATACCTTCCCTTTAATATGAGTGATCTATTTTCGTTCTATGAAGACAAGCTTGTTTAATTATGAAAGCAATGAGACGTTGATGCCCTGCTGCATTCAGTCACCGTGTGTGTGTGAGCGATCTCAGTAATTATCCTTGGCATGTGTGCATTCATGTACATTGACCACTCAATCAGATCAGTGATTACACACTGCAAGGGTAAAGTCTGAACGCATTAATTCCAGGTAGTTTTTACATTTGTCAACTGGAGAGCATGATCGGCAAGCAGTTGATTCTCAAATATAAATTGATGCAAAAAGAAACACATGTACAGGGCTCAAATTTTACACTGTACCGCTGGCCAGAAATTTCAGCGTTGGGCCAGTAAACTCAAGAAGGGACAAGTCCGATGGTCTTGTGTTTTTCAATTCAATATCATTGCAAGAAAAAATAATAAAAATGTCAAAATGTTGAGTTTGAGTCTCATAAATATATTACAATTCTGCAGAGTATCACTCATTACAACAGAAGAGATGAATCTTCTCTTAGTGTTTGATCCAGTGAAACAGTTTATATGATAAAACTGCGTTCACATTTTGATTCTAGTATTTCCTCCTTTTGATTCTGGTCTTGAAAATAAAATTCTGGTCCAGTTAATATTCTGAGCTACAAGTCCTGCACTCTTGTGGATTTTCCCCCAAATTCAAGCCGTGATGTACCACTATGGAGCAAGTTTAAGTCAGTATGCCATTTTGATATCAATGTCCGAGTGCCAGGTACCATAGTGAATTGATTCACTTGAGAAATGGCAATATAATTGCGTTAAGTACATTAATAACAAAAAAGAATACATTTGCCTGTAAAAAAATAACTTAGGAATGGTACAATAATAATTATTCGTTAAGTAATAAACCACAAGGGAAAACTGACGGTAAATTTTAAGTAAACTTCTAGTAAATATCTCTTTGTTCAACCCCAAATGATTTAATATTTATTCCCTAAATGATTGGCATTAAAATTTATTGGCAAAAAACCTATCATTTCTCATCATAACCATTACTCTAGGAGATTTGTTAAAACTAACTTTGTGTGTATTATTGTAAAAAAAACCCTAACTAACGCTATATCTTGAAAAAGACATCTTGAAAAAGTGATGTAACTTCACGAGTTGACTAGAGACACGGGGCTTGGCTGATCCAGTTGGACTAGCTAGTCAAACCACGCAGCGTTCAAGTGACATCTAGATCGACTATGGTTAAGTCTGGTTGACTCTAGCAGCCACCCCAAACTTGCACATATATTTAGTATCCTGCAAATACTCTACAAAACCATTTTTTTTTATTCATTCCATGAATTATTGTCATTTTTACACACAATCAATCAAAAGATTAAATTAACATTCATAAATACCCGGGACATTTTAACCCATTCTGATTGGACGAGAGGAGATCACCTGGTCGTGTTTAAACGAGCGATTATATAGACACGGCTAGAAGTGTTTAAACATACCTGTCATGCCTGTGGCGCGCAAGGTTACGCAGGCGCTAATTTATGTGAAAAGCAATCAATACATACTGGTATTCAATCTAAAATATATGTAAGTTTTAGTACGTGCGCGTACGCACAACTGTTGAGCATGACATGCATATTCTGGTCTTTGCAAAACAGGGCCCCGAGGACGTGACAGGAATTGGAAGTTAACAGAAAGGTTGTTCAGATTTTCGAACAATTACGCTTTTTATACAAAATGGGCATTTATGAATGGGAATAAAAGAGTAGTGACTCGGTCTTAACCGGCCGTTTAGAACCTTGCAGGGTCTTGGCCGTGTGATAAAAGAACCTAACCTTCGGCTCGGTCCTTTATCACACGGCCATGACCCCCTGCCGGTCTTTAACGGCCGGTTAAGAACTCGTTGCCTGCTCTTTTATGCCCATAATTAAAGACGTCACACTCAGTGCCATAACCAGGCACATCCTGCTGAAACTAAAAACTGGTTTTATGTGCTCGTCAAGTGGCAGGGGGAGGAGAGCTTACAAACAACACCTACATTCAAGGCCAGAAATCCATGTGTCCGTCATGTGATACACATGTATGTGCAATCCTTTAATATTGAAAATACACGCCGAGCAGTGCACATTGTTTTTACGGATAATGCAGTATGCAATACGGATGTGGAATTATATTTTGTTTGTCTAGTGATTCACAGAGTCTGTAAATCTCCTTAATTGTAACATTTGGGAGGTTCTGGGTCTAGAACAAGGGGGGACACCGGGCCTGCTATCCACTTTCAGGAACTTTTACATTTATTGATAGCAAAAACTTGTCCCCGAATCGGGTGAGTCAACATTATTTTTTTTTACAAATTACAAGGAATATATTTCAACTTACAATCTGCCTTCAGCTTCTTCAATCTACCGTCCAACGTTCAAACAATTGCGTCAATAGAGGGCCTGAAATCTGTCCAATGGGTTGGCAAAAAATGCAGTGCAGCAGACTATAGACAGGCCTGGGATGATATTGCGGGCTACAGAGGGGCCATGTGCCTCTGTTGCCCCTGGTCTTGGCCTTGGTGCCCCTTCAAAAGCTTCGCACAGATTTCAATAAAATTTCCAATTGAAGTGCCCTCTGCAAAGATGAAATTCCTGTTCTGTCCAAATTTGCATGCTGTTGAGCACAGCACTTCTCAAAAACACACACCTCTCTCAGCCCACCAAGTATTTCAGTGGCCCTGCCACGCCCTCACTCCCTACAACTTCCTTACATACATGTACATTACATATGCAGCCCAGAACTCACCTGGCCTCATGTTTATTCATGGCATGTTTATTCATGCCCTCGTGTTTATTCATGGCCGTTCATTGAGTATGCACAAACACAAGAGAAACTGAAAGTGGTGGCCCCTGGACCTCAACTCAGAAAGAAGGTATCCAAATTAGCATACAACAGAAAAGTTCATGACCTTTGGGAATGCATATTCATTAGCACATTCATGAATATTCATAAGCATACCTGAAAGGGAAACTCTCAACCAGAGGTACATTCTTACACGTGCAATTTATAAAAAACCCTCATTGATTTTTAATTTTTAAATTTGTATTTACTCATTTCAGTAGTGCAGTTAAAAAGTAAAACTAAACAATTTGAACAAAAGTTTGCAAATAAAATCCAACCAAGATAATGGGTTGAGAAAAATATCTGAAGGACTAAAATGGACTAACAATAAATGAGAAGGACAACCATATTGTAAAACAAAAAATATTGTAAAACAAAAAACGGAATTGGTGAAATCTGGCTTTTCTATTTCCCTGAAATGGAAAAGTCTGAGTTTCAGGTTATGATTACACATGTATGTGACAATGCAATCACATGCATCCAATATTTGTATAATATGAATATTTATGTGTTTAAAACAAAAACAATGGTTGGGTGACACATTTATGTACAGGTGGTACATAGCTTTTGTTCTATCAAGTAATAAACCACAAGGGAAACTGACTGGGTAAATTTGAAATTAAAACATGTTTTCGGTCATCGTGATGTCATCAGGTGTCAAATTAATTATTACATTAATTCAACGTTTATTATTGACAATACAACCGAAACCCCAGTGTTTGTTCGTGACAAACTCATTTCTAGTTCTTGTACTTGCTTTCTTCAATGATTCATTTAGCCATCGTTACTATCTAGGCCAAATTGTTGGCTGATTTTACCCCAGAGATTTTGATTTAAATCAGAGTTCTGCCCACAGTGGTCGGTGCCGGAAAACCCGCCCGGCACTCAGGAGTCCCCAACCACCACTGGCAGAATTTTCTCTGTTTCCGACCACTACACATTTTCCAAATTTCTAAAATTACACTTGCAATTTCCGTTCAAAGGAAAATTGGGTATTTACAGGTTAAAATGGTATCCGAAGCCATAAATTTTGAGTGCTTTTTTGATTTGAGTCTATTTATATGATCTACCGTGTAACTGATCCATCTCGCAATGGTTTCCAGGGAAACATTTTTCCACCACTAAAGAAATCCTGGGCAGAACCCTGTTAAATGGTAAATAGCTACCTTTATATGGGCAATTCCGCGGTAACTCGTGCTACACTTTATGGTGTTTTTTTCCATACTTCAGGCTCCAGTTACTAAACATAATTGATTTGAATCTTTATTTTTTGTATTTTGGAAACCAACATTCAAGGCTAGATCCTCATAGTAATTTGACGAGAAAATGTTTTACTTTTGTATGTATGGGACAGCTGTGAACTTCGGTAACTCGTGCTACGGGCAGAGGACATGCTATAAAATTATTCATTTTTCTTTTGATCCTGTCCTAAAACTAAAACAAATAAAGTCAAACTGATTACATGGTAAGTAACTATTATGTTTGGGTTTATTATGGTCAACTTTCATAAGATGTGCTCTTCTTAGTTTTACATTGACATGCGAAAAACATGGTAACTCGTGCTACGGTAACTCGTGCTACAGTTTGTCCGGCCATTTAAGATGTGCTATTATTTCACAAAATGTCAAAGTTTCTTATAAGCAACTACTCAGCAACTGGTAAAATGGTCAAATACATCTATATATTCTTAAAGAAATAACACAATGACACTAAAACACTAAAACACTGTCAGGGGACTGTATGCAACAGCATATTGTAAAAAATGCATGTGGGCCGACATACATACAAATGTACACGAAGTTACAACTTTTATCAGTTGAGTTGAACTTTCAACAATTGATTCCTTGACATGAAGTGAAAGTTCTTTCAATGTTAATACATGTACATGCAACATGTAACCTAAATCTCATTTTGCTGGTAAAACTTCTGTACTAATTGGATAGTCTCATCACTAAGTGCATTGGGTGCTGGCTTGGGTGTCTTTACAGGGGAGGGAGTTCCACCACATAAGTCATCGTACAGTTTTCGGCCAACTTGTTGACGTCTGCGAGGGGTTCCAGGAAGAGCCTTGTTCAAAATTCGGCGAGCTCTTGCAGTAGCTTTTGCAAATGCTACAGCACTCTTGAATGGAGATTTTTGTTTACCTCCTGCACCTTCTGTGTTTCTGGTTATCGCGACACTTTTGTGTGCGCTGTTTAGTCTTACTTCTTGTTTCGGCAAATTTCTGTTTTCTTGTAGAATTAGACAGTTCATTGATTGCTTCCTTTTTCTTGATACGATGTTTCCGAGAATGTGATGCATTTGACTTTTTGTATTCATCATATGCTCCCTGTTCTTTCTTTCTTGTTTCTCTGCCATGTCTGCTGCAGTTAATGTCATTGTCTGTAATAAGAAGAAATATAAAAAAATACTAATAATTGTAACAACAGTTATAGTCTAGTTTATGGTACATGTAGTACTACATGTAGCATTAATTATATTAATTATTCAGAACTTAAGGAGAGCAAAATACAGGAAAGCAAATTATGTTAAATTTCAACAACAATCATGTTGCTGCCTCAACCTGTACGGTCTTTCTGGGATATGCTGCAAGTATTTCTTAAACACAGAATTTCAAGCTTTGTCAATCCATTGCCCCCCCCACCACCTGCAGCCATCTCTTAAAGGGTGAAATTATTTTTAAAAACACTGTTTTTAAAATAATCATGACTGCCAACCCTTATCAGGAATTGCCAAGAAATTTGCAAGATTGTTATTAGTAAACACAATTTTGTCATTAAAACGTGCCGAAAACACATGGTGTACATTGACAGGCTGCTTTCTAGTACTCAGAAGTAGGAATAAAACAATAGCTAAAAAAAACTGTTATCCTCATTGTTTAATCATTACTAAAAGAATAGTAAACAGCAAAACTTACCTAGCTTTCATTGGATCATATTAAGAGCTGATGCATCACCTTGTGCTTCATGTCATCAAGTGTCAAGTGTAAAGGTGTTTAAATTTTTAGCCAAAAGGTTTGGTTCACATGCCCCCCCCCCATGACTCCCACATGGCCCCCACATGCCTCAGTCATTACTCTTGCATGCACATAGTGCAGAAGAAAGCCCTCTGTTGTTGCCAAGTAACATTTGGTAAAATTAGCTGTATCCTCTTTCTGGTTCAGTGGAAAGTATATTGCGGTAACTCGTGCTACGTTGGTAACTCGTGCTACCGGTAACTCGTGCTACAGTTTTTAGCGGATCATAATTATGTGGTAGATAATGCTTGACAGTTCAATTTCTTATAAATACTTGAGGCACCAATAGTAGAAGATAGATATTAATCGGCATCAATTAAAGTGCCATCATTTTATAATTATATTAAAAAATGTATGTTTCGGTAACTCGTGCTACACCATATCTAAGGTACCTGAAAGTAAGCGATGAAAAAAAAAGTGAAGGATGGTGGTTAAAATTTGATGGATATTTCTTGTACACCATATTTCATGGATATAAAATGTATCAACTATAATGGAAAACTGCTTTTGCTTAAAAAAATGGGCCCATTTATAAAAAATCTAAGTTTTATAGGTTTTTCCCCTTGAAAATACACTATCCGAACAAATGAATTTTTTTTAGACAAACTGTTCAGCAAATTAAAAAAAAAATTTGAAGTTGATCCTGGCATGTGTTTGGAATAATATGAAATTTTAAAAAAAACATGTAGGCACAATTTCATTTTTTTGAGTCATGTCCACTTTGGCTTGGAAATGCCCATATGTAGATTCAAGAAAGTTAGACAACCTTAGTGTGAGGTGTTGCACAAAGCACTCCATAAATGACAAGTGGTACATGTAGTTCTTTAAAAACTGAAAATGAATTATTGTCGGGATCTCGACATTATCTCACGTCCATCAGGTATTTACAAACAATTTTGGATATATATCACATGTATTTTGTGCATTGTCCGTGGCATATGACATGTATGAGAATGTTTTTCATTTACATACTGCATAATCTGTCAAAATTCGTTCAGAGAAAAACAATAGCATTCTTGTAATCTTTCTCAGCTCCCTAGGGAGTATGCAGCCCTGTGCTGCCGTGGCACTCCGAAGGCTTTTTCATACACAATATCAACCTCTACCCTCGCAGGTACCCATTTATACCCATGGGTGAAGAGAAGCAATTATAGTAAAGCATCTTGCTCAAGGACACAAGTGGTATGACCGGGATTCAAACCCACACCCCGATGACTCGACCACCAGAACTTAAATCCGATGTTCTAAACCACTCGGCCATGACACCCTACAAACTCCACATATAATTATGTGGAGTACGTTCATATGTTGTAGACAAAATAATGAGCGCTTAAAAACAATGTGCGTGAAGCGCAATGCATATGTTGATTGTTATTAGCATCAATATAGATGGCCATCACATGACTTAATTCCCCCTCCTGTGATTGATTGTCAGGTCTAGTAATTGTGTAATGGTTTGTTTTGTCATCTACAGTTGGTTTTTCAGCGGGTGCACACGGAGCGATGCCACAAACCGACTCTTGAGTATTGGTCTACGGCCAGGAACGTTTCTCATCAGGGAGAGTGAAAGTAAACCAGGTACGAACAAACCCCTTCAACATTCAAAATCTAAGCCCCGCCCCCCCAAAAAAAATCAATAAATTTATCGATCATAAAGGTTGAACCTAGTATAAGTCACATCCAGTATGTAAACCCCCCCCCTAAAAAAAATAATAAATAACAGTAATAATAATAATAAATAAATAATGATAATCAATCAATCAAATTATCAATCAAGAGTAGACCTCAATTTTTATGATGAAAAAATCAATTCTAAAATACATAACATCGTATTTTTTTACTTTAGCACACAGAAAAAAACACACAGAAAAAAGCCGGCAACCATCTTGAAAAATAGCCCGGCCGGTAGTCTTGAAAAAGTTTCGGGCGGCCATTCAAAAAAAGAAAGGAAAAAAAAGGCCCGCCTCCTCATTTTTTTTCTCCAAAAGGCAGGATGCTAAGCATGTTTTTTTGAATAATTTGCCTAATGACAAAAATCTGAAATACTTGACTTGGAAAGCACTTCATGGTCTAGCCCCAGTGTGTACAATGTATGAGAGTAATGTTGTGCACAAACCATCCTCGGCCCAATCTGAGATCATCAAACAAACTACTGTTGAACATTCCTAGAGGTCATGATTCTTCATTAGGTGATAGAAGCTTCATTTCATGGGCACCAAAGCTATGGAACGATCTCCCCCATCAACTTCGTACACTTGACTCCTTACAGGGCCCAATTTCATAGAGCTGCTTAGGCACAAAAAGAAGCTAAGCACAACAAAAATATGCTAACCAGAATAAGGTTACCGGCCAAAATACAATGTCACATGTACAATCTGTGACTGGTTTCCTGCTTATTTTTGCTAAGCAGAAATATTTCAAGCATAATTTAAGCAGCTCTATGAAATTGGGCCCTGATCTTCAAAAGCCAGCTTAAGACTCATCGCTTTGAATCTGCTTTACATTTGCTCTATTGCACTTTGTCATCTCCACATGGAATTTTGAACTGGCCGTCTGGCCTTGTGAGTTAGGCGATGTTTTCATTAACTCTAACAGACTAGGCCCTTGGGTAGATATACTGGTTTAATCGGCAGCATATTGCGCCACAGCACCGTGTATACCATTACATGGTGCTATAAATGCATAGGTCTCATACTTCAAAAACGTAGCTCCACATACATGGCAGGTAAAAATATCAGCGCCTTGTATCCTTTGACAAAAGGCGCTTTATAAATACAGTTATTATTATTATTATTATTATTATTATTATTACTGCCCAAATCCTTTGATATTCTTCAGATTAAAGTTGTCATAAACCTAAAGTGCCCAGATCCTTCTATATCCTTCTCCTTATTGTAAATATACATATCAGCCAAAATCCTTTTAAATCCTTTTGACATGTTTGAGACAGAAGTTAGGGAGTCAACTAAAAGCCTATCAACAGAGTCCTATTTTGGCTAAGCTGCATAAGACCTAAAACCTTCTAACTCCTCCTGAGTAAAAACAGCCCGATAGCCCAAGTCCTGCGAAATCCTACCCTAACAAAAAATTCATTTTAGCCCAAACCCTTCAAAATCCTCCCATGTTGCAGATCCCTAATAGCCCAAATCCTTCTCAATCCTGCACTTTGGCAATGAAGATATTGTAGGACTTGGGTTCTTTAGGGTTAAAAAAACAAACAAAAAACACCTCTTTTTGTCTTAAATTTTTCTTCACATTGCTAAGCGCCTCGGAATAGGCAACTAGAATGATTGCAGTACAAATGTCTGATGATTGATTGATTGAATTGTATTGGAGGATGCAGAAATTTATATATTCACTCATCTTCGTTTGTTTGATATCTCGTCTGATTTTCTCCAGGGACATATGCTCTTTCTGTGAGAGATGAAAGTACCGGAAGGGTCAACACTAAACACTATCGCATTCAGAAAACAAGCGACGGATCGTCGTTGTTTTACATTTCACCACAGAAGAAGTTCGCCACGTTACAAGACATTGTGGAGTTCTACAAAAGTAAGACGGCATTATTTTAAAATCTTATTTTCTCTGTAAAGGCCATTTGTACTTTAAAAAAAGGGTGATTGCAAAACCAAGTGGACGGGATAACTTACTTTGAATTTTGAAAGAGTAACTTCATTCCCGTACTCGACTTTTCGGAGCCATCGTACTCGAGCTCTTGACATTTGTGTCCTTAAAGGAACATTATAGAATTGGTAAGAAAAACTTGTAAAATGTACTTTTTGATCACAGATTTACATAAAACTTACACGGTCTAATGATGATGTTAGTAGAAAACATCCCTTGAAATAATTCTGTCTGAAATGCCATAATTGAGGAGAAATGAATGAACTAATTTTCCGATTGGAGTTTATCGCAAGTGAGCGTTTTATTCATTTTTTGAATCTATATGATTTCATACAAATGTGTAATCGGTTTTACACTATTTTCTCGTGACCCAGGTTTGTCAGTTTATGTATATGGTGGATTACATAAAGTGCTTACACTGCCAGCAACTGTTTTGTTAGCAAAAACCAATTCTGTAATGTTCCTTTAAGCAAGACACTAAACTATCTTTGCTTCGTCCTTCAGATTGGTCCTGTGCATTGTGTAAATGCACTTAAAAGAACCCAGTACGGTTGTCGTCAAGAGAAGGGGGTTTGCCCCAGTGTTTTCTGGCATGGTTGGCTGTAGATTGCACCACAGCACCTTGTAATACCCTTCCAAGATGTACTTGACACTTGGCCACGAAACTATTATCCAAAATTAAAGGATTTTCTACTTTTGCAAACAATCTCACCCCTGACTTTGTCTTTTAACCCTCTTGCTGTCTGACCATTCAATACCATTCACTGTGGTTTTGAATGATAGATAAACTATGCCAGCCTGCAATATGATACCATGAGGGAATGCATGTACACAGTACACAGTTAGTTCTGTGCACAGTTGTGCCACCGTACACAACCTTGGCAGTCAAATGGTTTCAAATGGTTGGAAAATGTTGCCAAGAGTCACTGGCAGTAGGAGGGTTAAGAGTAAACCATGACCTCTCCAATTGTATTTCAGATGACAATTCGGGTCTGTGCTGCCCAATCACCGACCCCTGTCCGAAGGAGAGTCCAACCACAAAGACTCTTGCCAGGGATGTTTGGGAGGTGGACAGGTCCTCCATGGTACTGGCATCCAAGTTGGGATCAGGACAGTTCGGTGAAGTCTGGAAGGGTAAGTTTCTCTTTTTTACTTGTTTCCCCCCCTCTTTGTTTAGAATCATGTCACACGAGGCAGTCTTTACAGACAATCAGCAAGAAGCCAACGTTGCCATCTTGATTTTGACATCATTTCCTTGGCGTTTAAAACACTCGATGATGTCATGGTACGGTGTGTTTATAAAAAAAAATTGTATACTCCACAAAAAAATCGGTTAACAAATCTACACAATTTTATGTTTCCTACTGAGACCTATAGCCAAATAGGATGGAAATGGAAATTACCCCGGGTTGATTCTTTGAGTTAAACAAAAGACACAACTCAGAGAGATTTTCAAGTACATAGTCTTACTGCAAATCTTACTACATTGTATCTCCATCAAGTAAAGTCTCAAATCCTACTCGTGTACATGTACATGGTGTTACTGCAAACCTTACTAGATTGTATCTCCACCAAGCAAAGTTTCAATTCCTACTCATGTACATGGTGTTACTGCAAACCTTACTAGATTGTATCTCCACCCTGCAAAGTTTCAAATCCTACTTAAGTACATGGTGATACTGCAAAACTTACTACATTGTATTTCTGCCATGCAAAGATTCAAATCCTACTCATGTACATGGTGTTACTGCAAACCTTACTAGATTGTATCTCCACCCTGCAAAGTTTCAAATCCTACTTAAGTACATGGTGATACTGCAAAACTTACTACATTGTATTTCTGCCATGCAAAGATTCAAATCCTACTCATGTACATGGTGTTACTGCAAACCTTACTAGATTGTATCTCCACCCTGCAAAGTTTCAAATCCTACTTAAGTACATGGTGATACTGCAAAACTTACTACATTGTATTTCTGCCATGCAAAGATTCAAATCCTACTCATGTACATGGTGTTACTGCAAACCTAACTAGATTGTATCTCCACCATGTAAAGATTCAAATCCTACTCCAATACATGGTGTCACAGCAAACCTTACTACATTACATTGTAATCTCCACCGTGCAAATTTGATCATGTCAAACTTAAAATGACTTTTGTTCAGCGGTTTGGAATGGCAACACTTCAGTTGCAGTCAAGACATTGAAGGAAGGAACAATGTCACCCGAAGCTTTTCTTGCGGAAGCTAACATCATGAAAGAGATGAGACATCCGAAGCTTGTTAATCTCTATGGTATCTGCTCTGAGAAGGTAAACAATGATCCTGTTCGTAAGCCCCACGTATTTCCACCGTAGGACACGCCCACTTTACACATGCTTATATATGGCATGTTGTGGCCGTTCAGTTTAGCCGCACCGGACTCCAGCTCTGGTGTTTCTGATCAGCAAAGTGCGGGTTCAAGTCCTGGTCTTGACACTTGTGGTCGAGGGCACTGGACTCAAACTCTGTGTTTCTGATCGACAGAGTGTTGGTTCAAGTCCTGGTCTTGACACTTTTGGTCTAGCGCACTTGACTCAAGCTCTGGTGTTTCTGATCGGCAGAGTGTTGGTTCAAGTCCTGGTCTTGACACTTCTGTCCTTAAGCAAGACACTTAACCACTATTGCTTCGTCCTTAGGATGGGATGTAAAGCCATAGGGCCTAGGCCCTATATGTTGTGTAATGCAACTAAAATAACCCAGTTCATCATTAAAAGAGAAGGGGTTTGCCCTGGTAATTTCTGGTATGCTTTGCTGCAGATTGCACTACAGCACCTTGTCAAACCTTACAATGTGCTACATAAATATGGGTCTCATATTGATAACTCTGCATGCAATTACTGAATATCGGCGCCATGAGTGCCCCATCTGTGGCAGATAACACATTGGTAAGGAGGTTTCAGCAGCATGTCTCTAACTATTCTCATTCAAATTTTCTAATGATGCTGACCACTTGTCAATTATTCCCCGTAGGAGCCCATCTACATAGTGACTGAGCTCATGTGTAACGGAGCGTTACTCACTTATCTGAGGGAGGGCCACGGAAAGTACCTGAGTCTGAGAATCCTAGTGGACATGGCCGCACAGGTTGGTGACTTTTTGCTCTCTTTATGTATGAGTAATGATAATTAACCCTAACAGACTAGACCCTTGGGTAAACAAACTGCCCAAATCCTTCTATATCCTTCAGATTAAAGTTGTCATAAACCTTAAGTGCCCAAATCCTTCTAAATCCTTTTGAGACAGAGACCTTCTAAATCCTCCTATGTAAAAAAAGCCCGATAGCCCAAGTCCTGCTAAATCCTACCCTACCAAAAACTCATTGTAGCCCAAACCCTTCTAAATCCTCCTGTGTTGCAGATCCCTAAAAGCCCAAATCCTTCTCAATCCTGCACTTTGGCAATGAGGATATTGAAGGACTTGGGCCCTTTAGGGTTAAGATACAAATATTTAACCCCGACTGGTCACTGTACACAAATGCTGTTCCTGCCTAAGCCCATGTAGTGCTTATCTCTGCATTACAATAAACAATTTTGCTTGAAATGCTATAGTATTTAGGAAATGAGTAAAACAATTAGTCTTTATCACAGTGGTAAATTCCGATGTTTGAAAACAGTGAAAACATACATGTAAAAGAGGGTTTTTCACTATTTTCTCGTATCTGCGATGACCGATTGAACTGATACTTTCACATGTTTGTTATTTCATATATATGTTGGGTCACATACAGTGCAGATACTGGTCTTTGACAATTACCAATGTTGTACATGTGCTTTAATAGATGAACGCGGTACCCGCTGACTATTTGCAGGATTGGAACTATCATGTGATCACCGGGCATTCTCGTTGAGCCTTTTTTTATCAGTGAGTTAGTTCAGAAATGAATAAATTGTGGAGGCGGGTTTGGGTTGTGTTCTTCTTCTGATAATGACCATTCGTTAATCCCTCAGATTGCAAATGGGATGAGCTTTCTAGAGATTCGAGGATATCTCCACCGAGATTTGGCGGCCCGCAACATCCTTGTGGGAGAGAACAACATGGTGAAGATAGCCGACTTTGGTCTGGCCAAGCTGGTCTTAGAGGAAAACTACGTCGCAAGGAAAGGTTAGCACAGTTACACAAACGCTTACCTGCAAACTGCCTTGAATGGTTTACTAGGATCCTTCCTCACTCTAACAACATCCATATATCAGCCAAACTGTTAGACTAGAGTCGAAACATCTTGCACTGCAAAAAAAAACTGTACAAAGTCTTGTGGGCTTGGTCATTTTCTTTTCATTCTTATTTTAGTGACAAAGTGTCATAGACTGCAAAAAATAAGAAAATGGAATTAGCCGTTGCAAACTGCTTACCAACCAAAAGGACCTGTGGTATTAATGCAAACAAAATGGCGTGTCGTGGCCGAGTGGATAAGAGCACCGGACTCAAGCTCTGGTGTTTCTGTTCAGCAGAGTGTGGGTTCGAGTCCTTGTCGTGACACTCGTGTCCTTAAGCAAGTTTCCAGCTTTATTAATGGGTTTCCATATATTCCTTATGTCACCAGGGAATAAATTTCCAGTGAAGTGGACGGCACCAGAAGCTGCCCTGTATGGTACTTATAGTATCAAGTCCGATGTGTGGTCCTACGGAGTCTTGCTGACTGAGATTGTGACCAAAGGGATGTTGCCGTATCCAGGTACAAATCCAGAAGAAGACAAAACTATTAACAGTTTTACAATGGTTGCACCTAGAATTTTTACTTCAAGTTCTTTGACAAGTTATTAAGTTGTGACACCGCTGATTTTGTTCAGAACCACCACCAGAGTCACTTCAGAACCTTCAAGTTCTCTTTAGAACCACCATATTTTTTCACAGCCACCGTACCAGTTCTTGTCAGAAACTCTTGGCTCTCTTTAGAACCACTGGTTTCTTCAGAACCTCCAGGTTTCCTTCAGAACCACTAGGTTCTTTTCAGAACCAGCACATGTTTTCAGAACCACTAGGTTCTTTTCAGAACCAACACATGTTTTCAGAACCACTAGGTTCTTTTCAGAACCAACACATGTTTTCAGAACCACTAGGTTCTTTCCAGAACCAACACATACCACTAGGTTCTTTTCAGAACCAACACATGTTTTCAGAACCACTAGGTTCTTTTCAGAACCATCACATGTTTTCAGAACCACTAGGTTCTTTTCAGAACCATCACAACTCAGAAAGAGATTTCATGTATATATGGTTTTACCTCAAACGTTATTTGTTTTTGCTTTTGCATTTTACTTATTTTCACTTCATTCTCTTCTTTTTTTCAGGACTATCGAATGCAGAAGTCCTGGAACAAGTTCAACACAGCTACCGGATGCCCAAACCCCAGCACTGCCCCGACTCACTCTACAAGCTGATGCGCAAATGTTGGCACAAGATCCCGCAGGACAGGCCCACGTTTGAGTTCCTCTACAACTATCTCGACGACTACTTTGTCTCGCAAGAACCTGAATACAAAGATCCGGAAGGATTTTAACTACGGACCACGGTGAGCGTTGTTCATGAGACCAGAAAAGCTGCTGCCTTTTTTTATTTATTGATGTGAAAAGAGTTTTGATTTGTATAGAATCGACCGATGGTGTGAATTTGGTCTGGGTCGGGGCATCCCTCCATTACTCTTTTCCCAGTGCCACACCTTTTCCCGAAGCTAATTATTAAGTTGTGATGAATCTTAATAGTGGGCTCTCAATATTATTACGGTAAAATAAGCAATATTGTGTAGAGTATCATGCATTGGTGACAACAGTGCCTTGTGCAATTTGCTGACACGTTTTAACTGTCTACACTTTTTGGGAGAAGTATGGATGATTTTTTTAGTCAATGCCGAACCCGCCACTGTTATCCGCCGTGGTTTCGAATGATGAATAAACTAAGCCAACTTGCAATACAGTACATGTGGTGAAGGTGAATGCATCAATGCGGTACATGGTGAACCCTCCTACTGTCTTACCATTCATTCACAAACCACAGCGGTTTTGATGGATAGATAAACTATGCCAGCCTGCAATAATTATATATCATGAGGTGAATGCAACAATCTGGTATACGTACAGCCAGTAGTGGGAGTGTGAAACACAGTATGGAAGCTGACTCAAATCATATACCGTTTCTGTAATGTATATATTTGTTTGTAACGTGGCCTACAGTCATTTTCACGGACCAAAATTAGGATGTAGTGTTTGTGTAATTTAAGCTTGGGGTGTGTTATACATGTACGTCACTCAGGCAGCTTAATCGATTGTCACTAGCAAGAGAATCAACGGAGGTCAAATTGATGTTATTGATGCTTTAAAACTAACACAAATGGGACTTGACTACGTATGTACCAGTGTGGTAGGTCTCAAGACCGGTCTCGGAGCAAAAATCTCAGGTCTTTTGTTGAGACACTTTGAGACCTTCATTTTATAATCGTCTAAAAACATATATAAAAATTAGAAAACCAACCAACAAAAAAATAGCATTATGTTCAAGCTCGCCCTGCATTGTTTTGTTTTTTGGGGTGGGGGGGAGGTTGGTCACAGGGTGGTCACACTTTTTTTCCCGTACCACAAAGTGAAACCCTTAGTGAAGGCCGAGCAAAGTCATCATACAGGGAATAAGAGGTGGTTCAGCTTCCACTGAAAATACAAAAAAAGTTGGATTGGTTTCAGTACTGATTTGTCCTCAGTCCTCGGTCTTTCTCTCAGTCGTGGTCTTGATGTCTCACTCTGGGTCTTGAAGGGGAGGTCTCAGTCTGGGTCTTGAAGGGGAGGTCTCAGTCTGGGTCTTGGTGGAGAGGTTCTCCGTCCTCAGTCTTAAAGGGGAGGTCTCAGTCTGGGTCTTGGTGGAGAGGTCTCAGTCTCTGTCTTGAAAGGGAGGTCTCAGTCTGGGTCTTGGACTTGTAGTTTCGACTACAGCACTGGTTTGTACAGTGTTTAGTGTTGTAAGTTTAACTGGTGCTCATGTCTTGTAACCTTCCGATGGAAGTGAAACAACTTTCACAATAATTAGGGGTCGTCCAAAGTTGTCTCCATGTTGACGGTCGTACTCGGATTACTATTCCTTATAAACCCCCAGAGGGTTGTATTTGAAGTAAAGTGATTGCAGGACCAGGTTGACTTGTGCTTTGCAACAAGTCTCCCATTTGGTACAAGGGATATTTCGAGGAAGGGGGGTGGCGATGATATACATTGTTCTTTGTAGTGACAGTGCATTGTCTGTAAAGCAAGGTTGAGTAGCCAAATTAGTGCTTTCAAAAACCATGGGGAAGTGCAGTGATTATGTCAGTATTTTGTGAGCTGCCACCAGTTAACAATTACGCACAATTTGAAGTGGGAACTCTGGTTGTTTGAATTTATGAAAAAGAATGGGAAACGGGAAGGTTGTAGACCTGACATTGTAGCTGTTTGGGCACGGTAGACCCCCTTTCATTGGCTGCCATTGCTGGGGTCAAACAGTGTGCGCACCGCACCTTCCTTTGACAGTGCCGGCCCTGCTTGAGCTTGTGCCATCATGTAAGGGAGGTTTATGTCTGGGGTATAATTGGTGGACAGGATCCGGACTGAAACTGGAGTTTGATTTTTTTTTTGTCAGATGAGGTGCTCTAAACTATGCTTCTTTGTAATTGCTGTACAGCAGTGAAATCGTTCAGCCGTAGGACAAGGGACTAGTATTTCAAGCTCAAGTTGGATACAACTCAAAGGGTAGAGTGTTGATTCCAACAAACGACGTAATCACCAACGAAGATTGTCCGTCCTTTAAATTTGTTTTTAGCCAATAAATAGGGGTGGGTGGGGTCATAGAAATATAGGGTCACTCCTCTTTTTTGTAGATTACAGATACATGTACATGTACATGTACATGTATGTACTTGCATACAACTCATGTACATGTACATATGGTGATATGTTGAGAAAGCCATTAAGTAATTGCCAGCACTGGTTGAGTGAAACCACATGAAGTTCTGGATACTGCGTGGACATTTTGACAGCCTGGAACCTCATGAAGGCCACAGAGGCCGCGGCCTTGGTGCCCCCTTCAAAAGTCCCCCACAGACTTCAAAAGTCCCCGCAATGGAATTGCCCTTTTCAAAAATGAAAATGGCCTTGCCCTCTCAAAGATAAAAACTTCAGGTCTGCTTTTAATTGTCTGTGTATTGTTGACCTAGTGTGTATGAACAAATTAATACTTACTGCTATTAAAAATTTGCACTCAAACATTTTTTATACTTAAAAATGGTATGAGCTTCATGCAATCAATAAATAAGTATACATGCGATTTTATAAGTCGTTTGTTACTTCGGTAGCATAGTACATTTTTATAAAAAATGTGAAGAATGTGAACTGTTTTTTTGTTTAAATATAAATACTTACATTTATGTAGATGTCTAGAAAATCTTTTGTCTGATAAACTAATAATGCAAGTCTTCGTGTGAGAGAGAAACAATAGCTTATTGTGATGACAATTTGCCTGTACATGTATGTACATGTACAATACATTTCCAGTACAAACATCCACATGGTCCAACTAATGTGGACTGTTTAAATGCAAGTTTGTGTAAAAACATTATTTTGGGGTATTTACCAATCTATGACTCTACCTTTAAGGTGACATGGCACAGGAAATAGGGGAAAATATTCATCACATCAAAGAGAATGATGTACTCTTTCTAATAGTGTACAGTTTTGGGGTTATGTTTATTTGCAAGGCAGTAAATAATGAACGTTGATTATAATTCCGAAATAAGCACTACAAGAGCCTCGGCAGGAAAACAGCGTTTATGTACTGTGACCAGTCAGTCGGATATGGGCTAATTGTTAAAAGTTTAACCAACCAAACTATGTACGTAGATCAAGACAGCTATACCTAGTAACATTAACATAAATCATAATATATGTGAACTCAGAAAGTAACTTTTGTATATTTTGTGAAAGGATTATTATGTCTTGGGAGTGACTTTATTTATTGTCACCATTTTGGCACTGGTCTTTAGCTAGTTATGGTGCAAGACGATTCTGGTGACGAAAACCATCGACAGCCCTTGTACACACAAACCTAAACTGACAGAGTCCATAGGCCATTCATTTATGTAATCTAACATTGACTTTAGGGCTCCGGCTAGGGGTCCGTCATCAAATTCGGAGCAGTGTACATTTTGTACGGTGTTTCCAACATCAACGGAGCCCGGAGCGAAGAAGAATGGTAGCACCGGCTAGCATTCACCATGGGTGGGTGATGAACACGTATACAACATGCCGGATATGTGGCAGAGGGTGCCTTCCTCCCAAATGTTCAATGTAAAACCCGGTGGACGTGTAACAAGAAACCAAATAATAATGTCTTGTACCAAGACTAGCTTGTTTTCGTAAAAAAAAAAAAACATGATGGAAATAGTGTCATTATTTAATTGGCAATACTTGACTCTTTGAAATAATTGTGAGTAATCAATGCATTTGTAAATCTTTAACGAACTAGATAATTGAGATAAATGTGTATGAGCCGTTTATCACTTAACCCTTTTTTAATAAGAGCTGAGTATACCGTACTGTTTAATGTAGAACATGTACAAGCAAGTAATGGCAGCCTCGCTGGGCAACGAGGCGTATCTATCCCACTCTTTAAAATTATTCGCTTGAACATTCCTTGAAAAAAACCCTCTTGACTGCAAAAATTAGCATAGTGAAGTAATTTGCCTAAACTATATGTTTTTGGCACATCGTGGCCAAGCAGTCAAGCACATGGAACTCAACTTATGAATCATTGGGGTTTGGGTTCAAATCCTGGTCATGATTTTTTGTTTGTTTGCCCTTGAGCACCTGACTGTAATTGCTTCTCATCACCCGGAAATAAATTGGTACTTCTGCGAGGGGTGAAATTGCTGATGAGATTGTGTAGCAACCTGTGAGCCCATTTGGCCGTCGGTGCTGCATACTCCTAAGGAGTTGAGATGGTTGTCAGGAATGCGTTAGCGCCCCATAAACCCGGGTAATAATATAGTGAGGTCCTTTTGAAGGGCCTACTTGGCTTGGAAAAGCGCAAAATAAATATACGTTATTATTATTGTTTTTTATTATTACAAACGTACAATGTTTAATTAAAGCAGATATAATCAGAGCATCCATAATGTAACTATTGTCTTTCAAGTTGTGAAGCCTACGTGTATGATCAACACCTTGGGAAGTGTAAATAAGCTGTCGCAAGTGACTTCAAGGATTGTCATCTATCCCTTAACCTCAGGGGGGTCATTGGGGACCACTAATGACTTTGCAACAATCTTTCTCCCCTACCGCTCTGTCTGTCCTCCACTGCCCCCGTTGAGTTTGCAAACTCTGCATTCTTGGTCATTATCTCCTTAGGCCCAGGGATCCCGGCTCCCGGCTCCCGGCCCTCGACCCCGAGTCAATGTTGGCTCTCTATTTCTAATTCAGTGACAGTTCTGAGCCACAAGACCTGTCGCCCTCTAGCGGACATTTTCTTGGAATTATTTGCCGGGGAGAAGGGCGTAGAGGCTTACGCCCATCTTCTGGGTACACAATGACATACCTTCATAGATTTACTCATGTGAGCGTAAACCTTTCATATCCAAAATTCCTGATAGTTGAGGAAATGTGACAAAGAAACCAACATATTTAAGGTTTAGAAATACTATTTCTAATTCAGCGACAGTTCTAAACCACAAGACCTGTCGTTTAGCGGACATTTTCTTTGAATTATTTGCTACTTGTAGGCAAAGGGTTTACAATGTAGGTGTACGTTTAGATCTTGACTTAATGTGCCATGTGCTGCAGGGTTTCGATATGTACATATTTGTTGATCTGGTAAGTTAAGGACTTCTATTTGTTCTCCCATTGTTTGGACTTAAAGGTACATTACACGTTTGGTAATGAATCTGAAAATTAATGGCAATAAAAACTTACTTGGTAAGAAGTACTGCAGCCTTGGGTAGTATAATGAATTTTGAGAAACTTTTAACTTCAAAGTACTACGGTTATGGAAAATATATCACTTTTTATTCCAAACAAATTTGAATCTAAAAGTGTTTCTGTCAGAAACGCTTCTCAGACTGTGCATTCCTATGGGGAATATTCTTCCTGCGTGGAAATATTCGCTCCGGTTTTTCGGTGATAATGTATCTCAAAAATGCGACTCGCCTTTTGAAGTGAAATTTTCACAGGTTAGTTTTATTGTACATATGCACCTACATTTATATAGGATTGCCACAATCAGTAGGCTCCAATTACCAAACGTATGCAGCACCTTTAAGGAGGTTCCCAATGGTTTTGTATAAATGGAAGCGACGCTAGGAAGTCCTCGCTCTGTCAAAACATAGAGGAAGGACAGACACCAGGATCCCTTTTTGTTAATGTCCTTCGGTGTTTACTGGTTAAGACAACCCCCCCCCCCTCCCCCTTGTACACTGGCATGACTGGTATCAAGCCAAAAAATCATAATAGTACTGAGTCAACAGAATGTTCTGTGTTACAAAGTGGGGAAGGGGAATTACATGTTTGGTGAAATATAGAAGTGGTTACGACAGATGACGCAACTAAATTGTGTTGCTTTTAGTTTTGTTCTGTCCCTGTTTGTGTTGTTGTTGTTGATGTCGTTTTACTTCTTTTGATGGTGGAGGGGGGAAATACGTAGTGCGATCCGTAAATGCATAAAGTTATATCAACAGGTTTACATGTCTAATGAGGTTTGAAGTAACGCAATGTACATGAAATATCTCTCTATGAGTTGTGGTGGTTCTGAAAAAAGAACCAGCGGTGTTGCAACTCGACGTTTCGATCAGCATGCTCTGACTGTCTTCAGTAGAGTGCTGGATACTTCGATTTTCTATTCGCTGTCTTTCATAGTGTATTCCTTTGCGAGGTTTTTTTGTTTTGTTCTTTGATTTTGTGTTAGTTACTTTGTATGTAGGGTTAGAGTCGGGCATAAACACTGCAGGCCGGATACTTCGTGGAGGCTGCGGAGGCAATTGCCTCCATTAACCCTCTTGCTGTCTGACCATTCAATACCATTCAAGTGGTTTTGAATGATAGATCAACTTTGCCAGCCTGAAATTTGATACCATGAGGGAATGCATGTACACAGTACACAGTTAGTTCTGTGCACAGTTGTGCCACCGTACACAACCTTGGCAGTCGAATGGTTTCAAATGGTTGGTCAACTCACTGGAAAATGTTGCCAAGAGTCACTGACAGTAGGAGGGTTAACCTCTGGTCATTGCCTTGGTGCCCCTTTGAAATGTTCGTCCCAAAATGTACCATTTCCTCATAGAGGTGCCCTTTTTATCAAGGAGAAAACGCCGTTGTGCCATGTCAAAAAATGAAAACATCGGGCCTGACACTGTTTTTAAGAATAATAACAAAATCTACGAATTATGTTGAAAATGTGTAAATGTACATAATGATTTTAAGCTCTATAACAAACAGTAAGATATGTAAATGTATATTTTTCTTTATCGAGTTAAAGTATTTGTACATATACCAAATATTGTAATTATCTCAGTTGTTTCTTCATAAACTATGTATCTGGAAGGAATCAAATAAATGTATTAAAATTTAACCATCCTTTTTTTAACAGAAAGTTCTTTCATTACTACGGTTAGATTTTTTCCCCAATGATGCAAAGTTTGCAATGGTCTGCAATTTACACTCCAGTCTGGGATACAATTAACATCATCAAAGATGTCAATTCACAAGTCACATAATTAAAGAGAAGGTATACGGTTGGTAATCACTCTAAAAAAAAAATTGGCAATAAGAATTACGTACTTAGAAGTACAGCAACTTTCGGTAGTATGAAGCAATTTTGAGAAATATTTCAATTCAAAATAATGTGGATATGGAAAAAGATGTCAGTTTTTATCCCCCAAAATTTGAATCTGAGAAACGTTTCTGTCAGAAACGTTTCTCAGATTGTGTATTCCTATTAGGGATTATTCTCCATGCGTGAACATAACCGCTCCAGATTTTTGGCGATATCTCAAAAGCGCTACCACCTTTTGAAATGATATTTTCACAGGTTAGTTTTATTGTATATATCTACATTTATACAGGATTAAAACAATCAAACAGTTCCAAAAACCAGCCTTTAAAGCATGACGGATATAATTCAACTTTACAAGATTTGTAAAATTCACAAAATGTTTAACCATGTGAGGGCATGTGTGAACCAAATTCACTTGAAGCGAAACAAGTGAAACAAATTATTTGTTTATTGTTGTTAAATTGTTATTATTATCTATCTGTCCATACAGGCAGTCAAAATAAGGTAAAAACTGTAACTGTGGGTGTAAAAGAAATTCACCATTGATGCGGTCAAAAATATTGTTAATTGGAAATTCGGATGATGGAAAATGTTCTCGTCTGAGTCCAAGTCTGCATAGGCTTACAACCCAGAGGCAACAACTGCCTGTCCAAATTCAGGCAAAACATGGGGAAAATTCGGGCACAGCAAGAACAGAAAGAAATATGACAGAGAAAGCAAAAAATACTTTTTACTCATGTAAATTATTGGGCAAATCAACCCCTCTGCCCCCCCCCTTTACCAAAGAGTTCCCACACACCCATGCAGATTTGACTCAGGTCGAGCAAAAAATACTTTTTACTCATGTAAATTATTGGGCAAATCAACCCCTCTGCCCCCCCCCCCCCCTTTACCAAAGAGTTCCCACACACCCATGCAGATTTGACTCAGGTCGAGTTTGAATCACCAGAAATGTGACTGGAGTCCATGTCTTGGACTGGAGTCCTACAATGTTTCTTCTTTCAGCGGTCATAACAACGATCAGGGAATGAGGAATGAGATTTGCTGGGCACTGCAGTAGGAGCGAGGAGTCTGCATCAAAACTCATTCACTGGGAACCAAAACATGGACGCAGGAAATGTGGTCGACCAAAGTTGACCTGTACTTAGATGTTTTTGAAGAAAGACACTGGACTGGAGACAGCAGAGCTATGGACAGCAATGCAGGACAGAACCCTACGGAGAGCCATCACAGTTCGGGGATACAACCCGAACTAAACTAACTAAACTAACATGTACCACATGTGTAGGTACTGATTTTCCATTACAAATAGATGGTAGTCGTGACCAGCGTCCATCACTTAAAAAGTTACAACGTTTAAATCCCAATTCAGACAACAAACCCTGTGGGTGTTGAAAGTACCCATCATTGAAACCAATTCCAAAATGGGGGGAAAAAAAACACTTTCCAGTTGCCACAAGTAATGGCCGTATGAATTCAAATTTTGACTTCATTGCAAAACGAACCATCTTCATCCAACTGACCATAAAATGGGGGTGGCTTGTGGTCCCTCCATCTTCCTTAAAACATCATTAATCGGAGCCAACTCGGAGGAGTTTGTCCAGTGTGTCTCCTGCACGCATGGGCCAATCATTAAGGATTGAACTCTGAGATGAAACATCTATTTCGATAACGACAACGGAAAGATCGCCGTATCCGACCTCAAATTTTTTAAGTTGCTTGTGCGATTCTTTGATAATTTTGGGATTTGATTTCCCTTTTTTGCAAAAATCTTTGTGAACAACTGATACAGTAGACACGTTAAATTGACCGTTCTTAACAAGCAAATGGAGAAACAGTGGAGGTTGGATTCAGCAAGTTTGCCAAAAACCATAAAGAATTAAGGTTGAAAATGCACTAATAGTAAATAATCAAATGGTATGGCTGAAATAAATTCCATGTAACAAAATAAAAGATAAACTTACATACACATCACCAAGGCACTTCTGTGTTGAGATGAACATGCCACCACTCTGCTGAGCCTTGAAAAAAATACATGGACTCCACAGCTTGCTGTCTCTCTTACAACCCAGCCACAAGTCCATACTGAGCAATGGTGTGCACAAACCACCAATGGGTGTCTCACCAACAATGTCTTGCTTGCTGTCTCTCTTACCACCCAGCCACAAGTCCATACTGAGCAATGGTGTGCACAAACCACCAATGGGTGTCTCACCAACAATGTCTTGCTTGCTGTCTCTCTTACAACCCAGCCACAAGTCCCCACCAAGCAATGGTGTGCACAAACCACCAATGGGCGTCTCACCAACAATGTCTTGCTTGCTGTCTCTCTTACCACCCAGCCACAAGTCCATACTGAGCAATGGTGTGCACAAACCACCAATGGGCGTCTCACCAACAATGTCTTGCTTGCTGTCTCTCTTACCACCCAGCCACAAGTCCATACTGAGCAATGGTGTGCACAAACCACCAATGGGTGTCTCACCAACGGGTGTCTCACCAACAATGTCTTGCTTGCTGTCTCTCTTACCACCCAGCCACAAGTCCATACTGAGCAATGGTGTGCACAAACCACCAATGGGCGTCTCACCAACAATGTCTTGCTTGCTGTCTCTCTTACAACCCAGCCACAAGTCCCCACCAAGCAATGGTGTGCAACAACCACCAATGGGCATCTCACAAACAATGTCTTGAGATGACATATGTAGGTTAAGTCCAGAATTGAGTAGAAAGTGTAGTTAAACTTACAGGGTGTGGCCTAGCAAGCAACTTCCTCTAAAGGGATCTTCAACACTAATGAAGCACTTGAAGACCTACACAGGTTCAAAAAAGGCACCAGTCCAATTACTTCATCATGAAAAGCCAATTGGAGCAAGGTGTGGTACCAGTCTTGACAAGTGTAAACATGATGGAACACAAATTGGGCACAAAACAAACTCTATAGAATTGTTACACTCCTCAGTCCATTGTCCATCAATCTATTTTTAAAATTAAATTCAATAAATTATTACATTATTTGCAAACTAAACAGCACATAATTGTTGAAGACCAGGGGCCCAATTTAATAGAGTTGCTTAAGCAGAAAATATTGCTTAACAATTTTCTGCTAAGCAGAAATCAGCAGGATACCAGTGACAAATTGTACATGTGACATGGTAGTTTGGCCGGTAACCTTATTCTGGTAAGAATAATTAAGCAGAAAAAGCAGCAGACCACAACAAAATACAAAAAAACCCATTTCATATGTACCATACCTGTGACTGCTACCTGGTAATATTTGCCCAGCATAATTTTTAAGCAATTTTTTTCTGCTTAAGCAGCTCTATGAAATTGGGTCCTGCTGCTGTTCATTTCCCCAAACCTCTTCCCTCCACCCTGCCTCAGTTTCACAGTAACAGTAGTGAATACCCCCGTCATATTTCTTTTGGTGAGAAACGCTAGGTGGCTGCAGACTTACCGGGTAAATCCACTGTTCTTGGAAATGTGTGCATGCTTTGAACTACGTAAACAAAGGAATTTTACCTGGTATGTCATGCTGCCATCTAGCGTTCAAAATTCTCTCATTGAGAAAGACTCTGCTAGGGTGTAAACTTCAGACCATTCCTACTTTGTGATTTTCTAAAAACCTTGAGAAAATTATTCCCTGCAAAGTACAAATTTAATCTTTTAGAATTGTGGGGCTTTTGGACCTAGTGACCCGAAAGGTTAGGTTTCAGTCCGAGGAGTTTGCCAAACTTAGTACATGCGTACACATTAATTGACCCTCTAGACCCATTGCACAATGCGCAGTGCACTCACACGCGCCTATCCTGTCCGCCATTTTGGGTGTCAAAATCGTGCACAAACATATGCACAAACGATTTGACTCCCAAAATGACGCGCATTGTTCGGAGGTGCGTTCCACGTTGTACAAGGGGGCTATTAGAAATCAATAGACCCCCCTTCCATAACGCGAAAACACTACAAGTACGCTGACGTCAAGCGCACGTTTTGGCGCACAAAGAACAGCTATCGAACAATGATCTGCCTCCTTTTGGCCTCAGGGATGGCGCTTCTTGAGTGTGACGTCATTTGCAAGGGGTCTATACGTAAAGATGCTACATAGATAAGATTTTTGCCCCGATTTGACCCCACAATTTAGTTTAAAAATTTAAATAGCAATTTTTTAAGATTCAAAAAAGTTACTAGCTAAATTCAAAGGGGCTGTGCTGTCATGATCAAAGCAGGCTTGTGGCTGTACATGGAATTGCGAACTCTCACACAGTTATAGCGCGCACGCGCTCTCCATAGATATGTTACAGAGGGAGGGCGCTTGCAGTAACTGGGTGAGAGTTCATAGTTCCATGTACAGCCACAGGCCTGCTTTAATCAGGACTACCAGCCCCTTTAGGTATTACACATCAAAAAATCCGGAGTTAATTAAAAACTAAGAAAGAAAGACTCTGCTAGGGTCGAAACTTCAGAACATTCCTACTTTGTGATTTTCTGATAATTTTAGTCTTTTAGAAATGTGGAGCTTTTGGACCTAGCGACTCAAAAGGTTAGGCTGCAGTTCGAGTCTGATGTACTGGAGTTTAATAAATTTAATGTGTTCAATGAATTCATAAATTATTGTTGGGATCCCGACATTATATCGCGTCCATCAGGCGTGTACAGTCAATTTTGCATTTGACATGACATTATATTTTGTGCACTGTCTGTGGTACGCGCAAAAGTTTTTAATATGCTTTTCTTTTTGAAGCAGCATCATGGTCAAAACTCAATCAGAGGGAAAAAATATATATAAGTGCACAGCCACAATCAGGGGTACACTTTTTGTTACAAAGACACCAATTGAACAACACATAAATATTGAGTAACTCTTTGCAGATCTTGTGTTCGACAAACTCAAGTACTTTCTACTTTTCATTCGCACAGAGCTCTGGTTAATGAATTCTACAAACAACATTGAAATAGCTGTTACATCACTGGTTTTCAAACTGTTGTTCGTAACATGGACACGAACGAAATGTGTACCCATGATTGTGGCTGTGCACATAAACTTTCTTTCGGCGAAAATCGGGCGATTCAACAATAGGTGTCAATCTCCACTAGAACAACGAGATCTCACAACTGAAGGAAACATAAGACAAAATCACAAATTTATCCTTTTTTTCTTTTTTGCCGATTTATTCATACTTATGTACACCATTTAATATTCAATTCTATAATATTAAAAATTGCAATTAGCTTACGAGTAAAGAATAAGCAATGCTTTCATACAATATTGTACAAGTGACCAAGAGTGATATAAAAACAAGTTATTCATAAAAACAACAGTTTTGATGATACTCTGTACGGTAAAAAAATTAAGAGAGAAGAGGGGATTCCCCTCAAAAAATAATGCAAGGGTAGGAGTCTGCCAAAATGGTCTGAAACTAGGATCCAAATTGTGTGTTGAAATAATGACATTTTCACCTTTTAGTAACCCCTGGAGTTTTCAGTTTCAAGGAGCTTTCGGGAACAGTATCCTCAGCATGAAGCCTGGTTCACACTACATGCAAAAGTGAAGCGAATTTAAGTGCATAATAATCGGTACGCCCTGTTTATCCAATTGTGATGGAAGAAAATTTCTTCGCTTTTGCTTTCGCGTGGAGTATGAACCGGGCGGTTAAGAGAGGTTAAAAAAAAAATGAAGATCTGATCAAACAGGGATGAGAGTCGATGCTGATAAAAATGTCTGAAACTTGGGCCTTTTCGGAATTGGCGGCTACAGCTTACGGCTTGGTCACCACGTCATCATGGATTGACGAATAGGCTGCCCTTAGCAACACCCTTAGCAACAGCTGCAGCTGTAGACGTTGCCTTGGATACAGACCTTGGGAGGTGTGTCGGAATGATGGCATTTCCACCTTTCGATATTGGTAAACTCTTACAGATAAGATTTTTTATGATTTCAAGGAGCTTCAGGAAACAGTATCCTCAGCACTAGAGAAGTAGATCAAAAAGCAGGACTTACTTCTGTCTGGAGAAAGTTCATGAATGTTTTTGACCAGGCAGACGTAACAAAAAGTGTCTGAATTCAGCTAAACGTCCGATATATCTCATCCCAGAATGATAGATTTCAAGAAGCTTCTGGAAACAGTGTCCTCAGCACTAGAAAAGTAAACAGCTCAAAGAGGAGGATTTACTTTTGTAGACATAAAAAATAAGTCTGAATTTCAGATAAAAATCTGAAATTTCTCATTCCTGATCAAAGAGCATGATTTTCTTTATAATACATCTAAACTGCATTCGTTGCAAATCGGACAAACTGAAGAATAAGCTGTAGATAGGTGTGCGCTTATATCTCGGTGTGTCATCAAAGTAGATACCATCACTCAGGGTTTGAACCCATAGAGTGTGAAACTAGAGGGCATACAAAAGCATGTGACACTGATTGAAAAAGAAGCATTTTTTTAGCCATTGAGAAAATGGTGCTGACCTATCGTACAATACAGGGCCCAACTTCATAGAGCTGCTTTACGGCTGATTCTGTGCTTACAGACGAGTTTCTATTTCATAGTGCTGCTAACCGTAAGCACACTAAAAAGGCATGCTAACCTTCCGGTGCTTACTGTCCGAAAATGAACGACATAACAATGCAAATACATACATTAGTGAACGCGCAAGATGACTGCCTTATTTTCTTGCTAACCTGTGAAACACGCTTATGCTTAAGCAAATTTTTCTGCCAGAGTAAGCACGAAAATTTGCTTACCGTTAAGCAGCGCTATGAAATTGGGCCCAGGTCACGCACCAGTTCAAACAACCAACATTTTGTAAAGTGGACATCTATATGTAATTTACCAATAGGGATTCGTGCTCCATAGTGAGACAGCGCAGTTACGGGGGTGAATAATTAGAGTGCTCCCTCTAGTTCTATTATATAACTCTATGGTTTCCAATTAAATTTTGAAGTGAGTGGCCGGCAGGACCAGTTAGCTTGACAAGTTCATCAGCTTTTTCACTAGTCCATATTTCAAATGAAACAGGGAGGTAAGATAGTTACTATAAACAAATAGTAAACTTGCGGGTACAACCCTGTATTAAATCTCTTTTGTGCGAGTGTTGGCTCTGAAAAAAACATACTCTGCTCGTCTTGAATGAACGAGAGCAACTGTTCAAAATGTCGAGACCACACCGGCTCTTTTCAGAACCAACACTCCCTTAAAAGAGATTTAATACATGGTTGTACCTGCAAGTTTACTATTTATTTATAGTTACTTCTTATTTTCCACACCATGCAAAGCTTCAAACACCACTTGAAACAGGTAGGCTTTTCAACTCTGAACTAAGCCAGTTGGAAACACTTGGAGAGAATTTTGTACTTGTGCTTAAGGTGTTTTAACTAGCATTTGACCAGCGGCCCATTGTTCAGGGAAAAACGCTAATCACATGGTGTTACCGCAAACCAACGACACCTTACTGTGCAATGCCTCAAAATGAACAACTCCAATTGCCTTTTCCTCTTGTGAAATTCCTGCAACAGTGTCTGGATGACACAACAGGTTGAATAAATAAATAACCCAGCACTTAACAAATAAATTCATTTCATAAGAACAATTGAGCAGAGTTTTCTATACAAAGGTAGACAAAAAATACTTTACAGCAAATCGCGGATCAGAAAATGTGAGTATGTACATATTGAATAGATCCACTGATTCAATTCATTTATTATTTATTGTTAATTAAAAATAGTTAGAGATACCATCAAAACTTTAATGATACTTCATGAATTGTTTTGGTTAAAATTGTTTAAAGGCACTGGACACTATTGGTAATTACTCAAAATAATTGTTAGCATAAAAACTTACTTGGTAACGAGCAATGGAGAGCTGTTGATAGTATAAAACATTGTGAGAAACAGCTCCCTCTGAAGTAACGTAGTTTTTGAGAAAGAAGTAATTTCTCAGTAAAATATTTGAATTGATTTTGAGACCTCGCGCGTGAGGTCTCGAAATCGAGCATCTGAAAGCACAAAACTTTGTGTGAGAAGGGTGTTTTTTCTTCCATTATTATCTCGCAACTTCGACGACCAATTGAGTTCAAATTTTCACAGGTTTGTTATTTTGTGCATGTGTTGAGATACACCAAGTGAGAAGACTGGTCTTTGACAATTACCAAAGGTGTCCAGTGTCTTTAAGAAAGGCTTATTTTACTTTGTGCATAGTGCGGTGCAATATTATGCTAGGATGGCATTTGACTGAGAAGCAGGGCTGGAATTACACAGAGGCCACGGAGGAAATGACTTCTGTTGCCCAGGTCTTGGCCTTGATGCCCCATCAAAAGTTTCCCATAGTTTTTTCCAAATGGAAGTGGCCCTTTCAAAATGAAGATAGCCTTGCCTTCTTGCGGATGAAACCTCAAGCATGGAAATTGTTTATCAAAGAAAATGTTTCTTGCGTCGACAAAAAGACACAAATTGAAAAACGCTTAAGCCTGGAATTTGATCTTTGAGAGGGCAAGGCCATTTTCACTTTGCAAAGGGCACTTCCATTGGAAAAATCAAAAGTCTATGGGAAACTTTTGAAGGGGCACCAAGGCCAAGACCAGGGCAACTGTGTGTAATTCCAGGCCTGAACGCCTCTAAGATTGTTGTAGCTTTCCCGAGCGACTGAATGACTAGTTAAGATTCATTTCATTGCTAATAAAAACAATTAAAATACATAATGTACACATAGGCCCTATGCCATTTGTTGTCATGCACCTTGAAAAAAAGCAGCACAACAAAAAATTTGACTGACAGAAAGAAATCGCTATTGCAGACTGCTTTACCAAACAAAAATAACAGCGGTGTAAATACCTCAAATTGGAATGGGCTCATAAAGCAGTCTCCTTCTCAATGGGTGAACATTGCCTCGTTAGACTTTGAGAAAAGGCTCACTTAGAGTCCCAAAGATAGTCCGTAACCATTTGCTAAATACAAATAAATTCATTTTGGTCAAAGTGTTAACAATGAGAGAGTGTCCGACCTCCATTGTCCCGTTGTTGCACGCTGTTATGGGGGTCCGTGGTGATTTGAGCACCCAAGGGGGCAAATGGCACCCCGTGGCGAAAAAAAACACTACACACCATGGACCCAATTAAAGAGCGTACAATTGTTTGGTTATAACCATGGTAAATAGATTCTTCTTTTTTGGAAGTCATCTGTTGTCATCTTCTAACACCATTACGATGAAAATGGCACAGTTTAAAAAGCAGACAAACATTGGCGAACAACAATGGCGGTACGATTGTTGTTGACAGAAATATTGCTTCACTGTTCCCTACGCACACCGCACAGGAATGTCAATCAATTTTACAGAGTACCAGCGTTATTCTATAAGTGTACAAGGTGCACGATCACTGTAAATGTACCCTGTGGGGTACATCACACTCATGTTCCCCTGAGCCATGTTGAATGCGTCTTTGTAGCACATCACTTGATTGGTTCTCGACCGATAAAAAACTTCACAATCTATTACCGTGGTGGTATAACAACTGTAATCATCAGTTTCAAGACAGTGTTAACATCACACAGTGCAACAATCCATTGAACATTGTACATGTATGTAATCAAGAATAAAGGCAGGCCTCGAATTTCACCACGGCACCACAGCAGTTGCTGTGGGTGCCCTTAAAAACCTTCAATACAAATTCAAATTTTCCTCATTGGGTGCCCTTCGCTTTGGGGAAATTGCCGTGCCCTTTTGAAAACAAAATTCAAGGCCCCCCCAAGTATAAACGATTAATCATAGTCAGATATAAATACAAACTAAACACAAATTACAAATCATTTTGCCTCATCTAAAAATTACTATGGTTAAATTTTCAAAGCAAGAGGCCAATATTGGTACGTGTCATCGACAAGTCATCCGCACTTTGTGTGACCCCAAATAAACATGAAACAACAAATCAGTGAAACTCTTTAAGCTCAATCGGTCATCGGAGCCGCCAGAAAATAGTGCAAAAACCTATGCTGTTTTCAAGCATCGCATTTTGGACTCGAGAGATCTAAAGTAATTGTGTAACTTATTTCCAAAAAGCTTCAGCATTTCGGGCAAAACTATAAACAAGGGAAGGTTTTCTACCATGACCATCTTTATACCATGTAACGTTATGTGTCAATCTGTGAACATATAGACCATTTTACCTTTGTTAACACAGTGGTGACCTTGCACATTCTAATGCGTTTCCCGACGGGCAAGATACTACACAGGCCACATGGGAAAATTTACCCTTTGTGTCATAATTTTCACATTCATTCAAGACTTACAAAAGCAACAGCTGTACAGCTTTTGAGATGTCCCCCCTTTCTTCATATCAAAAGTTGAGAAAAATCAGATCAGTGCGATCTCCATAAAACATAAGATTTGTTGTATTCTTCCATTGAGCTGTGTACAAATGTGCCCGCCGGAAGTCCAGGCTCTGTGGCTCTTTTGTAAACATGTGATGTCACAGGACACTTGATCTATGCTAACCAATATTATGCCGGACTCCAACTGCTTAGAGGCAGCGGATACTTTTGGTAATTACTCAAGAAATGCATTACCATCAAAACAACTTACTTGGTAAGGAGCACCTGAGAGCTGCTGATAGTATAAAACATTGAGAGCAACGACTCCCTCTGAATTAATGTAGTTTTTGAGAAAGAGTTAATTTTCACTAAAATGTTTGAATCTGAAAAATGCTTCAGGCAGCCGTTCTCATGCATTTGAAAGCACACAATTTTACGCAGCAAGGGTGTTTTTTCTTTCATTAATTTCTTTCAACTTTGATGACCAATTGAGCCCAAATTGTCACAGGTTTGTTATTTTATGCATATGTTGGGATACACCAAGTAAGGATACTAGTCTTCGACAATTATCTAGAGTATATCCTGCCTTTAATTCATAAAAAATTATAATAAAATACACCACTGGTAATTATGCTCTACTTGTGAAGTTAATCTTTTTGCATCGAGACACGTGTGCAGTGCACATGAGGAGTATAGCATGGGGCCCAACTTCATAAAGCCTGCAAGCACAAAAGCTTGCTAAGCACAGACAAATCTAGCTTATGTGAAAACAGGTAACCGGCCACAACTCCATACAGTTTGCAGTGTTGCCAACTGGTTCCCAGCTAAAATCTTTACAGTCTTTTTTACCTGCACCATGCAAACTGTCACCGATGCCGTGACCCTTCCATGAACAAATACCCAGCAGTGATGTAGTCTAGACCTGGGAGTTCAGACACCATGACCGGGAACGACGGCAACTTGCCTAGATGAGAACCCCTTTACTTCTGGTTCATTTTACGCCTCTTGTATGACGGTATGGGGCCGTAATACATATCTGAAATGAGAAAAGTACGAAGATAGTCTAAGGCCCAATGATTTTCCGTTTTGGCAAGACACGAACCTCACCGCACAAATCACCAACTGGCCCCAGACCAACAACAATCAGTCAACGTGCTCTTGAAAATCGCTGAACTCGACCCAATAATAACCCAAATTTTGAAGTTTATGCTTGTGTTGTGATCCACACATTCCTTTAGTGTTAAAGAGGAAGCTCCAAGGTCGACTTTTATGCACTCATTTTCCAATAGACAGAGTTCTTTTGAATGTGGGGAACAATCACAAGTCTCTAACCTCATTTCAAATGGTGAAAAGGTAGTAAGTTACAGCTTGCATGGCATTAAAGGCACAGTACATTTGGCAATTGGAGCCTACTGATCGTGTTAATCCTATATAAATGTAAGTACATACAATTTAACTAACCTGCAAAAATTTCACTTCAAAAGGTGATCGCGTTTTTGAGATATCACCGAAAACTTTTTTTGAACAGATATCCGCCATTTTTTGTGTTGAGGCAGGCACCTATCACGATACGCTTGTTTCACGCGTACAAAGAACGACAACAGGGTTTGGAAAACTTGCCTTGTAAAATCCCTTTCTGACAAAAATCCCCAGTTCCAGACATTTTGTCCTGTTGCTGTACAATAGCACACAAGAATGGACAGGCTACCACCACTGTTTGTTGTTATATTCTGCTCAAGTGTTTTGAGATTCCAGCCTGCCATGGCAGATTTGTTGGCCATGGCTCACGGCTGAGGTTCTGTGAGTCACAAATCAGTGCCTACTCAATCTCACACGACAACATCAAATTCCCCGAACTAATTATGAGAACCTTTGTTGTCTTTCCTTTGTCAAGTCAGGGCTTCATTGTGGCGACGATATTTTAAAAGGAAAACAATTACTCAAGAAGCTCCAAAAGATCCGCAAAATAATATCGCGGGTGGAGAAAACAAAAATATAAATATAATAAAAAATACTGACATGAACTGGTTAAAAAGGGGCTCCAAAGTCAAATGAAATTTTGCGACGCACTTTTTTTCCGCCCAAAAAAAGTTCTCATGAAAGTGGGAAAAAAAGTTGCTTAACATCGCGTTAAAATGGTGTAAAATGTCATTTTATTTGTTACTCTTTCAGAGCGAAATTTAAAAACATGGCGCAATCAGGCATCAGCATCAAATGGGTCTGTACATTTTAAGGAAGAACTTTTGCTCCAGTCAAAAGGACAAATTCAATTCTGTTTGACTGAATGTCATCAAAATTCAGGAATGAAAACAAAAAAATTTCCTTTTCGAAAGTGTATTTAAAATGTGACGTCATCAAACACTTTTTGGATTTCGACTCAAATTGCACTTGAAGGGTATCAAACACAGTGGCATTTGACACCGTTTTAAAATGAGGTCAGAGAATTTAAATGTCTTTGCCATCTTCATAAACGACTCTATCTTTCAGCAAATGAGTGCATCAAAAAACTGAATTGACCTTGGAGCCCCTCTTCAATACAGGGCAGTGCAAAGGTTAAAGGCACAGTACACGTCTGGTAATGACTCTGAAAATTAATGGCAATAAAAACTAACGTGGTAAGATGTACAGCAATGTTGGATAGTATAATGCATTTTGAGAAACATTTCACTTTGAAGTAGTGCGGTTATGGAAAAAGATATCACTTTTTATCCCCCAAAAATTTGAATCTAAGAAGCTTTTCTGTCAGAAACACTTCTCGACTGTGTAATCCTATTAGGAATTATTCTTATTCTCTGGATTCCTATTAGGAATTATTCTTATTCTCTGGATTCGTATTAGGAATAATTCTTATTCTCTGTATTCCTATTAGGAATTATTCTTATTCTCTGGATTCCTATTAGGGATTATTCTTATTCTCTGGATTCCTATTAGGAATTATTCTTATTCTCTGGATTCCTATTAGGAATTATTCTTATTCTCTGGACTCCTATTAGGAATTATTCTTATTCTCTGTATTCCTTTAGGAATTATTCTTATTCTCTGTATTCCTATTAGGAATTATTCTTATTCTCTGGATTCCTATTAGGGATTATTCTTATTCTCTGGATTCCTATTAGGAATTATTCTTATTCTCTGGATTCCTATTAGGAATTATTCTTATTCTCTGGATTCCTATTAGGGATTATTCTTATTCTCTGGATTCCTATTAGGATTATTCTTATTCTCTGGATTCCTATTAGGAATTATTCTTATTCTCTGGATTCCTATTAGGAATTATTCTTATTCTCTGGATTCCTATAAGGAATTATTCTTATTCTCTGTATTCCTATTAGGAATTATTCTTATTCTCTGTATTCCTATTAGGAATTATTCTTATTCTCTGGATTCCTATTAGGAATTATTCTTATTCTCTGGATTCCTATTAGGAATTATTCTTATTCTCTGGATTCCTATTAGGAATTATTCTTATTCTCTGGATTCCTATTAGGGATTATTCTTATTCTCTGGATTCCTATTAGGAATTATTCTTATTCTCTGGATTCCTATTAGGAATTATTCTTATTCTCTGGATTCCTATTAGGAATTATTCTTATTCTCTGGATTCCTATAAGGAATTATTCTTATTCTCTGTATTCCTATTAGGAATTATTCTTATTCTCTGGATTCCTATTAGAAATTATTCTTATTCTCTGGATTCCTATTAGGAATTATTCTTATTCTCTGGATTCCTATTAGGGATTATTCTTATTCTCTGGATTCCTATTAGGATTATTCTTATTCTCTGGATTCCTATTAGGAATTATTCTTATTCTCTGGATTCCTATTAGGAATTATTCTTATTCTCTGTATTCCTATTAGGAATTATTCTTATTCTCTGGATTCCTATTAGGAATTATTCTTATTCTCTGGATTCCTATTAGGAATTATTCTTGTTCTCTGGATTCCTATTAGGATTATTCTTATTCTCTGGATTCCTATTAGGAATTATTCTTATTCTCTGGATTCCTATTAGGAATTATTCTTATTCTCTGGATTCCTATTAGGAATTATTCTTATTCTCTGGATTCCTATTAGGAATTATTCTTATTCTCTGGATTCCTATTAGGAATATTCTTATTCTCTGTATTCCTATTAGGAATTATTCTTATTCTCTGGATTCCTATTAGGAATTATTCTTATTCTCTGGATTCCTATTAGGAATTATTCTTATTCTCTGGATTCCTATTAGGAATAATTCTTATTCTCTGTATTCCTATTAGGAATTATTCTTATTCTCTGGATTCCTATTAGGAATTATTCTTATTCTCTGGATTCCTATTAGGAATTATTCTTATTCTGTATTCCTATTAGGAATTATTCTTATTCTCTGTATTCCTATTAGGAATTATTCTTATTCTCTGTATTCCTATTAGGAATTATTCTTATTCTCTGTATTCCTATTAGGAATTATTCTTATTCTCTGTATTCCTATTAGGAATTATTCTTATTCTCTGTATTCCTATTAGGAATTATTCTTATTCTCTGTATTCCTATTAGGGATTATTCTTCCTGCGTGGACATAACCGCTCCTGAATTTTGGCAATATCTCAAAAACGTTACCACCTTTTGAAATGAAACTTTCACAGGTTAGTTTTATGGTATATATCTACAATTATATAGCTTTGAAACAAACATGAACAAACAGTAGGCTCCAATTGCCAAACGTGTACGATGCCTTTAAGTTGATTACTTAATTATAAACAATCCCGATCAGTGAGTATTGTTTGAAGCTTTGCATGGTGTGGAAATAATAAGAAGTAAACTATAAATAAATAGTCAACTTGCGGGTACAACCATGTGTGAAATCTCTTTTGTGGGAGTGTTTGCTCTGAAAAGAGCCGGTGTGGTCTCGACGTTTCAAACAGTATACTCTGCTCTTCTTCTTAGAATCCTGATACGTACAAAACAAATTTTCAAAAGAGGATTTTGTTTTTTCATTACTTCTTGAAAAGTTTTTTTTTTTATATAATACATAACAAAAAGTTAAAGGAACATTACAGAATTGGTAAGATAAAAACTTGTAAAATATACTTTTTGATCACAGATTTACATAAAAATTACACGGTCTAATGATGATAGTAGAAAACATCCCTTGAAATATTTCTGTCTGAAATGCCATATTTGATGAGAAATAAAGAAACTAATTTTCCGATTGGAGTTTATCGCTCAGTGAGCGTTTTATTCATTTGTTGAATCTATATGATTTCATGCAAATGTGTAATCGGTTTTTCACTATTTTCTCGTGACCCAGATGGCCGATCGATCTCAAACTTCTACAGGTTTGTCAGTTTATGTATATGGTGGATTACATACAGTGCTTACACTGCCAGCAACTGTTTTGTTAGCAAAAACCAATTCTGTAATGTTCCTTTAAGATCATTAAGAGATGTAAATCAAAAATAAAAAAAATCAAGTATCTTTACAAATTCTTCACTGTAAAAACATATACTAAATTTGTTCAGGTGCCCAAAAACGTTTGTGATGATTTCAAACTTTACAAGAGCATGCTCAGCTCAGAGCTTTCAGTTTGGTCTTTAAAGAGAACCCCTTTTTTAAACAGATTTGCCAATTGATTCTATCCAATAAACACTTCTACTTTTAATAAACTTTTATATATAGGACTCAAAATGTTTTCCAAACCTTTGGGCATACCTCTTCCTGAGGAGCGAGTGCTTCTTTTCCTGGATGAGCCGTCAGAATCAACGTCCCCCGTCATGTCCCGATCCTTTTGTCCTCGTCCCCTTGTCGTTGGAGGTGACTCTTCTTTATCCCTGTCCTTCCCTCGAGAAAGCTGCTCAGCTGGAGACCGCCGCCCACTACGTAGACTCCTCAACGACATACCAGGAACTTCTTCTGAGGTATGCCTTGTCCTCCGAGGTTCAAACTCTCCTTCTGCGTCTTTTCCCGTCTTTGTCCCGCCTTCCTTGCTCTGCTCCTTTTCTAAGAGGTTCATCGTAGCCCCAGAGTGGCACGGCTCTTCGACGGGGCTCTTGGCAGATGGCACTTCAAGTTTGTCTGTCCCTGAGACATCTCGCTTTGACGACTCATCAGAGACACATCCAGAGGAACTTTTGTCGAACAACTCTTCACTTTCAGGATCTTTTTGTATGGCTTCTTCGACAAGGATTGTGATTTGATCTGGTTTGTTTAAGAGTGACGACTCCGTAGGTATATCCGTGTCCAAGAAAGTACCCACCTCACACGATTGAGTGGGCTCTTGTTGCACACTGGACTTTGGAGTCTCTTCAACTAGGTTTCCCATATCTCCTGCGGACGATTTAACAGCTTCCTCTGGTTTTGTTACTTCAGACACGGCAGCTTTAACTCTTGGTGATGCTTCAGCACCGACAGGCACCTGGTCTTCTTGCTTCTCCTCAGAGAGTTTGTTCTGTTCAGGCACTTTAACAACATTGGGAGTCGTCTTCACAGCGCTTGGCAGCATCTTTGTAGACTCACTCTCGGCGTTACCAATGTCTTTTTCCAACAGTGCTCCACCTGTTACCACGGGTGTTAAGGATTCACTTGAGACGCTTTCACCAACTTGTTGAGGAGTGCCTGTTAAATTTTGCGCACTATCCTTGATTGGTGGAGACGAGCTGTCTTTGGTTTTCTTGGCGGGCGGTTCCTCGGCACTCTCAGAAGAGGGTCTCTTACGAGACTCAGGGGATGATGCTGATGACGCGATGAGGGAGTTGGGATTGGAGTAATCCTGCCGGTCTCTGCAAGTGTCGGCGGATCATGTCTGGTTTGAATGTCCGATTGGCTTGGAGGAACTGCATCAGACGAGACCGACGCTCCCTCATCCTTTGCCGAGTGTGTCGGGGTTGCTGACAATGTGACTGCAAACTCCTGATCAACTGATTTAGTTTCAACACTCTGGTCCGGCTCCTTGGAACCCTTGTCCTGATTTGGTTTGTCAGCAACCTGATCACTTCCAGGTGTGTTCATCTCAGCTGCTGGAGTCACCATCCTTATGTCTCCTTCTGAGGTGCTGCAAGCACTCGTATCCGCAACAGGTGACTTTCCACGGGGGCTTACAGCCTTCGGGGTAGTGTGCGATTTCTCCTCAGGAGACACCATTGTAGTACTTGAAACAAAGGCAGGGCTCTTATTGGCTTGTCCTAGGATATTGATCTTTTCTTGAACTTTCTGTTCATCGGACGGAGCTCTCTTTTCAGCAGTGCTCAGTTGCCATTCTCCAAATGTGAACGACTCGGCTTGCAAAGTGTCTAGTTTAGCCCCGTCGAGTGTCTCTGTGAGTGGTGGAGCCTGCTGCTGTGCCTGCTGCGCTAAGGCAAGGGGTGTTGCAAAATTGTCTTCTGTGAAATCAATAAAGGATTTTGTTGATTTCAATCTTGCCGTGAGCTGAGACTCTGTCGTGGGTGTATCTATTGAATGAGTTGGTAAGACAGGGTTGGCCGTTGAGAAACTCGATGATAGAGGGCTCGCAATACGGCGGGTTGGTACTGGCGATGTCTGGGTAGCCGGTGTACTCTCACTATCTGTTCGATTTGAAGAGGAACTGTGAGTCAATGACTTGGTAGGCTGTACAGTATCACTTGTCGTGGCTGTAACGGCAACGGTTGGTTTTGAGCCTGCAGAGCTGAATTGGAATTCTCTCTGTGTAACGTTACTCGGATCACCTTGGACTCGGCTTGGCCCTGGGCTTCCCTCTGCGGTCTTCATCATCAGCTGCATCTGATCAGCAGAGGAATCAGTTGGGGTCTTGGCGATGTTCTTAAATGCTGGCGCATTTGGTGTTTGGCGAGCGTGCAGACCCGCAGAGTCATGGCTGGATGATCCTCTTTCCCGATCTCCTGTCGCCATTTTACCAGCTGGAGGGAGCGTCTCAGGGGATCTTCTCATGCGGATCAAGTTTTTATCGGTTGCCTTTGGTGTTGGAACGACCTTGGCTTTTGCCGCCGACGCCATTGCAGTCGTGACCGTCCATGCTGACTTTGCGATGGAGCTCAACAAGGCACTAGCACTCCCAAGTGACGAGTCATTATTACAGGTGGTTGGAGGAAGTGTCGACAGCGATGCTCTTGGTGGCGTTCTAGAGCGTACAGGTCTTGACATCTGTTCTGTTGCCTTCATGATCCCAGAGGCCCTAGACATTGCTGCTGTCTTGACCATGATTGATTGGGCTTGTGCTAAGGTGCTCGACGCTGAAGTGTAAATTGAAGGCTTTACGGGTGATGTAGATGTAGTCTGAGGGCCTTGTGGGTGACTAACGCATGCTCCAGACTTGGGGGACAGCCGTAGTTGTGACAGACGCTTTTCTCCAGAAGGCTTCATGTACACATGCTGTGAATTTGAGTCTGCTTCACCAACAGCACCTTTTGATAGAGATTCTGGTTCAACCCGTTTCACCTCATCTTGACTCGATTTTGACGTTTTCTCCGACAACTTAGACGTTGGGTATGATTGCTGATAGCTTGGAGGTTCTACTCTTGGATTTTCGAACTGCTGGGCAGGCTTGGGAACTTGAGATTGGAGAGCGTTTGGCTCTTTTTCACCTGTAGGCGCAGTACTTTCTTGCATGTTGACTGTGGACCGCTGATTTACAGGAGGCTGGGATATTGATGGAAAAGATTGAGTGATGGGGACACTTGCTTTAGGCTGACTGCTTAGGTGACTTTGCAGAGGGCTGTGAGTAGCTGCCACCAGCTGTGAAAGTGGCATCAAGGACATCTGTTTCATGTCAGTGACTTCACTTGATTGCTGGACGGGAGTAAAAGCTGAAACAGTTGTACTTGAAATAGAAGGAGTAGCTATAGCTGTGGGAATTATTGGCGAAATAGAGGCCACACTTGATTCCGCTGTTGTAACAACTACTTGAGATGTGATTCCCGGCTTATCAGCTGGATGTTCTGCATGCATTTGTGGAACGGGCGTGGTTGAGGTAGGTGCAACAGAAACAGAACTATACGTATTGGAAGTGGTGCCAGACGTTGTTTGTGCTGCTGTTGTATTACTGCCAATGTTTGCAGGCGCTACCTCCGGTGAATTCTGAGGTATTTCAGCAGCGGAAAATGTTTCTGCTTCATGTTTTTGGGCTGTAAATCCCTGAAACGTTAAAGTTGTTTGCTCTGGGCCAGGACCATGGCCGGCACCAACGTCAGGCTTTGTTTCTGGAGCTGGTTGTAATGCTGAGACTGTGCCATGGGCTGCCAGGCTCTCTAACAACTCTTTTGATGCTGTCGAAAGTGTTGTGGGTGACAATAAAATTTCAGGAGCTCTTTCCAATACTGTCATCGGTGTCTCCTGCATTGATGGTTGCTGAGGTACTTGGGACTTTGTGGGCAAATGCGTAGGAAATGAATGAGTATGGAGTTGATGCTGGGATGGCAGGACTAGTTTCAGAGCTGGGGAGTTAGTTGCTGAACCCTCGGCACAGTGGCTGAATTGAGCTTCTTTCTTTTCAACGCTATTGACGGTTTCCCCAGGATCTTGACCTGCCATTGCCTGAGGCAAAGTGCCATGAGGCTGACCGAGATACACAGGTGGAGAAGTCCGATCAAAGTCTTTCAAATTCTTAAATGATCCGCTCTTGCTTCCTTCACCTACCAGACCGGTGAATGGCGACAGGCTTCCAAGGTGAGAGGTTTCAAATGTTGCCGCTGTAGGTGCAGTTGAGGAGCTGGTTCCCAGTTGCTGTTCAGTAGAGGGTCTGTTAAACATTGCCCGTTGCTGCTGATTACCAACTGTAGAAGGCGGAATATACATGGAGGTGATGTTACTAGGCTGTGGTACAGTATCAACTTTAGTGCGAGGTGCTTGGGGAAAAGAAGCGCCTGGATTTAGAATACCAAGCCATGGTTCTACATGATGTGAAGCTGATGGGGGCGTAGTAGATGGCTGTCTACATCTGGCCCAGACTCCCTTGAAGTTGGTGTCGTAGATAGTGGGAACTTCTCTACATTTTTGTCATCTGCCACATTTGTACTGCCTACCTGGAGCTGTCCCTCCACTGGACATTTTTCTGGATTGACAATCTCATTCAACAGTGCCTTGAGTTGTGATTTATCATCTTGTTTAGCAGGCCCAGTTTGTTCTTGCGGCTCCTGTGGGCCGTCTTTGAGGGTGGATGAGTCCTTGGCAGGTCCTTGATTAGCGGTATTTGATGGTAGAGGTCTGCCAACTAATTGTTGCATAAATTTGATGCCCTCTGTTGTGATCACTCTCGGTTGATTTGCAGGACGCTCCATGTTACTGATATTTGATTTCTGTATGTCAAGCATACTCCCCAGCATTCTCTCCGTAGCAGCGCTAAACTCTGCCGGCTGCATTGGTGTCCGTGCTCCTATTTGAGAGGGTAAAGCTAGCAGAGGCTTCTGGCCTTCTACAGGTGGTAAAGAAAGCCAGTCACTCGGAGAGGCAGTGGAGCTAGGTGGAACCCCTAGCATGGGCTTCGGGGGCGTCTCCTGCTGCTTAGCGCTACGGAATAACGGCGCCATCTGCAGTATCTCAGTGGGTGGAGTAACACTGCTCAGGAACTGACTAAGTGTGTTGTGCTCTGGATTGTTTCTCGATAATGCCATATCCCTGATGGGGGGCTGGGCTGATGGAGCAAAGGTTCTGGACGTCAAGGTTTGCAATCCTGCTATGCTAGATGACATAGACGTTGGCGACCCTCCTGAGATGGGTCCGTAATGTCCTTGCTGATGGGGTATTGGCCTGGAGGCGGTTGACGATGGGGGTGTCCTCCTCTGCTTTATGCTTTCGGGCATCTTCGGAGGTGACAATCGAACAGGCGAATTTGACAATCTCCTTTCAGTGCCTGATGCTGTTTGCGGTGCGACCCTAGATGGTAACTGACCAGCCTTCAAAAGGTCAAACTGACTCTCTGAGAGGCTTGTAACTGGAGACGCAATATTTGCACTAGGAATAGACTTTGGCTGTTGATTTGACACCCCAATACTCTCTGTAAATGATCCTGAAGTGGTAGACGCAGTCACTGTATGTACAGCTTGGACTCCCGGTTGGGATTCAGACTTTGAAGGCAAGACCTCTTTGTTTGGAGACTGTTTTCCATTCTTAGCATCAGCTGCCTCCTTGGCTTCCCTGGCAATGACTGCAGCAGCTGCCATGGTGTCTCGCTCAGCTTCTGTCATCCCTCGTAGAGCAGCCTCTTCATCAAATGCAGGATTCACCTCGACCTTTGGCCTGTGGGGGCCAGTTGGCTTGTCATTCCCATTCCAACCAGGAGTAGGTTCTTTTGGTTTCTTTGTTTGAAGCTCCATGAGCATCCGCTGCTTTTCTTGGTCATTTGATGAGCTAAAAGTAGGAGCAGCACCCCAGGTGTCCATTGGGTTGACTGGAATGGAACCCGAGATCATTTCGAGCTGCCTGTTAGGTTGCGGTTGCAACTGACCCTTAGCCTGAGTTATTGGCAAGTCGTTTTGTTGCAACTGACTTGGATCTAATGGAACCGGGTTTCGAGGCATTTGTCCAGGGTGCATAAAGCCTGGTCTAACCTGACCTTGAGCAATCTGTTCTGGATTTAATATCGAGCCGATGGACATCCTGACATTGGGGAGTTGATTGTGGGACATCTGGGGAGGAAACGGGGGATGAGATGAATGATGCCCGCCAGGCATCGGAAAAGTTTGCACGTTACCTGGTTGCACTTGATTTTGACCCGGTATCATTGGACTCTGTGATATGTGACCCTGTATAAACTGACCATGCTGCATTTGTGCTTGTGTGAACTGCCCAGCGGATGTCAACTGGCCAAGTTGAAATTGGATTTGCTCCTGAGAGAGATGCCCAATGTTAGCTTGCAACATAGGATTAGTTGGCTGGAATTGACTCGATGTGGATATCTGACTCAAAATGTTAGCCTGCGATGTCAAAAACGGGGGCATGTTATTAGGGATGGTCGAGTTTGGGGTCACGAGAGTGCCGACACTATTTCCAATTGTAAATGGGGAACTTGTGCTCAGTGCTGTGGTTGGAGGAATTGCCATCAATGATTCTTGGCTGAAAGGTCCGAGTTGACCAGTTGTTGGGGTAACGGTCCCGATGGTTTTACCCCCCGAAGTGTTTGCCAGAGGAAACTGTTTAGAGGATATGTCACTCTGAAGAAGATTTACCAGAAGTGGGCTCGTCAGTGCAACGTCAGTCTTCTTCTGTAGAAGCTGCATTTGTTGGGTGTGCGGGCTCGTGACAAGTCCCCGTGACATGGGGATCTCCGCAAAAGAAAACTGCGTGCATGATGCAGTTGATGTTGCGGCTACAGCTAAAGCAGGCATGACACTTGTTGCCGTCGTTGAAGACGGCGGTGAATTCGGACTGATCGGATTGTCAATTAGGCTTGGTGGGAGGATCAGATTGGACGGTTTGCTGGTGTTGAAACTGTCCATATTATCCTGAGTAGTAGTGGGAGGCAGGGACTGCAGGTGAGGGGGGAGGGGTAGAAGCGGCTGTCCTGCTGCTACTGCTAGCTCAGGAGGCTGAATGTTCGCTTTCTTGGTGCGTTTGCGCCTCTTTTTGGCCGGAGGTTTTGCCGGTTGGGCAGCCGGCAGAGAAGGACCTGTCCCAGTTTGTATGTTCTGCTGCTGATTTGCCTGTGCCATGTTGACCTGGGGGAAAAACTGGGGAATCTGGTTCCAAAAACTTGCAGGTGGTGGTGGTTGGAGAGGGCGTTGCTGAGGGGCATTCATGGCGTTCCACAGGTTTCCAGCCCCTTGTTGGGGAAACAATGACCCAGGGCCCGGGCCGGCTAGCCCTTGAAGAGATGGTCTGGTCAGCTGCTGAAGAGAGACACCAGGCATTGGGAAATTTAGTCCACTTCCGGCTCCTAGGGCAAGTCCGGCAACCATGGTCGGGGGAGTTGCAGTTGCCGACGGATTGAGAGGAGATGCCATCACAGGGGAAGGAGATGGGGGAACGATTGGGGGACCTTGAGGAAGTTGGGGCGTACTGATGGTGTTGACGGTAACGGAGAAAACAGGCTGCGCTGTGCCTCACTCGTTGGAGGCGGCGGCAGGGAAATTGCTTCGCCATTCTCCACCTGCACAGACAGAATACCTAGCTTGTGTAGATTGGGGTCCCCTCGTTGAGCCAGCTCCCGTAGACGTGCTGCAGCTTCTGGTGGGATATTGAAGGTGACACGGACACTGTTCCATGGCTCTACCTTGGAGAGGTTCACAGCATCATCATCTGAGAGAAGAAAGAAGTAATCAAAAAATTACATTAAATTGGAGGTGGGCTAATAAAGAGAACAGAAAAAGGCAAGAACAGTAAATTTGGGTACAAAAAAAAAACTAGCACAAAAACTGAATCAATTTTGAGTTGAGCAACGAAAACTTGAATAGAGCAGGACTTGAACCTGCAACCTCCGGATAAATGTGCCAGCACTCTTCCAACTAAGCAATTTAGCCATGATGTTGGGGGGGTCTCCTTATTTTGTCAATATCTTTGTTCAGGGTGCCAGTCAGAAGGCTTTCAAACTGAAGCTGTACAGCCAGGGATCACACCCAAGTTTTGAATACAATCTGGGAAGCGGCAAGAGAGGAATTAAGGGATGTGACTTTTTATTTCAAATATCAAAGACACTGCTGATCAGAAGTCAACTGCATTTTACAGCGCACTCCATGGAGTCATTGAACAGTTTATTCCTAACTGCATCATCAAACTTCACAACAAGGATCAACCATGGATGACTACCAAGAGCAAGTTCGGGCGGGCGACTAGAGTGACTAGACTTACTAGAAACCATAGAGCACAGGGAGAATGACTAGCTCGACCATGCACTGGAGTATGGTCAATCTAGTCAATTCAAGAGCTACGTCACACACTGTCACACTGTTTCTGGTTAGTTTCTAGTCACTCTAGTCGTCCATCCGAACTTGCTCCAAGGTGAAAGAGCTTATGCAAAAACAACAAAGAGCTTTTCACCAAGGAAAGACATTATTATGGAAAATGGTAAGAAACAAGGTGAAAAGATCCATAATATTTGCTGGAAAGAACTACTATCATGGCCGTGTACAGCAACACAAAAAATCTAACCCTAGAGCGGGGTACCAGTAAATAACAAAATACGCGAGGCTCAATGATCATTGCTCCTGGTATCGACCCATCAGAGGATAACCTGATAGCTTATGCCATCAATAATCAGTGACTATCGGTTGCAGTGGACGTTCCGAGATGCGACAGTGCAGCACTACCTGCGTACCTGCCTTCACCGTCAACGTCTATAAGGATACATGTAACACACCATCGGGGCTCAGTGCACAGTCGACTAAAGTCACCATTGGGGCTCAAGCATTCCGGCATGAGAATCGGCGATGATGAAAAATCCATTTCATCCGGGAAAAAAAAATTGAAAAAATCTAACGCTAAAAATTGCATGTCCGGATTTTGGGCAATGTCTGGATATTGGGCAACGTGACCCAGGCGTCAGCGCCTCACTCAAAGAACCCCCTACATGTAGGCAGTAGTGGGACCGAGGTCGAGTTAATAGGAGGAAAATACTCAAAGAACAATGATGAAGTCATAAAAATGCTTGAGGTATCTTATCTGAAAAAGCTCACCAAAAATGAACCTCACTCAAAGAACCCCCTACATGTAGGCAGTAGTGGGACCGAGGTCGAGTTAATAGGAGGAAAATACTCAAAGAACAATGATGAAGTCATAAAAATGGTTGAGGTATCTTATCTGAAAAAGCTCACCAAAAATGAGAGACTTAACGGTACATGCAAACGTCAATTAATCTCCACACACCTGCGTCCGACTAGACATCCGACATCGTCTAGATATTTCTCCCAGGTCATAGGTCAAGGCGTAAAGTTATCTTCAGCCGTAAAACACTTGAAATGTATTGGAGAAACCACGCTTTTGCCAATAAAGGTGCGTACTGACAACGTAAACAAATAATAATAATAATAGCTTGCATTTATAGAGCGCTTAGAGCGCTTACAAGACTAACAATGCGCGCGCAATGTTGTCATTAAACTTTTTAAAGTCTCCACACATGTTCCTTTGCTGCAGCAATAAACCGCACCGTGAGTGAAGCGAGGAAAGAGAGAAGTCTAAACATTTCACGCGAACACGCGATGCACATGGAGGCCGGGCGGCAATTGTTAACGTGCCGTTCTTTCACGAACGGTGTGTGTCGTTCCGCGATATAGGGCCTATGATTATTACAAAAGTAAACTTACAATTTCTGACGAGAGGTTAGCGAAATATACAGGTACATGTATACCACCATACCCTCCCACCCCCCCCCCAAAAAAAAATTTATATCAAATTCACACTGAACTTGGAGACCAAATATTTTGAAGTGAAAATCCTAAAATCCAGAAAATCCGGAAGATTCTCATGCCTGAGGGTTTAGTCACAGTCGACTATGGTCGCCATTGGGCTCGAGCAGGGTAAAGTGCACAGTCGACTAAAGTCGCCATTTGGGCTCGAGCAGGGTAAAGTGCACAGTCGACTAAAGTCGCCATTTGGGCTCGAGCAGAATAAAGTGCACAGTCGACTATGGTCGCCATTTGGGCTCAAGCAGGGTAAAGTGCACAGTCGACTACAGTATAGTCGCATCAAGCAGGGTAAAGTGCACAGTCGACTGAAGTCACCATTTGGGCTGAAAGGGTAACCCTCCTATACATGTAGACTGTGCACACAAGATGCCTCAAAATATCCCATGTGCTCTGCATACAACCATGAATTAATCCATCCGACACTTTCCTGTCACTCTAAATGTATACATGTGACTGTGACCAATCAGTGCAACATAGTGCCACTGCTGATACTGACCAAGCATGCCAGGTGTGGAAAAGTTATCTCCACCCAAAAAAGCCCTGTCTACATGGCACTTAAGCACAGCTGGTGGCTTCTCCGGTTTACCACTCTCATTGAAGCACCTTGGGCAATGGCTCTACTCTCTACATCAGCATGTTTTGTGCCTCAAAATGCCACTGTTGCGGCATTGAGAAGTATGGGTTGGTTTTCTTGTGAAACAACACTGATAGCAGGAGGGTAAAAATACCCAAATAAAAATGTGAGCCTTTTTATTGCTGTAAACATCAGTTGGAAAACCCGCCCAGCACTCAGGATCCCCCAACCACCACTGGCCGAATTTTCTCCGTTTCTGACCACCACACATTTTTTCAAATGTTTAAAACTACACTTGCAATTTCCTTTCAAAGGTTTTCAACGAATTGTAAAATTGGGTATTTACCAGTAAAAATGGTTGCGAAGCCATTCATTTTGAGTACTTCTTTGATTTGAGTCTACTTATGTGATCTACCGTGTAACTTATCCATCTCGCAATGGTTTCCAGGGAAACATTTTTCCACCACTAAAGAAATCCTGGGCAGAACCCTGATAACATGCGACTGAAGATTAGAAATAAAACTTGAATCATGTAGTGAATGACAAGGAACAGCAATGTCACTTATTCAACGATAGAGGGCAGTGTTTACTAGACTCACCAGTCTCTGAGAGATCCTTGAGGGCAGCTGTTATCTTTGCTAGCCTGTCTTCGAGGTCTTCATCAGCAACGTTACCAGTACAGGTCAAGACCAGCGTTGTAGGGGGCGACTTCATGTTGGCTCTAAGACTGCTTCTAATGCTGCGAGTCAAACATAAATATCTGATGTTAAAGGTAGAATCATAGATTGTTTCTTTTCAATGTAATGCTGATTTATGGGCAAAATTATCAAAAAGATACACTAAAAGTCACCTGTGAAAGTTTCAGCTAAATATAGTTACTAGATCTAGTTGTTGAGAAAACAGAAAAAAACTGTCACAGTATTTTCATAAAGAACGTCAAATCCATACACATTTAGCGAGAAGACAGCGGGTACCAATCGCATCTCTGACCGCAGCATTCACAAACAGACAACATGGAAATTTGAATCTCCAAAACTTGCCAAGAGGCGAGTTTTGGCAATTCAAACTTTTTTGATATACTTTTAGAGTTTTAAAATAAACTATGGATTTCATTTCCAATCTATGGTTCATTAAAAATAAAAATAAAACCACCAAGGAAAGTCTCCACAAAACTATATTTATCGGTTATGATAAAAATAGCTTTTAATATAATTATTATCTCTTATCTTTAATTCGAACAATGTGCACAAAAGAACAAACCCAACACAAGTTCACAACCCAATCATAACAAAAAATAGGGGGTAGATATGTTACCATAACCAGTAACAATAAAATGATGTGAAATCATAAAGCGCCCTCTTTGACACATAAATGACTAAACAAAATTATATAAGGTATTATTCCATTACTGATATTTCAAACACGTCTTCGTAGCTGAGTGGTCCACGTTACTGCCCTTCACATGAATCGCATGCAACGTTGCGTGATGCAAAATCATATAGCACCCTCTTTGACACATAATTGACTAGCAATAGCAAAAATTACAAATTACGGACATTTCAAACATGTCTTTGTTTTCTAGCCAAGTGGTCCCTTCTACTTCTACTTCTACTTTATTACTCGGCAGGATCCATAAGTTAGGACATAAACACCAAAGAGCAATTATACTAGTGTCTTGCTCAAGGGACACAAGTGCCGGGACCGAGATTCGAACCCACATTGTGTTGACTCAGCCACCACAACTTGAATTTGGAGCGCTAGAGACCGCTCGGCCACGACACGTTACTGCGTTTCAGTTTCACATTCAAAGTTACGCGGTCGGTTCATCTTGGACGGTGTCTTTTCAAATTTTGTTATCTCCCAAAATAAGAAAAATTCTTCTTCATTTTATTACTAAAATTTGACTCACATGATTTGAATGGATGTAAAAAATTTTCATTCTCTAATTTGTGGCTCCCAAGGATTACTTTCTTAGACTTTTGAGTTTTAGAGGGAAATAAAGTCCCCCCTCCCCCAAACATTGCCAAATGCCCCCCCCCCCCAGCACCGGCACTCACCTCAGCTCAGCCACGAATTGTTATCATATTTTTTTGATGATTTCTGAACTAGTTTTCTTGAGTGATTTATCATCAGCATACACAAATTATCCCAAAATCTTCAAACTTGTCATTGGTTATTCAAATAGTACGTTAAATCGTAAATTAACTAAACGTTTCGTGTCCTGCCTGATGCTGCGTACACGTATTCAAAATATCAGTCAACTCTCATGCAAGCAATACATTTGCCCAAAATACGGACAACTCACGAACATTCCAAAATGCACATCAATAGAAGAACTTCATTTAACATTTCATAATATCACAATAATTCTTACGATTATCCAGAAGATATCTGTAAGGATCTTTAATTACTGGAGCCGCGTCATTTTGCAGATTTTAAAGAATTTCGGCTAGTTGTTTTCAACGATCTGTACAAAGAAACCGGCGAGTGTACCGCTGGTACCATGTTTCGCTCGCTAGGTACAGTGGGAATTTCGGGTTACCAGTCAAATATATATTTGTATACAATATTCCATCGCTTGGTGGCGCTCTCATTAATTGGGTTGTTTTCGTTAGCCGCCAGACAACAAACAACGACCGATTGAATGCATGTGTTTAAATATGTCAACAAAATATAAAAACAAAATCAGGAGGGGCTTCAGTTGGAGGGAAGTATAGGCTTCGGGGGAGGACCAGAACAATGATTCTGGAATCTGCTTAATTTCGCCACGATTTTGCCAACACCGGCACAGTAGCCCCCCCCCCCCCTCCCTGCGGGCCGGGTACACAACACCCTATGGCAGTACTTCCATTGCTGTTCTATTTTTCCATTTTCTGAAGAAATCCTCTGTGGGGTACCATTAGAACAAAAGAAAACCTTGTGGGGTAGCATTGTTCTACCGTGAAAGTACCCCTGTAAGTTGGCGTGTGGAAGGGCACAGACACTCACATCCCCGCGGGTGCATGGACCCAAAGTATGCGCTGTATACTTCAGGTTGCACACACTTTCTTTAATTTCCATCGAATGCCCCCCCCCCAAAAAAAAAACCCCAAACAAACAAACAAACCCAAACCAACAACAACAACAAACAAACAAACATTTCACGGTGCTTTTATAATCCTAATCGATTTCAGCAAAAGAAAACTAGGTCGGCGGGCAAGAAGGATTGGTCAAGTCCGACCTACATAACCTGTAGATTTAACAAGCAAACCGTCCAACAACCTTCTTTTGTAAAAAGTGTGTTGATAGACACGTTTCATAAAAACAACGATTATGAGAATTATTGCCTTCCTCGGGGAAGACTAAAGAACGTCCACCTGCTTTTATCAAAAGCACCTGCAACTTTCTAGAGAGAGTGACGACTGATGCAAGCTCGTTTTAATGGAATCATCAAATGAAATAATCTTGGGGTTAATGATGGAATGTTCAGCAGGGTGAGCTTTGGGTTTTGGGGGACTAAGGACGCCGTTCTCTCCGTGTCCCATTTGCTGTGTAAATCTGGGCGGACAGTGGAAAGGAAGACACCCGAACTAAATAGGTTAAACATTTCAACAATTCATTTTTTTTGTAAAGGCCCTATACTTTTACTACAATGTTCTAAGGCATAATTCAATGTTTTCGGACGAGTAAATTTCTTTCCATTCTCTAAATTTTCAAGTGACACGCACGATCCATCCTTTGACGATCTCGTATTATACAAACAATAAATTTGAAATGATTTGTGCTTTGTCAGTGGGTTTTTGTATCACGTTTCTTTCGATTATACGCAGTGCCGAAACTATAGGGTAAACTTGGGGTGTTCCATTTTTTTTTCTAGGGGGCGCATTACTGCAGACTGGCCAATTAAAACTGTAGTTTTCGTTTGCATCTCTCTTAAACACCCCTCTTTGCAGTGCTCTTGCTATGTCATTTATTTCTCTTTTCAGCGATACTCTGACGTGAAGGCAAAAAACTAATACACAATTTCTCTTCAAAATGCTATTAACTTGTTTCGGTTTTGAGTTGACAGTCCGTAACATTCTGAGAAATATCACCAAATTATTTGTTTTCCCATTATCACAGTTACAATGATAAAAAACTTACAATATGATAAACGTTTTCCCGGTCATTTTCGTCAAAAAAAGCCTGGCAGCCTATTTCGCTTTCGTGCATTCGTATTAAAGTGATGTTGCCTCTTAAATTTTACTTTGAGGTGTGCAAATTTGTATAGCATTTATACATAAAAGGCAGGATATACTTTTGGTAATATCGTCAATGACTAGTATCCTCACTTGGAGTATCCCGACATAGTTATCCATAAAGTTACAAGCCTGTGAAAACTTGGGCTCATTTGATCATCAAAGTCGCAAGAAAATGTTGAAAAAAAAAAAAAAACCTTGTTGCATAGAATTGTGTGCTTTCAAATGCCTGAGAAAGGCTTTATGCCTGAAGCCTTTCTCATACTCAAATATTTCAGTGAGAAATTACGGTACCTCTTTCTCCAAAACTACACATTACTTCAGAGGGAGTTTTATACTATGAGCAGCTCTCAGGTGCTCCTTACCAAGTAAGTTCTGATGGTAATATATTTTTTGAGTAATTACCAAAAGTACCCACTGCCTTTATACTCCCAATTTCAGAGTAGGAGCAACTAGAGATTTCTGCGAAAAGCTGCTGTAAATTTGAAAGCTGTTCGAATGGACTGTCTAATTGAATGGCTGTCTTTTTTAACAGAAACAATTCTTACACAGTCAGTAAAATTGAATGACTTTTGTGAGCTTTCAATTTTGAGCGAAATAGAACGCAACGTTTAAATTGGCCGGATGTTTGCCGAAACTGACCGGGGAAACCTATCGTTATTTTTATTTTATTTTTTCATTCGGAGGAAATACAGAGATCAGTTGAACTGACAATAAAATTCCTGGACGAATCTGCTTGATTTACAGTGTCGCAATGCTCAAGCTCAAAGTGACCAACAACCCCCTCAAACAATCCCAGCTCCCGAGGGCCCGATCGTAACGAAGGTCGAGGGAAACGTCAACGCCAAAGTCCTTGAAAAGTGGTCACAGTGAGGAGTGATTTAATTTACTGCACTTATACGCTCTTCCATCACAAAGTAGCCCTATAACTTTAGTTTGGCTTGGTTTTTGGTTTCCCTCGGTCGTGAAGTTCATGCATTTGGGATTGCGATGATCTTAACAACCCCGCAGTGAGGGCTGCTGCTGACATATTTTAATATTTCCAGTGTTTTAACGACGTCGTACACACTGGGCCCAATTTCATAGAGCTGCTTAAAGGAACATTACAGAATCGGTAATTGTAAAATATACTTTTGATCACAGATTTACATAAAACTTACACGGGCTAATGATGATGATAGTAGAAAACATCCCTTGAAATATTTCCCGTCTGAAATGCCATATTTGATGAAAAATGAATAAACTAATTTTCCGATTGGAGTTTATCGCTCAGTGAGCGTTTTATTCATTTGTTGAATCTATATGATTTCATGCAAATGTGTAATCGGTTTTTCACTATTTTCTCGTGACCCAGATGGCCGATCGATCTCAAACTTCTACAGGTTTGTCAGTTTATGTATATGGTGGATTACATAAAGTGCTTACACTGCCAGCAACTGTTTTGTTAGCAAAAAAACATTTCTATAATGTTCCTTTAAGCAGAAAATGTTGCTTAACAATTTTCTGCTAAGCAGAAATGAGCAGGATACCAGTCACAAATTGTACAGGTGAGGTGGTATTTTGGCTGGTAACCTTATTCTGGTAAGCATAATTTGTTTGTGCTTAGCAAATTTTTGTGCTTAAGCAGCTCCATGAAATTGGGCCCTGGTCAGCTCATAATGCCACGATATCCCAAGTTGAGCCAAGCCACACGTCCTATAATGGGGCTGTCAATCAACAGGGGTCGGGAATTTTGGTAGGAGGGGGCAGTGACAAAAGTCGACCAGCATCCTTTTCGTACTGAACAGGTGCGTCAATTGTGAATTTTAATTGTTTTTTAAATATTTTTTTAAGCCATGTTTAACGAGGGTGACCCATCCAGCACGGCTGATCATTTGGGGCCCTCACATAAAAGAAAAACATCAAAAAACATCATAAACATTAAACAAAAAAAACCGACAAGACCTGGCTGAAGGTGTGTAAAAAGGGATATAAACAAATATAAAACAATGTACAAAAGGCCTATCATAAAATAGTGTGAAAGCAGTTCAAGCCTTACCTTCCTTCAGCAAACGCCGAATGGTAGATAAAACCATTATAATTTTGTAAAACTTAATGAATCAAGCCAACAAATAAGCATAAATAAACCCAGGCAAATACCTGGTCATGTAAATAACACACTTAAAAAAAAAGTACCGTCGTAAAAAGATTAAAACAATGCTTTTGATTGCTGTGCGAGAATTCATGTACAGTCAACCATTATCCACATTCATTCGAAAATTCCACGTGTTTTTGAAATTGTGGTTTAACCATCCGGTGTTTAGATTTAGTTGTGACGTTCGCAGACCCATTCATCCGATACGAATGGCCTTGAACGTGTACATACTGCACGTACGGCACGTTCACTTTGACCACGGCTTCAAAAAGGGAGAGTTCAACCCAGTCGAGGCACGTCATTCACCATCCGCATTAGACTTGTGGACAAGTCGTTACAACATTTTTGTCACGGTGACAGCGTGTTCGGCTCTCTCGCGAGACCACTGCTCCCGCGAGACTTCCGCTCTCATGAGACTACGGCCCCAGAGTCGGGAGCCAGCAATGATCACAAGAGCAGTGTAGAGACGTCACCACAGTGCACCGTGACAAACTATTTTAACGACTTGTCCACAAGTGTAACTCTCCATTTATGGGGTACCGAAAAACGCCCATCACACGGGCCCCAACTTGGGTGTGGCAGTGCAGCCGTAACAATAGGTTTATCGTTAGAGGGGGGCCTGAGATGCAAATTCTGCCCTAAATGAGCTGTGGGCAGGGCGGGTTGAGGTGGGGTGCTCAAGAACCCCCCCCCCACTTCCCGGCCCCAAAGGAAAACAAAAATGAATACACATTCTGGAGAGCAGATTTTGAGTGTGCAAGCCTTAAGCAAAAATAATAATAATACCCAGAGTGTTTTTTAACGTGCGTTTTGGTAACAATTCCCATGTACTTTTAATTTGTTGTACTTTATTATTTTACATTTCGGGTAACGAAACCAAGGATGCCTCATGAGTGAGCTTAATCACAGTAGCTTGCGATGAGCCTGAGGAAACCTGCAAACAAGGGTGCTTGTGATGTGAACCAGAAACACTGGGATTAACCCCCTACTCTTCCACAATAAGTGTTCTGGGTTCTTTTACGTGCACTGCCAATCCTAGTGCACGTGACATACGGCTTAATGTCCCATCCTAAGGATGGTAAAGTATCTTGCTCTTAAGGACAAAAGTGCCACGACCGGGACTCTAACCCACACTCTGCTGATCAGAAACACCAGAGCTCGAGTCCGGGTGCTCTTAACAGCTCAGCCATGACACGCCTCTGTATTTGTAAAATGTAAACACAAGCGGCAGGCATCTGGGATGCTTTGATGCTCGTTTAAAAAATCCATAAACGATGTGTCATTTGAGAGTTTCTATCCGTCCATGCACAATTTGGGAAGACTACTTCCAGATGGGTGGTGTTTGAAGCTTTGCATGGTGTGGAAAAATATACTTCCAGATCAGATGGGCTTAGATAAACAAGAGCAAAGGAATAACTGTGATCCGTTGACCTACTGCCCCACATCTGGTTGTAGAACAAATAAAGTAGATAAAATAGTATAATATAGTTGTTCATGTTTTGTTGCAGATACAACAGTTGTTGTAGTTTGTTTTTATCTGGACTGAAAACCCGGGGTGTTACATCTACAGTATACCACGCAAACTGTTTTCCTTTTGTACAAAAGTACCCCCCTAAAATCCTCTATAGAATTCCCGAGATTCCAAGCGCATAATAAAGACACACTTGTGTGTTTGGGGGTGGATTGGGGGGAGGGGGATCGGGAGGGGGTTACACCATGCCCCATATCGAGCATCCGCAAAAGGACCTACAAACTGATTACCTGTGAAAACATAAGAAAACACAACAATTCTTTGAAGTACGAGAAAAGGGGATGGTATACGATTTAAACCCAAACGTGACATTTCCTCATCCAAGTCACACCCGCACAACAACAACAGACGTCAGGAGTGTGCTCTCATCAGCGTGGCCAGGAATGACCCGCGGGCGTTGTGCCCGTCGGGACTGCGCCCACGGTCAACAGCATTTTTTTGCTAAGGGCAACTGTAGTGAAAACATCCTCCAGATTTCGTCGAACGTCTACAGACTGTGCCTGACCACCGGGGGTCGGGGTTTCTGCGGCTGGATTATGTCTAGGCTCATTATGGAAGACGTTTTTAAAAAAATATCATAACAAAATTGATGTGGAAAACAGGTTGCTTTTCAGGAGGCCTCCTGTGGTGGGTGTATTTTACCAATCCCCCCCAGGACCCCTTCCCGACCCAAGGAAAAGACTCTTCTTCCTGCCTTCTTTCTCCGCTGCCATCATCACCTTGTCAAGGGGACAAACAAGCCTGTACAACTTGACAAAAAAACACCTAGATTTTGATCACAATTGCTTAATTGAAAACATCCCAGATCCATTACCATGTTATTTTTATGTTCAGTTGTCAAAGGAGGGGTGGGGGGGGGGGGCGGCGGACGCCCCCACCCCAAAAAAATCCTCCCCCACGGAAAAGAGAAAAGTTCGCATCGTAACTATGCATCTCGGCCTAGACATGGTCTCAGGCCCGTAACCAGGGGGGGGGGGGGCAAAAAAAGAGAAAAAAGTCCCCCCCCCCAAAAAAAAAAAAAAAAAAAAAATCAATTAAAAATTCTGCCCTCCCCTTTCCACAAAAAAGAAGACTTCACAACTTCATGCGTACAAGTATGACAGAGGAAAGGTTGACAGGGCTAGCATTGATCCACATCAACTATGACTATCCCATCTCTTTGGACACGGTTGTGGATAAGTTTGCTGAAATGCATCCACGAAGGGTGGCGTTACTACACATGTTCCTATAGTACAGTGACATCACATGCACCAGAACACCCAAATGCAGGCCTGCCCAAATGTAACAGTAACCAAAACACATTAGAAGCAAGAAAATTTATTAAATAACACACTAAACAAAAAGTTTGTTCATTTGTATGTTTAATATTGTTAATTTGTGACATTTTTAGCAAAAAATACACTGTTAAAAATTGCCGTAAATTTACGGACTCCGTAAAGTGAAATATTCCGTATTTTCGCCGTAATTTTACGGACTTTCCGTTAATGCAAACATTAATTATGCTAATTAACGTAATTACAATCAACCACATTTGCCCAAAAACCTACACATAATAAAGTACATATAAGTACATATTGTTATTTCACACACAACCGTGTACACATGTACAAACTCATGTAAGGGTCTTCTATTTTACGGAATGAAAAAACTTTTCCGGTAATTTTGCTGCCAGAAAAAAAAATAGTGTTCCGTATTCTTGCAGCATAATTACCGGAAACGTTTTTTCATTCCGTAAAATAAAAAGACCCTGAACATGAGTTTGTACATGTGTACACGGTTGTGGGTGAAATAACAATATGTACTTACATGTACTATATTATGTGTAGGTGTTTGGGCAAGTGTGGTTGATTTTAATTACGCTAATTAGCATAATTAGTATTTACATTTACGGAAAGTCCGTAAAATTACGGGGAAAATACGGAATATTTCACTTTACGGAGTCCGTAAATTTACGGACATTTTTAACAGTGTAATATATAAACATGTAGGCTGTAAACATGGAGGTCGAAACGGGTGGCATACGCCGTCTGAGCATTAAATATGCAGAAATAGTATAATACAACGCTGTAAATGAGTTGTTTTTTCAGATACAATAACCAATACCATAGCGCAAAAATGGTGCACTAAATGGCTTGATTTAGGCCTTCAATAAAAAAAACCAAATCCAACTTCTGAGGGAGGCACATCACCCCCTCAGACTCCCCCCTGCGTTGCTGCGCGACGGGCGGTGCTAACCCGCCGATGTACCTTTTTTCACATTCGCCCCCCCCCCCAAAAAAAAAACCAAAACAAAAACAAAAACAAAAAACAAAACAAAACAAAACAAACAAACAAACAAACAAACAAACATAATAATAAATCCTGGTTACGGGCCTCTGGGTCCAAGTATGACTTTTTTGCGTCAACATTTAAAATGAGTTTGGAATCAAATATGCATATTATTTCTCAAGGAAACTTCCCAAGTGCCTCTCGGTATTAACGGCTACCGCTAATTTTTAGTGCACTATTGTTTGACAGTATCATCAGAAGAACGTTTAATTACTTTTTTATGAGCGTGGTGTTGGTGAGACCTTCAAAATGTCATCATCATTAGTGCTTTCCTTATGTATAATTCAACTGTGAAGGATCTATGTTGGCATGACATCGTTCGAGGCGTCACTGTTCACGTTGAGCTCATCTCAAAATATTACAGTCTCTCCATCATTGTCCCACAGTGTTTTTTTTTTTTAGGTACGCACATGGAAACAGGTAAACAAAAATAATGTATGAGGACAATTTTGTGGCTGGTCTGGATGCTGCTCGTCTTCTTCCTCTTTGGCGTAAGCAGGCCCAATGTTATGGAAAATAATGCCTGACAAGTTATTTGCTAAGCAAAAATAATAAGGACACCAGTCACGGGGTGGTACACGTGACGTGGTATTTTGGCTGGTAACCTTATAGTCTGGTAAGCATTGTTGTGCTTCATAGCTACTTTGTTTGTCTATTGTGGCTGAGGCTTCGTGGTATTCATTACGAACACGCACAGCATTTAGTGATGTTTATTGCAGAATATTGCTTGACTATTCCCAGTATCTTCTCACTGTCTCTGTCCCCGCCCCCCCCCTCTTCAAATTTTACCCGGTGGCACAATGCCCCAGAGCCCCCTCCCCTCCGGATCCACACCTGCTGCCGACAATAATCATTTATCAGATTACTATAGGGTTTTCCGGGCAATTCTAACAACAAAAACCATTCATTTTAACACCGGCTCACTCAATTTCGTTTGAAAATGAATGCTCTGTTGAATCAGCATTCAACAGCCAAAAGGAGTAGTCCAACTTCACCAGTTCAGCATACACCCGTCAATTAAGATCATTCAATTTCATGTGGCCGCAAGACTCATTCAATTTCGTAAAACCCAGCAGCAAGAGCATTCAAAGTCAAACTCTATGATATGTGCTTTCTGGTTCTCAGTTGCCCATATAATAGAGACAGATATTTCGAGGAGAATTCATTTATTATAGTTTAATCACAGCCAAACTTACATGACAAGGTGCCTAGCATGTCAGAACATTGAAGGTCAAATAAACCAACTTCAGATATAAATAAACGAATAGAAGAAATGTATAAGCATAAATAGAAAAGAACCTTTGAAAAAAAGTCCACAGGAAAACAACGACAATAATTGTTTTTACTAATTTTTATAACGACCAGATAGATTTCAAAGCCTTTGTTTCTTTTTTAACATTTGTTTACTTCTAAATTGACAAGGTCTCTGAACATTAGCAGAAATAAAGACGACAACATAAATATGAGGGCAAACAACCTCAAGGCTATAGCATAAGGTTGAGTTTTCATTTCAAACTTATCGGGTGCTGGCTTTAACTTTAAAGGAACATTACAGAATTGGTTTTTGCTAACAAAACAGTTGCTGGCAGTGTAAGCACTTTATGTAATCCACCATATACATAAACTGACAAACCTGCAGAAGTTTGAGATCGATCGGCCATCTGGGTCACGAGAAAATTGTGAAAAACCGATTACACATTTGCATGAAATCATATAGATTCAACACATGATTAAAACGCTCACTGAGCGATAAACTCCAATCAGAAAATTAGTTTATTCATTTCTCATCAAATATGGCATTTCAGATAGATATATTTCAAGGGATGTTTTCTACTATCCTCATCATTAGACCGTGTAAGTTTGATGTAAATCTGTGATCAAAAAGTATATTTTACAAGTTTTTTTCTCACCAATTCTGTAATGTTCCTTTAAGGGTAACAAAGCACAGCAATTCCCTCGAAATTTTATTTTGTTCCCTTAAACTATTATTTCGTTACCCCAAACCATTATTTCGTTCCCTTTAAACCATTATTTCGTTCCCTTAAACATTATTTCGTTCCCTTTAAACCATTATTTCGTTCCCTCAAACCATTATTTCGTTCCCTCAAACTACTAGTTCGTTCCCTCAAACTATTATTTCGTTCCCATGAAATAGAACATTATTTTGATCCCTCGAAATAACATTTAGATGGAACGATAAAATATTTCGAAGGAACGAAACAATAATTTCAGGGGAACGAACTTCGAGGGAACGAAACAAAAAAACACCTTGTCCCTTTAAAGGGCTGGGTATTTTACAGCCTCTTAATGGACCCAATGAACAGTTTAAAATCTTTAAAGTGTTCGAAGATGCATGGAAAGTGTTACCCCAGCTGATATTATTTATAAGTTTTTGCAAACAGTTATAGGCAAGGCGCAGGGTCAATATAAAAATGTTGAAGTATCAACAAGTTGTTTTCTAGAACGAACGTTTTTTGTTGTCTTGACTGAAACACTTACTGATACAATTTACGATAACAAACTAGTTTATCTTAAAAAAAAAGATTTAAAGGTATTGTACACTTTTGGTAACAGCTCAAAATCAGTGTCCACATTTTGTGTGATTAAACATATGCATGAACAAACAAACCTGTGAAAGTTTGAGCTCAATTGGTCATCGAGGTCACGAGAAAATAGTGAAAAGAGATCTTATGTGTTTTCTGTTTTTTCAAATTATCGCGCGCAATAATTACTATTGTTTTACTCGTTTCTCAGAAACGATAGCATTTTAGGCAGAAATACTTTAAGGAACCCTTTCTACCATTGCTTACTTTAAATCATGTAAGTTATTTGTGAATCTGTGAACATTGTGTTTTTCGATCTTACCAATAGTGTACAGGGCCTTTAAGCGTTTACTGAGATAAACAAACAAAATGTACCCCAAGTTACTACAAAATAACTAACTTGTTCCCAAGTATCCAGTAAAATAGTTTCGCCATATATTATTTCATTTGAAAGATAACTGCAATTTTGCATCATTTTGAAGCGATGGTCGGCCGACCGTCGTTTCAACAGCTTTGTCTGTCTGACAGCTTTTAAAAGTCGCCACCATTTGCTCCCGTTTTTCTCGCAGGTCAGAGACGTACAAATGTAAACAGGTTGGTGAAATGATATTTCATATTAAATGCTACCCCACAAACCCACATTTGTTTTGAAAAGTACAACAATAAACCCCTGAAGTATTTTCCATTTAAGCACACATAAATATTTAAAATGATGAGATATTAAATTGATTAAAAAAGAAGAAAAATATGACATTTCAACAGTGGTATAACTAAAAGGAGGGAGGGGGGGGGCTTTCCTCATATCCGTGCCCCTCCCTGGATGCCTTCCGTATGACACCTGCATGGTCTTTTGAGACTAAACATCACCCCAGTAAAATTCTACAGTTTGTAAGCGTTAATGTGACAATGTGTTCAAAACTACTTTTCCGTTTACACACAGACAATGTGTTTAAAACTACTTTTCCGTTTACACACAGACAATGTGTTCAAAACTACTTTTCCGTTTACACACAGACAATGTGTTTAAAACTACTTTTCCGTTTACACACAGACAATGTGTTTAAAACTACTTTTCCGTTTACACACAGACAATGTGTTTAAAACTACTTTTCCATTTACACACAGACAATGTGTTTAAAACTACTTTTCCGTTTACACACAGACAATGTGTTTAAAACTACTTTTCCATTTACACACAGACAATGTTTCAAAACTACTTTTCCGTTTACACACAGACAATGTGTTTAAAACTACTTTTCCGTTTACACACAGACAATGTGTTTAAAACTACTTTTCCGTTTACACACAGACAATGTGTTTAAAACTACTTTTCCGTTTACACACAGACAATGTGTTCAAAACTACTTTTCCGTTTACACACAGACAATGTGTTTAAAACTACTTTTCCATTTACACACAGACAATGTTTTCAAAACTACTTTTCCATTTACACACAGACAATGTTTTCAAAACTACTTTTCCGTTTACACACAGACAATGTTTTCAAAACTACTTTTCCGTTTACACACAGACAATGTTTTCAAAACTACTTTTCCGTTTACACACAGACAATGTGTTTAAAACTACTTTTCCATTTACACACAGACAATGTGTTTAAAACTACTTTTCCATTTACACACAGACAATGTGTTTAAAACTACTTTTCCGTTTACACACAGACAATGTGTTTAAAACTACTTTTCCGTTTACACACAGACAATGTGTTTAAAACTACTTTTCCATTTACACACAGACAATGTGTTTAAAACTACTTTTCCATTCACACACAGACAATGTGTTTATTTTCCAACTCTCGTCAGACTATCTTACAAATAAAAATACACGGCGCATAACGAGAGCGCTAAAAAGGGGCTTGTTCAAGAGAAATACAAACGGACACAACAGTTTTCAAATGGTACCCTAGTTTCTGAGCCGAATTTCGGGCATCAACAATTTTTTCTTTGAAAAAAATACAGGTCTAGTATGAGTTACATTTTTTTGTAACTGACCCTAATTTTCGCTTCACGTTTGACCATAAGAGGTTCAAATAAAAGACGTTCGTCGTGAACCCTGCGTGACACCATCAACAACATTACACACGCTTACACCATCGAAGTGTTATCCAAAGTCCGTTTGTATTAGCGTGTAATTCTTTCTTTTTTGAGAACCCAATCAGTTTCAAATGGCCCAAAACCTTTAAATATAGACTCTTTCGACTAAATAAAACAAAATTGAAGCACAAATTGTTTTTTTTTTAGATGAGCCCATATTTGTCTTTGTGTAGATTTTATACCACGTGGTTTTTACATCACCTAGCAGTGGCCATTAGCCCCAATGATGAATAATTGCTGTACAATCCCTTAGGGAATTCCGGGAGAGCTGGTCATTGATGATTTTTTTGTGTGAAAAAGAATCCGGACACTAACAAGACATTTACCATGCTGGCTAGGTGTAGATGGGGGACTTGCACATTTTTAGATACAAATAATTTTTTTTTTTTAAAGGCGGAGTACTGAATATTTAATTAAAAACGGACTGTTGATCACAGTACGATGGCATCACGCAGGGTTTTAACGTATACGCACATGCAATTTGGGTGGGCGACTAGACTTGACCAGTGGAAAAAAAAGTGATGCGACTGTTGTGACAAGAACAGAAATCACACAAAATTGCACCCGCCTTTGTATCCCGTAGTTGATGGCTCAGTCGGAGGTGCCCGGAAAAAGTGACCTTCTCGTCGCAAGACATACATGGTACTTTAATAAGTTCCAAGAGAGAACTTTTTAGTTAGATTCACGAACTTTTTAGTTAGATTCACGAACTTTTTACTTCTCGTTTGCCTTTTTTGAGAATTCAATGTTTACTTTCATTAAATCAGCCCTCGGTCAGCAGCAGCAGCAGTTGATAGTTATTCCCTAATATAGTGGTTGCAGCTCACTGTTGTAGTCAAATGATCCCCAGCATCAGTGCTATCTATCAGCTCACATTGGTTTCCTCTCAAGTTAAATGAGCGGCAACGCTGGTCTTTGTGGCAAGCCAGACAGCACTGCAATCTTCCCCGTACGACGGTGAGAGTCTTGAAGGTGTGGTCGAGCAGACAGCGATCGGTAGCGACGAGAGAGCAAGTCGCGGTCTTGGTCATAATTGGTACGGGGCGTTCACACATCACGTACTTCTCCAAGTTGCAGTTGCAGCTGTTCCAAAGAGGATACGTCCAGCTCATGACTGCACAAATTCCTTTCTCTCCGATATACCATTCAGCACGATACTTAACGTCTTGGGTGTCTCCATTACATTCCCACACCTTGTCGCCGTCTTCATCCGTACAGCCAATCCACACCCCATTATTAGACACCGGAAAAATACTCCAAACGTTAGCGTATTCTTCTTTTGAGTTAGGTGTGACCAGGCTTGCCCCAAGGTCCTGGCAGCTTTCCAAAGCACCTTGCCAGTTACGTTTTAGAGGGTATAAGCTCATGTAGCAAGACATCTCCCATTGTTGCCATCCTGCGGGGCAGAAACTGCAACTTTGAGAAGCAGTTCCTTTTGCCGACAACATGTACAAGATCAGAGTGGAGACATGCGTCACTGCCTGATATTTGACTGCAGTAGTGCTAAGGATATACATGTTGATACAAGGAAAGTCCTTTAAAGACGTCGAGTTTATACAGTTGTATTTGAAATTGTTGGAGCTGTCAATTCAAAGTAGAGTTCGCTGTGTAGTTTATCCAAGTTTGCCCCACACTCACACGTGTTTGTAAAACTATTCACTTCAAACCAAAACACTCCATGTTTCTATCTAATTCGCCTCGTGATCCTCAACGGTGCTCAAGGTTTTATTTTGCACGATCTGTTTTCCTCTTTATTTCTCCCTGTAGACTGAGGGCCGGAATCAGTTAGACACAGTTTGCAGTGAGTTTAAATTCTCCAGTGGTCGAGTCTGACTTAGCAATCGCTGTGCTACCTCAGCATTTCCAGAATGGTTCTTTTTACAACACTGTAGGCTGTGAGTTGATCGTCCTTGTACGTTTCGAGTCTGTATAATGTTGTCTTGGTGCCGCCTCAATGCTGCGAGTATTAATTGACTTATTTTTAGAGGCGTTTTCCTCTTTGTTTTCCTCTTTCTTCACTGCACTGCCTAGCAACGCCTATACTTCTATTAATTAATCAGACTAATGGCTGTTGGTATTCTCTTCAACAAAACTAAATCATACAGAAATGCTTGTCATCTCTGTTAAAACGGATTAGAAGGAAATATTACTGAGCACCATGTGACAACGTGCCGGTTTAGGGTCTACAATCGAAATAGTTTGATTAAAAACAGAAAAACACATAACTTTTCTTCGTTAAACTTTCTCCTCATAAATTAATTTTTGGTTTCCTTAAGACATCTTTACAAGAGACTTCTTGACACTTAGTCGTTTTCATCAAAAATGGATAATATTATTCACAATACAGCACGCTCCTGCCACGGCCCAATGGCAGACCTTTGAAGGCGAGATTGCAGCAGACATAACCAGGTAAAATTCCTTTTTTTATTCTTTTTTTTTTACGTAGTTCCAAGCATGCGCATATTGCCGAGAAAAAAGGATCCAATATGGTAAATTTTGTCAAGGCACCACCATTATTTTCCTTTCTTTGTGCTCATGGTAGACTTGCATGCATTTTATTAAATTCTCATTTTAAGTAACTGCTTCATGTGTATATAAAACTAGTAGGGGAGATGGCGTTTGATTTTGATCCAAACCGGACCTTCGTCAGATAGACTAGTGGGATTTCTGAAAAAGGGCCTTGTATAAGGTTCAAGGAGCATTTTTGAGTAAAAGTGGGGAACCAGGTGTTTTAACATAATTTGGGTATGCTGATTCCGAAAAAACCGGTTCCCAAGCGAAATTTTGAATTTTTGACCATCTAATTTGCATAAACAAAATGGCCGTAAAATTGAAAATTTTGAGCCTTTTTAAACCATTTCCTGCAATATCTCTGTAACCCAGCAAGCAAAAATGACAAATAATATGTCTGTACCTATGTATTAAAGGTCAGAGAATAGGATTAAGATATTTTTGAAGTAATTAGTGGTAAATAATACTCATAAATATGCAAATTAGTAGCCGCCATTACAGACAAATCGTTTTTCTTCACTATCTATGTAACAAGGCAAGCAAACATGACAATTGAAGTGTCTTTACCTATATTTTGAGGGTCAGAGATTATAATAAATATAATTCTGAAGTAATTAGTGGTACACAATACTCATAAGTATGTTAATTAGTGATTGCAATTACAGAAAAAAACATTTTTCTCCAATATTTCTGTAAATATGCAAGCAAACATGACAAATGAAGTGTGTTTACCTATGTTTTGAAGGTCAAAGGAATTAAAGGATTGAGGCAATTCTGTAGTATTTTAGTGTTAAACATACGCATAATATGCAAATTAGTGGCCGCCATTAAAAAAATGTTCTCCTATATCTGTGTAACTTGGGAAACAAACATTACAAATGAAGTGTCTTTACCTATGTTTTGAGGGTCAAGCAATGTGATCAGTGATAATACAAATGCTTTTTTCAAATGAGCTTCTTATAGCTACAAATACTTAATTCATAAAAGGAGTTTGATCATCAAGCTGTTACTGACATGTACACATTGCTATGCATTGTAACCTAGATTTGCAGCATTTGCAAAGTCGCATCCGGCATTGCTTCTGGCATGCAAACACAATAATTTTCAGGTGACTTCCAGGAAGTGGACCCAATGACATCAGTATGGGCTATTATAGTCCTGAATCACCATGTGTTCCCATCCCATGTCAATGGGCTCAGGTATGGCACAGTGAGCATTTCTCCAAACCATTGCTTTATAGCGTACCTGCATCAAATTGACGCAGAGAGAACACTTGTTGGGGACATTGATTATAGTTTCCCAGTCTTAGAGAACAACAGTTTACGTAGATCATTATATTCTGCACACAATGTCTCTGAAGATTGAACTGTCTCTTCTGTGAGTTCGCGGATTCCTAAGCTTTTGAGCAGTAGAATGTGAGAGGTCGTCTTCAGCCAACGCCATCTCGGGAGCCTCCTGACGGTTGCTTGTGGCTCACCCTGGCCTGCATCATCATCGTCCTCAGCTCAGCAGTTTCTTGTTGCCATGCGCCCTTCTTCTGCTAGTGATTCTCCTCCTGCCCCTTCTCCTAGCTCAATCGACGGGTTCCCACAGCACTAATGGGCATGCAGAGACTACATGTATCTCCAAATGACACAAACAGTGGTCAGCCGACCTTATCCTTCGTTCCCTGACCTTTGCAGATACTCTGAGCAGGGTGCCATAGAGCTGGACACGCGGTCGTTGAGTGTCAACCTCAGCATTCGGGTGTAGACGCCGTCTATAGTTCTCTCTCGGGCGTGGCTGTAATAGTTCACCTCTTGGCTCCATGAAGAAGTACAGACTTAACTGTAGCCACAAACAGACACCTCTTGGTGTCGTTGGTCAGACTAGATCTCCACACACACTCGCTCATGCCATGAAAGGCCTTCCGTGGCAGAGCTTTCCTCACTCTCATCTAGCTCTAAGTCGATCCTATGTGGGCACAAATGTATTTGAACTCCTCAACAACCTCTTGGGAAGCGATAAAACTGTCTTCCGAGTTGAACGCCATCATCTTGGTCTCCTTTGAGTTTAACTGAAGCCTTAATCTGCTAAATTGGAGCTCAACAGCTGCAAGCACTTCTTGTGCTTGTTCCATCGTGTTGGAGAGGAGACAATTGTCATCAACCAAGTCCAGGTCAGTGATTACCACTGCTGGCACTCTCCAACTTCAGCAATTGATGGTGCTCTTTGAAGACTGCGATGCGGACCTTTTGGTGGCATGCTTGATTGTCTCTTCTCAAGATGGCATTGTCTCTTCTCAAAGTTAAAAAGTTGTCTTCTGTTAAATAGCTTCAGGATAGACTATGACTTTAGTTATCTGCCAGATTGGACTTGGTTCAGCAAGTGATATATGAACTGGCAGAAGCTTGGCATCATAACAGCTGGCAAGTGTTAACTGGACAACCGGCTTCATAGGCAGTAACAAGGCATCGGAGAACGTTTCTACCTGCCTTCAGGATAGTTGTTTTGTCTTTGTCAACTTTTTTTGTTGGGCAGATACAGAGAAAAGACATTCAATGGACCCGTTGCTACCAGAACACGACACATACAAGCCTCTTGACCAATCAGGCGGCATGTTGATGGTCGTAATGTGCCTCTTCCAAAAAACAGAAACAATTTATGTGGTTTCCTGTCCTGATAATAAAATTGATCTCTGTCTGAGAAACTGTGTTTTCAGGCACCTGATGATCAGAACATTCTTGTTGCCGAGGAGTTCAGAGAAGAACCTTAAGTTAGATTGTCAAAGTCAACCACCGATTTGACTAAACTGAGAGCCAAACATAAATGAGAAGCTGACACTAGGTTGGTGTTATCCATGCTGTGCACAGCCAGTTTAATACAGTTTTTTTGTCTTCAATGGATACTGGTTCTTGTGCTTTTGGTTTCCAACTTCTCACGTGTGAATGCCTTTGGATGTTGTCTGGTCCCGCCATGAAATGCCAATATATGCGGCTTTCAATAACCTACCAACCTATACCACGTCGAGTATTAAACAGGAACAAATCTTTTACCATTTCATGCATTAAATGGGTGTGTAACCACGTCCTACTTAGCAAATTAGGCATGCACTGTTCTCTAAAACTGGGAAAACAGAAACAATGTCCCCAATGAGTGAAGCTCTCCGCTTCAATTTGATACATGTACGCTATCAAGCAATGATTTGGAGAAATACCCACCACTGTTCTATACCTGAGCCAGTTGATTTGGGATGGTAACACATGGTGATTCAGGACTATAGCCCCTTATGATGTCATTGGGTCCAATTCCTAAAAGTTACCTGGAAATGATTTCGTTTGCATGCCAGAAGCATGATCAAACTCCTTGTATGATGAATACGATTATAGTTAAAGAAACAGTTTATTTTATACCCGACTGAGCATAAGGGATTTGTAATTGAGACCAGTTGCCTCATCACACTGTATTATTGTCAAGTAGTATTTGGGGGTAAAGTTAGGAACCTAACATTTTAGCATTGATACATAAATAATTATGCAATTCATTGGTAGCTATACTAGCTCATTTGCATAATTAAGCATTGATAGCTATACTAGCTCATTTGCATATTTAGGCATCTGGCTCATCACTGATCACATTGCTTGGCCCTCAAAACAAAGGAAAATACACTTCAATCGTAATGTTTGTTTGACTAGTTACAGAGATATATGAGAAAAATTATTTTTGGGTAATGTCGGCCACTAATTTGCATATTTATGAGTATTGTTCCACTAATTACTTCATAAATGTCTTAATTCTTTTCTTTGACCTTTAAAACATAGGCAAACACGTTTCAATTGTAATTTTTGCTTGCCTAGTTACAGAGATATAGGAGAAAATGTTTTTTTCTGTAATGGCGGCCACTAATTTGCATATTTATGAGTATTGTGTACCACTAATTACTTCAGAATTATATTAATTATAATCTCTGACCCTCAAAATATAGGTAAAGACACTTCAATTGTCATGTTTGCTTGCCTTGTTACATAGATAGTGGAGAAAAACGATTTTTCTGTAATGGCGGCTACTAATTTGCATATTTATGGGTATTATTTACCACTAATTACTTCAAAAATGTCTTAATCCTATTCTCTGACCTTCAATACATAAGTACAGACATATCATTTGTCATTTTTGCTTGCTGGGTTACAGAGATATTGCAGGAAATAGTTAAAAAAAGGCTCAAAATTTGCAATTTTACGGCCATTTTGTTTATGCAAATTAGATGGTCAAAAATTCAAAATTTCGCTTGGGAACCGGTTTTTTCGGAATCAGCATAACAAAATTATGTAAAAAAGTCTGGTTCCCCACTTTTACTACAAAATGCCCCTAACAGTCACAATTTTCAGAAATCCCACTAGTCTAAGAGGCATAAACAAGCACAAACGAAAACATATCCATTAATAGCAAAAAAGAGAAGCAAATAATAATGGGAAGGTATCCAGAAAAAGAGGGAAAGCTAAAAAGCCATTCCAAGTTACAGTGGGATGGCTAAGAGTAAAGTATACATTGTGGTTTTAAAAAAGAGTGTTGCATATACTAAATCAGCTTACTATGGTACTCTTTTTGTGTGCCTATCTGTTAAGCTATTCTGCTGCTCGTACAATTCCAGTACTTTTTATCTTGTGGTGTAGATTGGATGTATAGGCCTACTTACTGTTTCTTGTTTTTTGTTTGTTTTTAGCCTCGTGTTCAATTGTCCAGCATCTAGCATATTTCGCGTTCTGCGGTCACTAGTATAGGGGCTCTCAACCTAATAATGGGTCAAGGTGGAATAATCGTACAGAAACTCCACACAACAATGCCGGATTGTAAAGTTACATACAAGAAAAATTCAAAACTTGCGATTCGTGAGACTATACCGTTGCCGTTGACAAGATGGCGCACCCGGGGATAAGGATGGGGGTCGACCCCGCCCCAGGGCCTACCATTTATCATTTTAGGGAGAAAATGCAAAAAAAAAGAAAAGAACAAAAGAATAGGGACAATATTGTGACCCAAAAGGAGCGTTTAAGACACAAAGGAGGACTGTTGGTACACCCCGTAAACCTGCTATTCTGTGGACTTTTATTTTGCTTTTTACTTTATCCCCACCCCACACCCCCGAATGAAAAGTGTGTTTGCCCCGTCGAGAAAGATTTTCTATTAAAAAAAAATAGGCACGGTACACCACCACGTTTACGACTTTTGTTCTTGGTCAACAGCTAATAGCTACGCTGACCCAATACAAACAATCCAAAAATGAACTAGTTATAAACCCTCGCCTCACTTGTGTAATGTCCGGTAAGTTTCCATGAATATTGATTGGCGCTGATGGATGCCATCCCAGATGACCAACGACAGATATTTTCCAGATATAAGACCTTAACCTTTAGTCCATCCAGCCACCTTGTCGAGCCTGATGAAAGTCAGGTATGGGCAAAGTCATGTTGTCATCAATTATTATTACAATTTGTTTTAAGGCTAAAAGACACTCTTGGGAAGGGGCCACAAGAAGTAAAATATTAACAATGAAAATAACTCAGGGGAGCTGAAGGTAGAAATTGATATTCCTCTAAAATCAGTCTAGATTGTAGGATGGTGGGAACCACAAAGTTTATTGTTCTTCCAAGTTTATTGTTCTTCCAGAACTATAAACTGTCTTCCAGATGATTGTGAACTGAAAATACTTGCCCAATATCGTCACATCGAAGGTTATTGATGACCAGATGACCAACGGCATGCAGATATTCACCAGATACAGAAGACCTCAACCTTGGTCTGGGGTCTATCCAGCCACCTTGTTGAGCCTGATGAAAGTCTGGTATGGACAAAGTCAGTTGTCACCAATTTAATTTTGTTTTGCTTTATGCGAGTCGCCCCAAACAAGGCTAAAAGACACTCTTGGCAAAAATATTACAAATGAAAATAACTCAGGGGTAGCTGAAGGTCGAAATTGATATTCCTCTTAAAACAGTCTAAATCGTAGGATGTAAAGGGAAACATGCACCGGGCAAGGAGTTCCAAATTGATGCAGTCTGGAAATTTAAAGCTGTGGGAATGGCTCTTTGTTCTACATCTCAGCAAAGTAAGAGAGTGATTGGTCAGAGGAAGCAGAAAGTCTGGTTTCACACTAAAATACCCTGATAGAAGGAACGAGGTCGGACACACAACTGGAACTGGTGGCACATTTACCGTGAAAATAGACGTAGAAAAGACAGAGGCTGGCCCAAGAGGTTGTGAATAACATTCAGACCATTCGAGTACCTTGTCGCGATCCCGTCAAAAGCCGGGCTCTGATAAATCGTGTAAGAAAGGAGGAGGCGAATGACAACCTGTCGTTATTTAAAAACATGTGTTTTTCTTAGTTGCACAACTTACACAATATTTTTTCTTTTCCAGTGTACATTTGTAGTAGTTTTTCCTTAAAAGTTGTGGTTGTTGTTGTTGTTGTGGTGGTGGTGGTGGTGGTGGTGGTGGTGGTTGTGGAGAGGGGAGATAGGTGTTTTTGTGCGAATGTCATGAAGGTTCACTTAAATTTGTCCCTAACAAATAAATACAAAAAGAAAAAGACAATTTCACACCATAAATTTACCCTTACTCTAAATTAAAACACAGTGCTTTCCTAGTCATGTAGATAAAAACCCACACGCTGAACAAACTCGCTCGGTCGGGATTGGAACTCGCTACTAGCCGCTAGACCAACGCTATAGAGCACTAGCAACTAGACCACCGCTATAGAGCACAAATACCACCGCTATAGAGGATTGTCCACTAGACCACCGCTATAGAGAACTAAACCACCAAGTGTGCCTGGTGGCGAGAGGCCCGTTGCCGTTGGAATCCTGTTATAGTAACGGGATACGTACAAAACAGGAAAATCGGCCAGACAACTCCTGTGGTGTCTGGGAGCTGTGTTAATGAACTCTCGAAACAAAAGAGTATCCGAAATGTAAGTAGACCACAACATAGAGAACCGGGAACCACAAAGTTTATTGTTCTTCCAGAACTATAAACTGTCTTCCAGATGATTGTGAGCTGAAAGTGCTTGCGGTGTTTTAAAAGACTTGCCCAATATCGTCACAGCGAAAGTTATTGCTTTTGCAGAACACGACTGCTAAACAACCTTTTATAAAACAATGACGCATAAAAAACATGAGTCATTACATTGAGTTTCTGTTACATTTCACTTGCAGTTATATTTCCCAATTTTATATACTGGTTTTCTAAAATTTTTGTGTTTTTTATTTATTATTTTTTGTTTGAAGGAAAATATTAAACAATGGTTAGTCCATTTGTTAGAGGCTGAACAACTCACATATCGGTCCCACCTCTGGGGACTTCATCCTATGTCACGTTTACTTCTTCAAATGATCTAAATATTCCCGTATTATGTATTTTCATCGCAAGTTATAAACAATTCGTTCAACTGTTTAATGTCAACACCAAGCATGTCTGTTTATATTTGGTTTATTCAAATCATTTCGAATCATTTCGTCACGGACAGAGAAGATTAAAATTAATGACAAAGGGCCAAGAAATTAACCTATACTCCAACTGTAAAACATTGAATGAAACAAATTAACAAATAGTATATACCCGACGGCTGTTTAAACAGATTTTCCTTTCGAAAAGAGTACATGGTATAAGAGAAATGCGTACCTTTCTATACTGGAACATTTCAAGGGGCACTAAGACAATGATCAGAGGCCTGGATGGGGGCAATTGCCTATGTTGCCTCCGTGAAGTGTAACGTAACTGGAACATGTCAAGGAACATCAAGGCAACGACCAATGGCATAGAGGCAACTGCCGTCTGTTGCCCCTGTGATTGAAGCATCAGGAAAATTTCAAGGGACACTAATGCAACGATCAGTGGCCTGGAGGCAATCGCCTCTGTGAGGTACAATGTATCTGGAGCATGTCAGGAACATCAAGGCAACGACCAAGGGCACGGGGCAACTGCCGTCTGTTGCCCCTGTGATTGAAGTATCGGGAACATTTCAAGGGACACTAATGCAACGATCAGTGGCCTGGAGGCAATCGCCTCTGTGAGGTACAATGTATCTGGAACATGTCAGGAACATCAAGGCAACGACCAAGGGCACGGGGGCAACTGCCGTCTGTTGCCCCTGTGATTGAAGTATCAAAAACATTTCAAGGGGCACTAAGGCAAGGATCAGAGGCCTGGAGGCAATCGCCTCTGTGTGGTACAATGTATCTGGTACATGTCAAGGAACACCAAGGCAGACCAAGGGCACGGGGGCAACTGCCGTCTGTTGCCCCTGTGATTGAAGTATTAGGAACATTTCAGCGGGCACTAAGGCAATAATCAGAGGCCTGGAGGCAATCGCCTCTGTGAGGTACAATGTATCTGGAACATGTCAAGGAACACCAAGGCAACGACCAAGGGTATTGAGGCAACTTCCCTCTGTTGCCCCTGTGATTGAAGTATCAGGAACATTTTAAGGGGCGCTAAGGCAATAATCAGAGGCCTGGAGGCAATTGCCTATGTTGCCTCCTTGAAGTATTAGGTCCGATAAAAGCTTTCTCTTTACCTAATGACCATGTAACCTTTATTTACAAAAAGAGTGACCTCGTATACATTGTATGGCCTGTATTGCAGGCGAGTCACTACACTGGTCATAATTTCCGCAGAAATTCAAGTTATATAGAAATAGTTATATAGAAATAACAGGGGAGGCAATAAGATTAGCTGTTGCAAACTGCTCACCAACCAAAAGGGCCTGTGGTATAAATGCTAAACGTAGTTAATTATAGTGGCCTGACATTGCGTTAAATAATACTGAATGTTTCCTTCCATTAAGCTGTGTACAAATTGTGCCTATACAGGAGCTCCAGGCTCAGTGGCTGTTTTGTAAACATGTGACGACACAGGCTACATTGTCTATAGTGGCTGATAGTTTTACATCATAAACGATTAGGCCCAGTGTACACTTGACAAAGGCCACGTGGCGAAATTTTAGACTTAATTTGATGTGTTTTGCCGTGTCCCCCCCCCTCCCCCATCACATTAAACACTAATTGAGATTGGGCGCGAGGTTCGTATCTGCCGGCGATTTCCAAACATCATCAGGAAATGTAATCAGTCTTAACGACAGTCCCGCTGGAAGAACAGCGACTCTCACCTTGAGATTGAGGCTCTAACTAAGGTCTGCCATTAACAATTGGTGTTCTCATAACTCCAAGAATCCTGACCATGCTTAATCAAAGGTAGGGTCATAGATTGGTTTTTGTCAACGTATAAAAGCGGATTTGTAGGCCAAGGTATTAAGAATTAATATACAATAAAAGTCACAAGTGAAAGTTTCAGTTGAATACGGTGTCTACTTGTTGAGAAAACCATATGACTTTGAAGGGAACCCTTTCTCAATATAGTTTATACTACCCAATAGCTGCAGTGCTTCTCATCATAGTAGGTTTTTATGGTCATTCATTTTTAGAGTGTTTACCAGTCTATGACCCTATTTTTTATACTACAAAACTAAAGGATTTTTTAAAAACTGTCTTGCGTTTATTGTTGTTGTCGACACGCCAACTTTTGGCGGGAAAGGGGGCGGTGAGGAGTTTGGATGAACCGTTCAGAACACAGTGCTCGGTCACTTTAAAAAGTGAAATGCCTATAAAAAGATCTTGTGGTTTAATAAATGCTGCCTGACTATACAGATCCTTCAGGCTGACCGACTGCTTAGTGAAAAAGAAAATAGGAAATAGACCTTGGAGCGGATTGAGAGAACAAACACTGACGGAACCTTGAGGGGGTTGCGATCGATGGGGCCTGCTTAGCTTCATTCTAATTGGTCCCTCCGGGGCCTGACCGGTGTGACGTAGCCCAGCATTGTCCTCCAATCACGTCATCGTGAAGTTGACACAGTGATACGCTTACGATCACGTGTGGGCGGGTCAGGGTCACGTGTTGTGCATAAAAGACGACGACTCCTTGACCGTCGTCAGAAATCGAAACTTGTGGTCGCCTCTTCCACACTTTTAGCTGTCCAGACTACCAACGAGATTTACTGGTGAGTTATTCTTAATCATATTCTCTCGGTTTGTACATGTTATCGTTTACTACTCAGAGCAAAGCTTATAATTAAACAACACTGATCTACAAAACTTCATCTGATAATGTATTGGATTAACCTATTCAATACATCTACTGTCTAAAGGGAAGGTATACGATTGGTAATCACTCTAAAAATTGATGGCAATAAAAACTTACTTGGTTAGAAGTACAGCAACTTTTGATACTATAAAGCATTTTGAGAAATATTTCAATTCAAAATAATGTGGATATGGAAAAAGATGTCAGTTTTTATCCCCCAAAATTTGAATCTGAGAAACATTTCTGTCAGAAACGTTTCCCAGATTGTGCATTCCTATTAGGGATTATTCTTCACGCGTGGACATATTCGCTGCAGATTTTCGGCGATATCTCAAAAACGCTACCACCTTTTGAAATGAAATTTTCACAGGTTTAGTTTTATTGTATATATCTACATTTATCTAGGATTAAAACAACCGAATGGTTCCAAAGTCTAAAAGGTATACTTTGCCTTTAAGTGTAGTCAGTGACTTGTTATACAGTCTACACCAATATTTGACACGCTCGATAAACCAATTTTAACAACAGAAAAAGCCAGAAGCAGTGATTTGTAGATTTGCTTTTGTCACTACCTTGTAAAACTTTAGATTCTTATGTCGACGATTTATAGACGATGTGACCTGTGACATCACATGTTTACAAAAGAGCCACAGAGTCTGGACTTCCTGCAGGCACGATTTGTACACAGCTCAATGGAAGAAAGCATAAAATCTTATATTTTATGGAGATTGCACTGTCTTATTCCTATCAACTTTTGATATGATGAAAGGGGGCACATCTAAAAACGTGTCCAGCTTTTACTTTCATAACTCTTGGTTTTATGTGGAAATTATGACACAAAATGTCAACTTTCCCATAGGACCAGTGTAGTATCTTGCCTGCCAGAATACTCAAAGAATGTACAAGGTCACACTTATTGTAAACAACGTTCACATGGTCTATACCACGGCATTTATGTAAAACTTGCAAAGGGCATAACGCTGGAAGCAGCCATATGGGGGACTCGTTGGCTAAATGGGTAGAGATTTGGATTTGCCCATAAACCTTTACAGACAAAAAAGCACGAGTACCAATTTTCAATACCGGGTAAAAGAGTCTTGTTTCGCATGCTTTCTTTGTCCATTTTGTTCCCTTCTTCCTGTTGTCCCCGAATGTTTTGCCCGAGTTTGTGTAGACCCTACCGGCCCCCTATTGACTCGCGGCCCCGGGTGTGTTGTTTACTTATGTACGGTTGAGTGCACAACAAGTGTGACATTTTAATAGCCTCATGATCTTCTGTTATTAAACAATAATGCATTAAAAGCCACGAGTCACAGACTTGGAACCAAGTCTATAGCCACCATGACACTACTACCAGAGTTACATTGATCATTTTCATGTAGGTGATGCCGGTTCGCAATTTTTGTTTGTACCACACACACACACAATACGACGGGGTCCACATTGAGGGGATACGGGAAGGCACCCAGACCTTATGAGTGTATAAAATAGCCAGCGTGTGGTATGGACAAAAAATTGCTGCCGGTTCACATCGCACTAACTAATAGTATACTCGACCGCAAAACTAAACCACAATGTTGATTTCTTCCTGTCAGAGAAGAATCAGCCAACATGGCCACCAAACTCGCCATTTACCTAACCCTCTTCGCGCTCAGCGCCTTCGTCGTTATGGTAACGATGGCAGAGGATGAAACAGAGTTCCAGAACACGGACCTCCTACAGAGAGGCATAGAAAAGCGCAGCCTAGCGGAGGTCTTGCTGGCGAAGAGGGCGGTGCCAGACACGCCAACCGAGGAGGGAGGCAAGAGAGGCAAGGGAAAGAAAGGTCGTAAAGGCAGGAAGGGCCGAGGCAAAGGAAAGGGCAAAGGTCGCAAGGGTGGAAAGGGACAACCTGACTACCAGAGTAAGTTCTTGTTATTCTCTCTTTTTCTGAAAGTGTTACGGATAGTCCTGTTCGTAAGTGTGACGTAGTTCTACTGTGAGCCACGCCCATTTCACACAAAATGTCTCCAACGACTGTCAGAAGTCCATAGAAAAGACAAGCAAGAATTTCTTTTAGAATTGAAGACAGTATGCAACAACAACAAAACGAAAAAATTGAGCTTTTTGGACCTGCCAGTAATGTTTGCAGATCTTCAAGATCTTGTGAGAATCTTGTAAGTTTCTGTCATAATAAGTGTCTTTGATGAATGAAAAAGGATGTTGTTGTTGTTGTTGATTTTCTTTCCAGGGGGGGGGGGAGGGGGATTTAAATTACACTCAACCGTATGCCAGCTTTGGAGCCGGAAGTAGACAAAACCTTGGAAGTCACATGTCACAGCAGATGCGCGCGCATGTGACCCAATGAAAGGATGTACTAAAGCAACCGATCTATACTATCTGTGCATTTTGCGTTCTTTCATCGACAGTCAGATTCGTAATCCGGCTGTAAAAGCCCAGGGCTCTGAACTTAAAGGCCCTGTACACTATTGGTAAGATCGAAAAACACAATGTTCACAGATTCACACATAAATTACATGATTTAAAGTAAGTAATGGTAGAAAGGGTTCCTGAAAATATTTCTGCCTAAAATGCTATCGTTTCTGAGAAACGAGTAAAACAATAGTAATTATCGCGCGCGATAATTTGAAAAAACAGAAAACACATAAGATGTCTTTTCACTATTTTCTCGTGACCTCGATGACCAATTGAGCTCAAACTTTCACAGAATTGTTTGTTCATGCATATGTTTAATCACACAAAATGTGGACACTGATTTTGAGCTGTTACCAAAAGTGTACAATACCTTTAAAATCCATAACTCACTTACCATTTACACAATGGTTTCCGGAGATTGGACCAATAATTGGGCAGGACCCCGACTGCGATCCTCTGCCCACATCGTAATAATTTTCAATATTGCCGCAACAGCGATGATGATAATCAATTTCAGAAATCCATTACGGAAAACAATCAATTTAAGATACATTCATTTTTGATCAAATCTATTTAGACCAATATAACCACCACACAATGTCTCTTAAAAATTTGAATGTAAAGAATTATATTGTGAGAAAAAAATTGCAGTGTTGCCAACTCATACGTTTCGGCGTTGTTGTTCAGCGTAATTATAAATACAACTTGTTGAAGTACTGCTGGTAAACAACCTCATTTTAAACAACCACCTTTAAACAATAACAATGCGCCGTTTGCCCGGCAGAAGGGCGTAAGGTACTACGCCCTTTTACCTTTTACTGAGCACACAAAGTACTATTTTTCAGTATTAACAACAGGCCGCAAGCACTAAAATGGTGAAAACAAAATGACATAAATGTAACACTTTTCGTTGCTAGAATTACCCCCAAAAGACACGATTTCTCATTTCAATGCAAAATTTAACGTTCCCATATAGATGGATTGCACATGACGTCATTGACCACCATCTTTGATGAAACACAATGGAAACGTGCACGCTTATACGCGCTGCGCTCAACTCTCAGCCAATGAGAGCCTTCCACGTGTGCACATTTTATCAAAGAGGGCAGCCAATGCAATTGACTAATGAATGGTAACAAAACCGATCCAACTTTCACACTCAGTTTTCTTGAAACACAATTTTGCACATCAAACTGCTTATATACGCCCATTTACCTGTAACTTTTCGTTACGACCCTCTTCAGGGCACACGACAAATGTTTGTATATGCGGGGTTGTTTTGCAAATGTACAAAAATATGAGAACATTGACTTATTTTGGATGCATTCATTTTATGCAGTCTGTGTTCATCATCTCACTGGCGACGCTTGCACATGTGACATGAGGTTCGAACATCTGATTGGTACGGGTAAAGACGGACGGTACTACAAGATGTGCTTATAGGAACTCGGCAAAGAGGTAAAGTTGTCACTCATGCGGACATATTTCTATAATTCATTTTTATCTTTTAATTTATTAAAAAATGAGATATCGCCTATAACTAACAAGGCCTAACGGCCTCTTCAAGGTTGTTGACCCAAATCAACTGACACCAGGGGCACGTTGCCACCTATATACTCCTTGGGCTGAAACAGGGTTACCCCCTTTACAGTCCGTAAGGATGTAGGCATGGGTATCACCCACTAGGAGCCTGGCTGGTAGAGCAGAATGCACTACCTTCCCATTGTCTTAAAGCACAATGTACAACATTGGTAATTTTTAAAGACTCGTACCCGCACTTAAAGTGACCCAACTTACACGTGAAATAACAAACTTGGGACTTAAATCGCACATACAAAATAATGATGGTAAGGCGTGTAAATACCTCGACGCCTAAAAATGCGCACGACACTGTAGAACACACGGGGACGTTGACTCCCTAAATGACGCCACCAAAATGACGCAATGATGACGTCAGGTGAATTGGGTCAATATTGACAAGTAGAGTGACACATTTTATAGATCATAAGTGAAGGATGATCGTTGCTGTTTTTGTTTTGGATTTTGATTTTAATCTTATCAGTGAATTTGGTTTTAGTCTTATCAGTGAATTATCTTTAGATTTGTCGCAAGTTACCTTTAAAGATGGCGCCTTATCACTTATCGATCATCCGTGCAAGGTGATCAAACGCAGCAATAAAGAAAAATGGCGTCTGCCATACGTCACATTTAGGACCCCACTGTCCCTGAGGCTTTTTCAACTAAAGATATGTTATACATTTTATCATAAATCCAGATTCGACAAGACATGGTGACGACCTCAACTTCAGCTGACTCAAACACCATAAGTGCCAAATTACCAACTCGACCAAGGAGGTACCAAGACAGAGCGGGAAGCAAAACGCCCCCAACGCCACAATGTTCCACACATCACATCTGTTACATCAAACGCTGGATTCATCCACAGTCGGTCCCGAATGGCCCAAGCATTTACATAAAAAGTAAACCATCAAACAATCTTGTTACTTTGGTATATTATTCAAATCACTCTTTAAAAACAAAAGGTGAAATCTGATGGAAAAGTGGACATTTAAGATTTTTGAGGTCTTTTCAAGTATTATAGCAGGGTATTTTGTGAAATATGTTACATCAACTACTTAAAGAATACTGACTCGAAGTGCTGCAAACAACAATTACTGAGAATGCAGCATGCATGTTCCAAACTGTAATTTAATTTAATATCAATAATAATTTAATATCAATACGTGTTATCTTACCCTCCGAGCCCGCTTTATCGATGCTGCAATTACTATATGCATTTTTGTTAATATGCTGCTCTTTAATTTATAGTTATGAAATAAAAATTGAAATTAACCGATCACGAGGTCTGTTTACCGCTCTTCGTTATTTTGGTAGGTTTTGAAACTTTGCATGGTGCGAATACAATGTAGTAAGGTGATCCCGCATTCTCCTGAAGACGATCAGAGCATACTGAACGAAACGTCCGGTTGTTAAACCACCGGTTCTTTTCAGAACCACCACAATTCATAGAAAGAAAGAGAGATAGAGATTATTACATGGTTTTAACACAAACCTGATTGGATTCTTTATTTCACAGTGATTCATATAATTATAATTTATTATGAAAATGGTAATGAAATATAATGCTAAACAGTGAAACAATGGTTGATCCCTTTACTGCGGCACAACCCGTAACACGCATAGAAAGTGACGTCATTGCAGCAGGACACGTGACGCACCCCAGTGTTGTATTACCGTTCTTCAATACAAACAATTAAATATTCAACACGTGCCGTATACGGTGGTCATACCAAGTAAAATTTTAAAAAATGACCAATATTGGTTTTCTATGCGCATGTGTTGAATTTGGGGAAAAACAAATCTTACAGCACCATTTTCTCAAAGATTATCAATGATTTCAACTGGAGTTATTTTTCAGTATCATGGGGAAATTGCGTCACTTGACCCATTGGCCATGTTGAGATAGGGTGAACACGTGACTATGGTTTGGGTAAATTTGTCTGTATGCACCCAAACCAAACGGTACCCTCATATTTAGTGTCCACCATACCGTTGAGATACGGTGGACACTACTGTGACTCTGCTTGGTTTGGGCCATTTGGGCTGTATACACCCCGAGCAAACGGTGTACCCCCAAGAAAGGCTAATGGAGTTCAGGCTCTGTGGGTTTTAGTTCAGGCACTGCGGTGGCTTTTTTTTGTGAAGAAAAAATTATGGCACGAATACAAAAATTAGATGCTATTACACTCGGTTTCAGTTCGTGAAATCACAGAGCAATTATTAAGGACCATGCAGATGGTATAAAATTAATCTATAAAGGACATTTCATAGAGGAGTTGTCGTCAGGTTCTGTTAGAGGTGCACCCGGGAGGGTACTCCGCCCTCCGTCGACGGTCAAACAATGACCGGTGACCATGGAACTCGAATCTGACGCCAGAAACACTATTGCCTTGGCAACCTCTGCTACCTCACCATGACGTCCCAGTGGATGACGTCTCTTGCTCATCTCAATAACCTGAAAAGTTGGTAAGGTCAGGGGTCAAAATCACATCGTTTCATCATCATAACCTGCCCTATTCATTTTATTTAATCTGGTCTGTTTTAACTTTATACAAATTTAACAAGTAACATGTACAAGGGCCATTATTGCTCGGTCCAAGCGCCTCATCCAATGGCGCTGTGATAGGCTGACGTCTACACATGCGCATTGGACCATTCCCCCTGACCTGATAACCCCGTGTCACCTCTTCCTGTTTACGGAAGATTCGACTATCAATAATAAATGCAGCTCTACAATATAAATCCACTGCAAATAACTAGCCGAGGGCGCCCTACTCCAATTACATAATTATTGTCGTACTTTGCCTTATCCATGTAGCCTCCTTGCTTTTATTGTGTGTACATATTGTGGTTGTGCGCATTGCGCCAACCGCAGTAAAAACGTTCCCATCAGGCATCACTACATCCTGAATAACAGTTTTTACAAACTCATCAGCCCATCCCAGCGGTCTTGGATGAGACCGATGGGGCCGAGCAAACAAGGACCATTCAGTTTGATAATTTACACAACATAAACAAAATCGTATTTTTTAACATCTAAAAATACACAAATCAAAAGAACAAAGAAAAACACTAAAAATGGCGATAGCTGAATTAAATATCACTTAAGCATGAAACCAGTCTCCCTGAAAATTCATACCTTGTCAATTTCGGCTCCATTTCTTTCAAAAAGTGGCGTCATCGTAGCACCGGGACTGCAAATATTTGGAAATGAAACACATTGATAATCTTGTGCAAATGACGTAATTGGAGTAGGGCGCCCTCGGCTAGAGGTCAAAAGAAGATTATCTCATTGGCTGATCCTGTGCGCCGCGCGTACATAGCCGTGCGTTTTCCATTGTTTCATCGTCATTTTACTTCTAAGATGGCGGCTTGATGCACAAGGTCTATAGATGACAAGCGGCTGTAGACATTGCCATTTAAAGGTCGTATCCAAATGGGCGGCTACGGCTACGACTGTTGCTAAGGGTGTTGCTAAGGACGTCCTATACTTCAACGCATGATGACGTGGCGATCCAGCCCTAGCCTTAGCCGTTGCCGCCGATTCGGATACGGCCTAAAAAACGTCACACATTATTTTTACTGGACCAGTTATAGCTTGTCAATTCACAAGTCTGCCAGCGTTTTCACTGAGTCCATATTTCATACAAACTAGAGATGCTTTTTAACACTTGATGCCGAATAAATAATAATAACTAGCCAGCCGGACCACTTGGAGAGAATTTTGACTTGGAGAGAATTTAGACTGGCCATCTGGGCCCAAATTAATAGAACTGCTGAAGAAGAAAACTGTTAAGGGAGAGCACTGGGGGTGGGGCATATACCGTCATGCATTTAAAAAAAATTATTTTGCAGTCAAAGCTTTTCGAAATCAGGGCTTTTCAGGGCGTGAGCTCCGTCTTGGAGGCTGCGTCGGCTTATTTGAAAACGTGTGCTTTCGGTACGGATCGCTTCAAACCAGCGGACGGGGCCTTGAGCCGGAGCCAGGGCCCAAACCGTGGTTTCGAAAAGGCCCCAAATCTACTTTCTACTCACCTCACTGCATTCACACGGACTCCGCATTTAGCATACTCTGGATAGAAATCATAACATAAACAAACAAAAGTTGAGTACCTGAGCATACATTACTGGTCGAAATGTTGAACACCAGAGCACAGTGGTCGAAACGTCGAGTAACCAGCCGGCCCTTTTTTGAGCCAACAAAAGGGAATTACAACATGGTGTCGCCACCGCACACTTTACTTGTAAATAACTATGTCATTCTACACGATTGGCACAGCAGGGATGAGGTATAGTGAGCCCTTACTTCAACTTCTTTCTATGTCCCCTCTTGTCACTTTAATATGGGCAAGATAGTCTGGGGTGAAAATGGAGCGGTGAGATCGTACACTATTGGGAACGAGGTTGCCGTTGATTGTAATAAAAGTTTTGTGACGTCAGCGCCAGCCATCTTACCTTCAGCAGTTGAGTGCGTCATACCGTCCATCCCTGCTTTGGACATACAATATATCAGACTACTCGGGTGCTTTTGGAAGAAAGAAAAAATAACGTAATAACATCATTAGGGAAAAAAACAGGGTACCAACTACAATCATTGATTTTTTTTAAACATTAAATCTTAAAGGGGGACTGCCATTATGGAACTAGGAACTCTAACCCAGTTTACTGCACGCGAGTCACCTCACAATATCATTATGACGGCGCCCTCTCAATCATGTGACCAGGCCAGCACACGCGTGAATAACTTGGTTGGGCTTGAGCTCCAGGCTACAAGTGATGTAGAAACCACCGCGTGCAAAATACACGCTGCTCCAAAATTTATAATGGAGCCCAAGCCGGGGTTTGGGAAAAGGCCCTGGCTATTTCATGGCGACAATCCCCATTGTGGATTGCACACTGACGTCTCACATCCTACATTATCTTCTTCAGTCTTCAAAGATGGCCGATTAAAAAGAAATCAGAGAGGAATGTGAGAAGTTCTTGACGTTATAGACTGTGCAAGTCTTCGCTCGGCCCCAGCGGCCTATCGAGGACCGCTGGGATGGGCTAATCAGCTTGCACAGATTCTTGTTCAGGAAGTACGTCATGCGTGCAGTGCTTGCAGTGTGAGTGTGATGCATGATGGGACTGAGCATGGGACTGAGCATTAACGTTAACGATACGTTTGCCCATCCCAGCGCCTTTCGTTTTTTAAGGCAAGGCGCTGGGGACGAGCGAAGTGCAAGTCTCGCACGTATTCGAACATTGGGACCCGTAAAAGTGATGCGCGAGTTTGTTTCCTTCACGCGGTAAAGGCACTGGACACTATTGGTAATTACTCAAAATAATTGTTTGCATAAAAATTTACTTGGTAACGAGCAATGGAGAGCTGTTGATAGTATAAAACATTGTGAGAAACGGCTCCCTCTGAAGTAACGTAGTTTTTGAGAAAGAAGAAATTTGAGAGTAAAATTGATTTTGAGACCTCACGCGTAAGGTCTCGAAATCAAGCATCTGAAAGCACACAACTTCGTGTAACATAGGTGTTTTTTCTTCCATTATTATCTCGCAACTTCGACGAAGAATTGAGTTCAAATTTTCACAGGTTTGTTATTTTGTGCATATGTTGAGATACACCAAGTGAGAAGACTGGTCTTTGACAATTACCAAAGGTGTCAAGTGTCTTTAAAGCAATGAACGTGGGACCAAAGTGGTCCCAAAAATGTTCGAAAACTTAAACGGTCTATTGTGATCCCCCGGTGCCCAAAGCATGATCTCCTCACCAGCTTTTCATTAAGCCATCATACAGGTTTATGATTTTACAAAGCAATACTTGAAATAATAAATCTAGATACAATAAATAGTTGCTCACTTACTGACACAAGACTTGCACAACTGGAAACATTCACCACCACACCTGCAACAGAATAAATACAATTATTATGAATACATCTATGACAATGATATAATTTTTTTTCTGCAAAAGTAAATAAATAAATTAATAAAAAAAACATCTGCACACATTTCTCTTTTCGCTATGTTTTTTAAATAAAATTTGTAATTTTTTTTACTCTTTGTATGGACTAATGAAGGACAAAAAAATAAAAATAAAAATTGTGTTTCGTCATGAAAAGTTTATGCACTCTTTCGGACGAGGAGGAATTTAGCCAAACCTTTCGATTTAACCAGGTGAGGCATAGCCAACTGTGTGAGCACAAAGGGCGCCCTCAAGTTGATTTTAAAGACCTCGTCGAACATGTCCATGGATGTATCTTCGAGGTAACCCAGACAGGGGCGTCCGGCACAATTTACCTGTAGTCGATATATGAAGAAGAAAAAAACATGGCATAATTAATGATAGTCAAACAGTAAAGACCTTTCTATTGCAACGTCAGGCCAACTATGGAAAGCCATAAATACAAAGCAAAAACAGACAGCACACAGTTTGTAACAATATTACACTAAATACTAAAAAATACAGTTGAATTTGTTGGAAACAAAGAAACTAACCATGGGATGTATTTTCTTTAAATATAAGTTTGCAGAAGTGTTGAATTTGGTCATCCTGTTAACACGATTGAATGTTTTACCAACATTCGGCCGTCCATGCCAACCAGCACGGTTTGTTTATCAACAATGGAAAGGTCTATGGGTGCACCCCACAAATAGGAGAAAACAGAGCGTCGAGCTCATTAATTTATTGTAGGCCCTCAAAATATTCTATATAAGACAGATTTGAGAGCCCCGAGAGAGTGTTTCAGTGTCAAAATGTTGCCCAATTGTGACCAGACGGTTGTTGACTTCCAACTTGAGGTATTTTGGATGACACAGACCTTGAAATAAATGGTCCTATTTGCTGAGAGGTGTAGGGACATTTTTCAAGATTGATGCTCGGACGTTTTGAAAATTACACCTGTGTAGGGATGTTTTTACTTGGAGGGAGAATAACTCGACGGGCCCAGGGACTCCCCATATCAAATTGAGCAGAGAATAAAAGTTCAAGAGTCAATAATAATTTTCCCTTTCAAGTTAAAAGCTGTGAGACTTTTAAGTATTTTTCGTGTATTTTGTTTGAATATTTAGCATTTTGCACTGTGTGCTATGGGAGATTTTTTGGTGGGGTGCACCCTGTAGGCCATTATCATGCTCCCCCATCTTGCTCCCTGCATGCATGAAAATAGCATTACTGTACACTTGTTCTCATTCTACTGGAAAGGTACCCGACTATTTGCCATTTCTGCCCCGGTTTCATTCAAATAGATTTCAGTGGTAGAAAAACAATAAAAATTGCGGCAGCATGACAAAGGTCTGCAGTTGAACGAGAAAGAGGTGGTTGTGGATTTTATCTTTGGCTAATTTTTGTTTAAGTCTTACTTTCTGTGTATTGCATTTTTTGTAATTTATTATGAACAAAAGGATACGGTGAATGAATAGCAGTTAAAGACACTGGACACCTTTGGTAATTGTCAAAGACCAGTCTTCTCACTTGTTGTATCTCAACATATGCACAAAAATAACAAACCTGTGAAAATTTGAACTCAATTGGTTGCGAGATAATAATGGAAGAAAAAACACACTTGTCCATGTTGTCACACGAAGTTGTGTGCTTTCAGATGCTTGATTTCGATTTCGAGACCTCACGCGTGAGGTCTCAAAATCAATTCAAATATTTTACTAAGAAATTACTTCTTTCTCAAAAACTACGTTACTTCAGAGGGAGCCGTTTTATACTATCAACAGCTCTCCATTACTCGTTACCAAGTAAGTTTTCATGCTAACAATTATTTTGAGTAATTACCAATAGTGTCCAGTGCCTTTAAAGGGGGCACATTGCCTTCAAACCTCTGAATTTTTGGTACTGTTCATTCATCCGTAAAAGGTCAAGTTCAGGAAATGTACTACAAAATTTCCCGTTAAAAGAAAAATACAAAGAACCATTATTAGTGTTTGGAATAAGACGTCATTGGACGTTTTTTGGTTTGACAAAACTCGACCTAGGGAAAAATACAATGACATTTTAGAGACTTGTAACCTTTTCTACTTTCACACCCTATCACAAAACTAATTCGACATTCGAGCCCCTCTTTAACCTTCCATGAAGCCATCAGGGACTTTTTAAGTGTCTGTTTTTAATTAAACAACTAGTACCTCGCCATTTTTTTTTTTTTTAAATCTAAATAAACTAAAGTTCCTCAGCTTCACCTAGCCAAACCTAGCCAAAAAGCATGCCAACTGTCTTGTTACCATCGGGGTTGTTTGTCACACAAAAACAAATAAATGAATGACCTTGTTTTCCCATATGAATTGGTGTTCCCATTGGAATTGTACAGCATTCACTTAGCATTGGACGTAAAAGTCACTATTAGGTGAAGTGAACCATTTGGTTGTCAGATGACTTCGCGGTGGAACTGTAGAGGGGGTTTATCAAGGTGCCAAATGAGTGAGACTGTGCCTACTTGACTAGTGGGAAAGACCATTCAAAATAGATAAAGGGATTATGGCTGTCTTTGGTAAACTAACATAGGTACTAATTCCATGAGTTTTAGAGGCAAAGGGAGAGTAAAGTGGTATAAACTATAAATAGAGACACATGTGGGCTAATTTCAAAGGAAAAGTGGCTATAATTTATTTATATTGGTCACAAGGGTCTTTATCTAATAGTTTGGGTGATTTAAACGTGATTGTGTTCCTAAAAAACAAGTATTACACGAAATATCAAAACGTACACTTAAAAAGTACCTGTTGGTGTCAGTGTGTGAGTTTTTTTTTTATGTTGTCACGCAGGGTTAAAACACTTCAAATGCAAGATGTTTAGTGTCACTTACCAAAATGTCAAACCGTCCGAACTCTTTGATCGTTTCGTTCACAATACTTTCTAGGAAAGAATCATCTGTCAAATCCCCCGGTAACAGAAGAATCTATACATGGATATGATAAAACGAAAAGAAAAGAAAATCAAAACTAAACAAAACAAAATATAACACAATCCAATTTTGAACGCACATTGCGCTGGATGTTTAAAACTCACTCGAAATACCCGGACAATATCCCATATGCAAGTTTCAATTTAAACTATACCGCAATGCATATTGGGAAACTGAGTAGAGTTCAACAACAAATCAAGCTGCCAAGATGGACGCCATGCTGTAGTTGACATGTAGATCGTATTTTAGTCGTGTACCGCACAGCCTGAAAATCAGTCCGTCATGATAGTTGCCGGTGTTGCTTGGACTCGGACTTCACCTAGAATCCTTTGTGCCCCAAACATGCGCATTGGGACATTTGCTTTTTAATGAAATGTATAACAATTCAATAAACAGATGACGACAGAAAGATCTAAGTAAAAAACGTTTATAACTTCACGGAGTTTAAGTATAAAATCCCGTGTTAAACAGACGACACTTTGGACAAAACTATGTCGACAAGACCTCGGGATTGATGGTGATTGACGCACGTGGGTTTGAAGTGTCGACTACTAATCGACAGCAGGGAATCTAACATATTACTTGTCGAATAACTTATGATAATAATAGGTTAGACAACAACGCCGGGAGACCGGAGTGCGGTCACAAGGACTGTGAAGGGCGTCTTAATTGCATACTGGTAGTAATAAGTAGAACACATAATGTTGTGTGTGTGGGTGGTGCGTATCTGCTTTGAGGCAATGGGAGACTTTTGAACGCTAGGTGGCAGCAGACATACCAGGTAAAATTTCATTGTTTACGTAGTTCTGAGCTTGGGCACATCGTCGAGAACAATGGATTTAGCTAGTACGTCTGCTGCCACCAAGCGTCCAAAAAGTTTCCCATTCAGGCGCTGCCATTTTTAGCTGTATCGCAAGTTTCAGCTTCCCCATCGGTCGAACTGGAGCTGGTTAACTTTGCCATGCTTTTACAATGTCCACACACAGGCACAATATACAAATAATTACACGAGTTCGGCATTCTCAGTAATATTGTATAACTTGACTACTTACGAGGTCTTCATCCAGTCCTTGTCTGATACACTCCTCTTTAATTTTGGCCAGGTTATCGGCACTCCGCCCTGTCAGTGCTATCTGGCAGTTCAGGGAGGCGAGCTGTCTTGCAGTTTCGGCTCCAATGCCCGAACTTGCACCTGCGAAAACATGAAACACTCTAAAATAACAGCGATAGTTTAAACTTTATTTTTTATTTCAGTATGCTATGCCTCCTTACCTATACGGTGCTGTCACTGTAAGATTATTATGTCAATATACCAGACTAAATGCAGTATAATAGGCCTGACTAAGGAAGGTCTTCGGATTTGGAAACTCAGCACATGTATTTAATTGTTCGGTGGCGTTCGTTGATACTTTCTAAACAAAAAGCAGGGTTAACATTGACCCGGATTCCGGGTCACAGGCCTGTGACTAATATTAAAGGAACATTACAGAATTGGTAATAAAAAACTTGTAAAATATACTTTTTGATCACAGATTTACATAAAACTTACACGGTCTAATGATGACGATAGTAGAAAACATCCCTTGAAATATTTCTGTCTGAAATGCCATATTTGATGAGAAATGAATAAACTAGTTTTCCGATTGGAGTTTATCGCTCAGTGAGCGTTTTATTCATTTGTTGAATCTATATGATTTCATGCAAATGTGTAATCGTTTTTTTTCACTATTTTCTCGTGACCCAGATGGCTGATCGCTTTCAAACTTCTACAGGTTTGTCAGTTTATGTATATGGTGGATTATTATATTAATGTTCCTTTAAAGGAGGGGATTTTAACATGGATTCTACGTCAATTTGGTCTATTTCTGGGTCGTTTTGTCACAGATTCCGGGTCATACTGTCCAAGAGATGGGTCAGACCCCACGGGAAACGGAATCCGGGTCAATGTTTTGACCAGGACTTTTTAGAGTGTATGTTTTGGCTGTATTATTTGTTGACCTTCAAACACTGATGCTCTAACTTTTGGTGTCTGTAGCCGATTTCCTTGGTCAAATGGTTTCACCGAAATAGAGTTAGAAACACAATATGATTGGACAGTGATGATACAACCATTATGAAATCATGTTTTAATCTAACAGCTTACGTTGAACAAATAATTAATTACCAATTAATTAACACGATTTGTTTGTTTTTCGTCTGACAGTTTCTCACGATCCGTATTTCAAAATTACAAAATCTCAAAAAAAAAAAAAAACACATACAATAAACGTGCACGATAATAATGATTGGATAGTGATACAAAAATTACGAAATCATAATTTAATCTAACGGCTTATACTTCAAGAAAAACCTGTACGTACAAACTGTTTTTGTTCTTCTTTTTTGTCTGACAACGTTTTCCGACTCTTATTTCTTATAACTTCAAAACTAAACACACGTAATGAATACAACTTCAAAAAAAACAAAACATATATACATATACATAAGCCTATGCATTTTTCTTTTTAGCGACTACCTAAAATTGTGTATTTCCCAAGTTGGGTGTATGGTGTAATAATTGGAAAATTATGAAAATGAATTATTTTTTCCCCCTCAAAATCAATGATTTATAAAACCTTTAAAATCAATAGTTAAGCCTGTGTATATTTAACTGTACGTTGGCATTGCCTAATGTATGGAAGACATTAATCCTGTATTGTATGCATGGCTAGACCTACAGAGGTTTCCAATAGATAGAGTCCCATAAAAGTGGAACAAATTAACAAGTGTCGAACCTCACGTTACAATGATGTAAAATGAAACTTGATTAATGAATACTATTTAAATAATGGGTACACATTCCAAAGAGGAAAATTTGGCATCAGTCAAAATGTCCAATTCAATGCCGTTTTGTATGAATATCACCGAAATTCAGGAATGAACCCTCCCCCCACTAGACTTGTCTTCTTTGTTTCTTTTTTTTCAAAATTCGCAATGGAAGGGTATCGAACACAATGGCATTTTAAACGATTTTTAACGTGGGGTTTACAGAGCTGACATTTTGTTTCCCACGTATATAGACCTTTCTTTTGTTTACAAACATTGACCACCATTTTATATGGAAGGCCTCGATTAGCTCAAAGTATAAAACTGGCTTGTCGAAAATATTTGCAATTTTGAGCAAAACACTACAACTTGTTTATCAAGTGTAAGTTTGCCTTTTGTTTTGGATAGTCAAATTTATTTATCAGTAACATGGGTGTTAAATTGAAAGCATTATTGGTCAAATAAGCAACTGGTCTACTTTTTGCAGTGAAGGCCGCCCATACTTTTTCCAACCAAGATTGGCAAAACTCGCGGCTGTGATGACGTTGCAAAAGAAAGGTCTCTACAGGGACTCTGTCTATCATTGGAAAATGACTACATCACAAAGCTCTAACTACAAATCCGCTATGGTGGCATAATAAGCGGGCTCGTGCTGGTATAAAATTTGTCTTTAAAGAAACATTACAGAATTGGTAGGAAAATCTTTTGTAAAATGTACTTTTTGATCACAGATTTACATACAACTTACACGGTCTAATGATGATGATAGTAGAAAACATCCCTTGAAATATTTCTGTCTCAAATGCCATATTTGATGAGAAACGAATAAACTAATTTTGCGATTGGAGTTTATCGCTCAGTGAGCGTTTTATTCATTTGTTGAATCTATATGATTTCATGCAAATGTGTAATCGGTTTTTCACTATTTTCTCGTGACCCAGATGGCCGATCGATCTCAAACTTCTACAGGTTTGTCAGTTTATATATATGGTGGATTACATAAAGTGCTTACACTGTCAGCAACTGTTTTGTTAGCAAAAACCAATTCTGTAATGTTCCTTTAAGATTTAACTAATATGAATTGTCACGCTATATAACTCAACCGTACCTTTGTTGATAGTAGTAATTACGCTGGTAGCCTGATGATACGGTAATTGCACTGGGCCTAAACATGCAAACGCTACTAATAAACATATACATGTACCAGCTATAATCTCTCCACGAATACACCGCAAAAGAGCTACATTTATAATCACTATTCTGTATTCCTGTGCCTTATTTATCAGGAGTATCCTGTAACACTATATCCCCTTTCCTCTAATTTTGCATGCCTTCCACCGTCTCTTTGGCAGAGTGTCCTTAACTGGGCTGCAAGGGTCATGCCCTTGGTTTAAACGTAACTCCCATTATAAACTTCTCAACACTAAACCCGCAGCATGGATACATGAAGAATTTGCATCAAAAGGAGTTACAGTAATACAAATGAACACAAAATGACAACCACAAGACAACATTGTCGCTTCTTACCTGTTATAAGCGCCACTTTTCTCCGCAGAGATCCCATTTGTGTACAGTGATTGACTTATACGGTACGGTACGTTTGGTCAAGCCGGTGCTAGCTCACAGTGCAATGGAGCACTTGTCTTAAAACCTCTATCCTACTTGGCGATGTTGATGCTGGTGGTAATACATCATGTATAAACACCGTCTGCCGAGCGCGAGGCTAAAACCCTTTATGGTCTAGTCATACTTTAAATAATTAAACAGTCCTAACCCGCATAAGTCCAAATATGTTTCGTCTACTCCCGAAACGTTTTGTTCTTGATTGGCGTTCACGGAGGGCGTGTTCACATGGCGTATTTAGGTATAAACCAGAAAGTTGGTTGGAATACATCAGGGCTTGCCCTTAACACTAGCCCGGCGTACATTGTCTAGTAAAAACTGCTACGGGCTAGTAAACACCACCTCTCAAATTGCCCCGTGGGCTACACTAAAAACTGTGCAACCTACTTGTTTATAATGCTCATATTTCTTCCCTTTCGGATGTGAACAATTAATTTTAAAAATTTGATAATTTCATTTTGAGTGTGTGAATGTAACTTCATTTTGATCATTACATTGGTTGTGATCGCTACCATTAATACATCAGAAAGACACATTATGACCATCATGCTTAAAACTTGGGCTACTAAAACTTACCTGGGGGCAAGTAAAACGCACAGATTCAAACTAGTCCGGAGGGCTACTTTACAAAAAGCTTAAGGGCAAGGCCTGTACCTAATAGATACGTGTGTCAGAAATTACCCGTGGATTCTTGTCCTCAAGAAGCCTGACCAATTTCCGGGTCAGGCTGAGCGGGAAAGTGGTAAAAAAAAATATATATATAGAATTTTAACTTTGGTTTTATGTCAATTCTACCCGTGTTTTTTTTTTTTTTTTTTTTAAGGGTGTATAGACCTTTTATTGCCTCTGTTTACACATAGTGATCTTGTACATTCCAGGGCCTTTCTGGCAGGCAAGATACAACACTGGTCTTTTCAGAAAATTCTACATTTTGTTTCTTTGCTTTCTGCATTAATTCTAAAGTTATACAAATAACAGCTGCACCCCCCTTTATTTTTTTCGAAAGTTGATAAAAAATCAGACAGTAACATCTCCATATAAAAATACAAGATTTTATTTTTGGGCCTATGGGTTTGCAATAAGTACTAATTGCACCTGATGGAAGTCCAGGCTCTGTGGCTCTTTTGTAAACATGTGATGTCACCACAGATTACATCATCACCAATATACGACAAGACGTTGGACACAACTGGGAATTTTTAATCCAAATCTTTCAGGAAAATTATTCTGGAAAGGTATACAAACATGTTTTTAATATTTTTTGTTTAAGAGTATTGCGAAGTCAAACATGCAACTTTGTAAAAGGTGAAACAGAGGGGAAATTCCCATGTAGAAAAAACCTTGTACAGTCCTCGTCGCGTTTCTATGAAAAGGTGATGATCATTATAATAATAACCAAAAAACGCATCCGTACAAACACAATTAGAAAGGCCACGGGGCTGCGCACTAGGCATGCGCACCAACGCGTATCACGCCACCATCGGCTCCATACAAAACAGGTGCGATGTTCCGTCATTTTTGCCAACGAGTAGCGTTTACTGCGCACGCGCAATGTGCAATTTACACACTTTTGACACCAGGGTTGATTAAACAACATTTCTGGCTCTGGTACACTTGACCATTGCATGAACCAGTTAATGTTTACAGTTTGCCGTGGCCAGCACAGTCTAGATAAAGAGACAACTTGTTTTTAAACGGTTCGGACAGCATCCAAGCTCATAAGTACTTTTACCTACACGGTGTGCCGAGACCTACACTTGTGGTTCGTTCCATCTCGTGCAACGCTCCCGTCATCGGTGACTGCATTTGGATATTAAGGTAAATTGATTCAAGCTTGTGGCCAAATTTAAGAAATCCGTTAAGCATGAAAACAAAACCTGCTGAACGAATCCACTTGCCTTGTTGAAAAAGGTAGCAGGGAACCAGTTGGGGATAATGTCAATTATAAAATCATGTAAACGTGGTTGCTGATCTATTTCTGGTGAGTAAGATTGTCTCTGCCATTGCCCGTGTCTACAGCTACGGCTACGGCTAGATTTTCGCGTCATCATGCGTTGAAGTATAGGACATCTCTTAGCAACAGTCTTAGCCGTAGCTAGCTGTAGCCGCCAATTCAGATACGGCCTAAGCCAATTATTATCGTGCGTGCTATTAAACACAGCACCGCAAAATTGGGCCCAGGTGTACATGTACTACAAGTCTTGGCAACTTAAAACTCCGTAGCCATTATTTCTACTATTTTTGACATTTCCTTGTTTGCACAACATGATTGCAATGTTTTATGCGCGGCCGAGCTGTTATCTTTCTTCAATGCCTCGGTCTTGGTTTATTCTGTTATGGTTAAATGTATGCTTAAAGGCATCGTACACGTTTGGTAATTGGAGCCTACTGTTTGTTCATGTTTGTTTCTAAGCTATAGAATTGTAGACATATACAATACTAACCTGTGTAAGTTTCATTTCAAAAGGTGTTAGTCAGGCCTTGCCCTTAAGCTTTTTGTAAAGTAGCCCTCCGGGCTAGTTTGAATCTGTGCGTTTTACTTGCCCCAGGAAGTTTTAGTAGCCCAAGTTTTAAGCATGATGGTCATAATGTGTCTTTCTGATGTATTAATGGTAGCGATCACAATCAATTTAATGATCAAAATGAAGTTAAATAATTGTTGCTCCTGTTTGTGACTTTTTAAGGCTGTTTAAATAGTTCCGATTGGAATGACGTCATTATCTTAAACAGTGCCCTCTCGTGACAAGCTTAAAGTGTACCTTTTTTGCTGAAAACTTGTTGCAAGTTCAAAAAGGGTTTAAACTTAGCACGTACCTATAAATCTCAATGTTTGGGTGAGAATTACGCTATGGCATCATTTACCAAAATTACCGTGTTTACCAAAATGTTCTCATTACATTTCACCAACTCTGCTTTAATATTAAATTTATGTAAGTACCTGCACCGAACACCTTGTTTTTGATTCAACAAAAACTTGTCTAATTATTTTCTTGTCTCGGACGGGTTTCCTCTAATCAGGACAAACTTCCAAAGCTCACATAAACTTCAAACTTCACACAGTTAGATGTTCACTAGTAGAAGATTCCGCTGTGGTGATGTCATGGTGACGTCATCATGTGTTGAATTAAATTACAGTGTAGTACTTAAAAAAATCACAACTCATGACCCACACAATGGATTTTTCCGATGTATACATCATAATTTTTTTCAAAAGCTTAACAAACGCAAGACAGTGTGACCTCATTTGACCTTGACTTCCAGTTCAAGGAAGTTGAAAAATTCAAACATTTAAATATCTCAATAATACTACTCATTACAAGAACTACTCAAGTCACAATTACTGGTTGTAGGTCCTTGAGCCTGCTCAAACTTCTGCACAAAGATGATACCAATTTGTCAGACGTTACAGCCCACATGTATTGACCCACATTTAAATTGTGTATACTGCAGAAGCGCTTTCGCTGGTTGTTCCGCTCCATTGATCACAAGGTTCAAAGTCCACAAAGCCGGATTTGGCATTTAGTTGTATTAGTCTAATCCACGCAAACCCCAAACGGGAGCATATTTTTTACAAAGAAACAATTCCAAACTTCCATATTTTTCAAACTTCACACATTATTTAGATCGGCGACAGTACACGACAGTGCTTGTGTAACTTCATCAAGACATCATTAGGCAAAGTTTTTTTAAAAAGATGTTTAGAGTCCCCGCCCGCTTCCTTTTTTGTGGCCGCCTCCTACATATATTTATTTGTTTGTTTTCATTTTGCCTCACAGATGGCTTCCCCAGCGCTGCAGATCATCACTGAAAAACACCTGCAGTGTCATCTATGTGCGAAGAGATACAATCAACCAAAAGCACTGGGCTGCCTGCACAGTTTTTGCTTGTTGTGCCTGAAGAAATGCTATAAAAATGCCAACACAATATCCTGCCCCCTGTGCGTAAATGTGACGCGCCTTCCACCGGGTGGGATTCCTGCCCTGAGAGACAACTCGTACATTGAACGTCTCTTGGGGGATGTCTCCTCCCTGCAGACGAGGGATGCAGACTTGGCCAAGATGCAACACTTAGATGAGATGAGATGTGGAAAACACGCACAGGGTGTCCGACGGATTTACTGTGTGCCGTGTGAGAAACTGATTTGTCGACACTGTGCTGTCATCGACCACCCCGAAGCTGAAGGCCACCACTATGCCGACTACGAACCTGCTGCTCGTGAATGCAGGCAGTCTATCAAAAACGTTTGCACGGTCTACGAGAGAGATATCGAGGCGTGTGAGCGATCTTTGCAGGAATCTTCTGAGGCTATGGAGACATTTGAGCTAAAAGTACTCAGAGCCCTGAAAAAGGTTCAACAGAAGGCGTCTGAGTTAATAGTAAAGGTCAAACAGGAAGAGCAGTACATGATTGGTCAAATCAGATCTGTGGACCGTGACCGAATGAGCGCATTTCGTGTGCACAGGGAAGAGGTGGCTGATATGATGCTGGAGAAGCACTTCTCACTAGAGATAGCGGAAGATCTCGTCAACGACTACTCTGACTCTGTGTTCCTGGAACTGTATCCTGAGATCAAAGTGGACAGTCATCAAATCATCCCTCGGCTCCACCGCAACCTCACTTGTCTGAGCTTGGCGCAACGTAACTGTACTCGTGACATCAGCTTAGGGACTCTGGGCAGCGAGGAGGAGTGGGAGCCTGATCGGTGTTTGCTCTACGGAGAGGCCGCAGGTGTCCGCGCCATTGCCTCTCTGCCTGGTGGTGAGATTGCAATAGCTTTCCTCTACAGTGGTGACGTGACCATCTTTAACAACACCGGACAGGAGGTCAGAACGGTTTCGGTTGGAAGCAGTAAGTTTCTTTTCCATGAATTATGTATTCACAATTCCATTGGATTTTAGTCGTAGTCAATGTCACCGTCAGAGCATATCAAGGCAGGCTGTCGAACCGTAGGCCAATAAAGCCGTCAGGCATATCACAAGGGCAGGCTTGTCGAAACGTAGGGACCAATGAGAAATCACTCCGCAGCAGTGAAGATAATAACGAGAAGTTCCCTCGATCCACTAAGCAAAAGAGTAGTCCCAGCCGATTTCCTAGCTTCCAAGTATAGTACTTAATAAGAGGACAGTTCTTTTCAGAACTAAAGTAGTCTCCCTAATTCCGAAATCTACTCCGCGGCAGTAAAATAGTAGCAAGACAAATTCTCAAAGAACAAATGTACACAGAAAAGTAGATATATACACATAGTGTTCAGCATCATCATCTAATAGTTCGTCCATCTCTTGGACAAAGCTCTCCTCATAAAACTTTCATTTGCCTCTCTTCCTAGCCACTCGGTCCATGTAGCCGTGCCCATGTGTCACGTTATGTCATCTCTCCGTCTTCTCGTTTGCAGTCCTCTCTTTCTCTTGCCTGTTCTAGGCTGCCATTCTGTCATTCCCCTAGTCACGTGTTCATGTCTTGGACCCTTGACACATGGCCTGCTCATCTCCAAATGATCCCCATTATCTTTTCAATGATGTCCTTGACTTTTGGCGATACTGCAAATTGAATACACACGTGTACATCGATACTTCACCAAGCAATACCGTTAGGCACATACATGGTGTGCTGATTTGACAAAATCTTCCATTAAATGTCCTTTCGTTTTCTCTATTCAGCTCCATACAACTTTGCAGCTATCCACAGTCAGCTAGTGGTTGCAGATGGCACCGACTCAGTCAAAGTGTACAATAAGGACGGCACTCTGGCCTTTGACTTCCCCACAGTGCCTCCCGGGGAGCTGGGCGAGACGGAAGTTGACCTCCAGAGCGTCGCTATCAAGAAGGATGGCAACATCATCGTAGGAGATGTCAGAAGGAAAACCTGTACAGAACACAGCCCTGTTGACGGTTCACTGCTACGCACCATTCCAGTCAAGACAGCGCCCTACTTTTTGGCCGTTGACAGCACCTATGACAGAGTTGTGATCAGCGGAGGTAAACAACCCCAAGTAGAGGTTGTTGATGGCAGTTGCAACGAACTGTTCACCATCATGCCAACCATCCGCGGTGGGTGTGTGACATTCTGCAGAGGTGTGTGCTGCAACAGCACAGGTATCTACCTTGCAATGGGCGATGACTTCCAGGCAGGCCATGTCCATCGGTATGATGCTGTCGGTAGATTCCTGAGCTGCATTGAGGACTCTCTGCAGTATCCTTACGGAATCACGTTCACATCAGACAAGAAGGAGCTGGCAGTGACGTACTTCCAGTCGGTCAAGATGTATCGCAAGATGTAACGAAAGAGCAAGCTACTTGTTAATGGGCAACACATTGTAATGATTCACATCAGCAATTTCTTATCGCAGGTAGCCATTTACTCCTATAGGTGAGGCCTAGAAAATATAGGCCTCGTTGAATATCTTGCTCAAGGGCACAGGTCTTACGACTGGAAACCCAAGCTGACATTCGGACGACTTGGCCACAGGAACTTGAGTTTAGATGCACTAGACCTTTTTATTGGGGATATCATCATCATCTCAAGCTTTCAACATTATCATGTCCATTTTTATACAAACAATTATGAACAATATGTTTGGTTGCTTGTTTGTTTTTCATTTCCCTCAATCTTGTTAGCCTTTGGTATAGTATTTGAAATGAACCAACCACACTAACAATGAGTTGTTATCAAGTTTGTTTGCAAACAATATCAATATCAATGTTGGGCGGTCGGGTTGGCACAATAGTCTCTTTAAGGCCTTCCACCTCTACGACCCTGGTTTGAGTCCACAGGGGGGGGGGGGGGGAATATGTGGATTGGGTTTACAGTCTCTACCTGAAATTATGGGTTTTTCCTCCCACATCCCAAACTGAAACTTCCTTCCTTGTCTTCCCTCCATGGTTTTCTGAGAACCCTTGGCTTCACAACCAGAATTAATCAATCAAATATATACAAATAAACAAACCAAGAAGTGGTCCAAATAAAAATAATTGAGCCAAACGAAAAACAAAACAAAGAATGTACATGGTGTGGCATAATAAACTTCACAATGACTATATATTTTCCTCAAATTTATAGTATGCAGCAATCTAAAGTAAACCACAATCACTTCACTAAAAGTTGTGTATTCTAAATGCACCGAAAATCTTATAAAAAAATCAATATTAAGTGATCCACTTTCTTGACCAAATTCTGTTTAGAAGATATATCATTCAGAAATTGTACTGGGTGAGAGGCACTAGTGGTGGTGGAAATGCTGCTCGAAATTTGTATTGGGCAGATGTCCAATTGTTTTTTGTTTCTGTGGTTGTTTTTGATAATATATAAAAACAGCAAAAATGTTGCCTTCATTTTTTCCTAAGCGATACACATGTCCAATCATCATAAATCAAATCTTGAAGGTTCTTTAGTCAGTTGTTTGTTACCAACTACATGTAGAATTGTAACCTTTACAGTACATTATTATTACCCTTACACCGATGTGTGTAAAGCACTGTATACTTAGTACTTTTACCGATTCCTGTGAGCAAAAAAACCACAGGTATATTACTCGGGTGGGATTTGAACCCACTACCTTTGCCATTCCAGAGCAGATGTCTTACCACTAGACCACCGGTAGCTAGAGTCAGTTTGAATCCTATATTTTAGCAGCGGATACTGCAATAATGTAATAGATTTTAAATTTGCATCAGACATATCACAGATAAAGAACATTATTTGGTTTTACCCATACACGGATGTATTTTAAGACTGTTTACCTAGTACTTTCCTGAGTCCTGGGAAAAAAATCCACAGGCATGATCCTACTTGCATGGGATTCGAACCCACGACATATGTCATTCACAAAGCACTTCTTAAAAGATATGTGGTAATTTAAGAAGCTTAAATCTAATTCAATATATAACCATTTAGTTGAATTGTGAATTGCATTTAATGTACACACTGTAAGTAATCATTTGCATTAGATCATTTTTATCTGATCAGAGTCCAGAAGCTCAGCTCGAGATTAAGATAATCAGATCAAGATATAGATAATCTCATCATGTGTTTATACCTTCTGATTTTAATTTTTTTAAGATTACTCTTCTGATCAGGATTAGAACAATCTGATCAGTATCTAGATAATCTATTTGTGGTCTGTATGTACGATAGGAGGAGGATATTTTGACCAGAATTAAGTTAATCTAATCAAGATCTACATATAAGCTCATTACAATTTAAATACTGTAAGCAAGATCATTTGATTGGGATACTAGTAATCTGATGAGGACTTAAATCATCTGGTCTGGAACTACATGTAGATAATCTCATCAAAGTCTCGGTGTGTGTCTTCTCATTAGGACACTGGTAATCTTATCAGGTTGAGATCATCTGATTTGGACCAACATGTAGATAAGCTCATTACAATCTTAGTGTATATATTGGTATGCTGATCACTCGGATCTAAATTAGATAATCTTATAGCAAAGTCAATCTTTTGAACAGGATGTAGATGATATTCATAGCAACATCTGTCAATCTCGATGATTTTGTTAGAAATGTAAGTAATTTGAGATTCCAATATCTTTTCATACTACAAGTTATGAGTTTGTATTCTCATCAGCGATGTTTTTTGTCAACTTCAGAGACACTCATTAATCCCCTCTGATGTTTTTCACTGTCTGCGGTTTCTATGGTAACCAATTTATCAGAGACACCCATTGATCCCCTCTGATGTGTTTCAACGCCTTCTAATTTCTCCTGATAGGACCTCATCAATGATGCTAGCTTCACTTTCCGTGCCTTTTTGTAATGTCGCTTGGAATTCAAGTGTCCTGAAATTAAAATACCAAATGCAGCTTTAAATCTCTGACTTTGCTAAACTTGAAACGATCATGCTGAGTATCCTCGGTTTCTTGGCACTTCATTGACCCATGTGATGCCTTATAATGAGCTACACTGTGGGTCAGACTGACCCAACTAAAGACCTCTGTCATGTTAGAGCTGATTGGATCTCTCCAACTAAATTTATCAAAGACCCAACCTCGTTCCCATGAGTGATTGATTTCGCCGTGCCGTTTTTTTTTCTCGCCCTGCCATGCCTTGCTCGCTCATAACCCCTGGAATTGGCTTCAAAGGATATATGCAAATATAATATGGCACATGGCAGGTTAGTGGTTGAACCAGTCTGCACATGCAGATTAGGCTAGTGGTTGAACCAGTCTGCACATGCAGATTACAATGTAGGCTAGTGGTTGAACCAGTCTGTGCAGATTAGGCTAGTGGTTGAACCAGTCTGCACATATGCAGATTAGGCTAGTGGTTGAACCAGTCTGCACATGCAGATTACAATGTAGGCTAGTGGTTGAACCAGTCTGTGCAGATTAGGCTAGTGGTTGAACCAGTCTGCACATGCAGATTAGGCTAGTAGTTGAACCAGTCTGCACATGCAAATTAGGCTAGTGGTTGAACCAGTCTGCAGATGCAGATTAGGCTAGTGGTTGAACCAGTCTGCACATGCAGATTAGGCTGGTGGTTGAACCAGTCTGCACATGCAGATTAGGCTGGTGGTTGAACCAGTCTGCACATGCAGATTAGGCTAGTGGTTGAACCAGTCTGCACATGCAGATTACAATGTAGGCTAGTGGTTGAACCAGTCTGTGCAGATTAGGCTGGTGGTTGAACCAGTCTGCACATGCAGATTAGGCTAGTGGTTGAACCAGTCTGCACATGCAGATTACAATGTAGGCTAGTGGTTGAACCAGTCTGTGCAGATTAGGTTAGTGGTTGAACCAGTCTGCACATGCCGATTAGGCTAGTGGTTGAACCAGTTTGCACATGCAGATTAGGCTAGTGGTAGAACCAGTCTGCAGATGCAGATTAGGCTAGTGGTTGAACCAGTCTGCACATGCAGATTAGGCTAGTGGTTGAACCAGTCTGCACATGCAGATTACAATGTAGGCTAGTGGTTGAACCAGTCTGTGCAGATTAGGCTAGTGGTTGAACCAGTCTGCACATGCAGATTAGGCTAGTGGTTGAACCAGTCTGCACATGCAAATTAGGCTAGTGGTTGAACCAGTCTGCAGATGCAGATTAGGCTAGTGGTTGAACCAGTCTGCACATGCAGATTAGGCTGGTGGTCGAACCAGTCTGCACATGCAGATTAGCTTGGTGGTTGAACCAGTCTGCACATGCAGTTAGGCTAGTGGTTGAACCAGTCTGCACATGCAGATTAGGCTGGTGGTCGAACCAGTCTGCACATGCAGATTAGGCTAGTGGTTGAACCAGTCTGCACATCCAGATTAGGCTAGTGGTTGAACCAGTCTGCAGATGCAGATTAGGTTGGTGGTTGAACCAGTCTGCACATGCAGATTAGGCTAGTGGTTGAACCAGTCTGCACATCCAGATTAGGTTGGTGGTTGAACCAGTCTCCACATGCAGATTAGGCTGGTGGTTGAACCAGTCTGCACATGCAGATTAGGCTGGTGGTTGAACCAGTCTCCACATGCAGATTAGGCTGGTGGTTGAACCAGTCTGTGCTTCCAATCAGAACCAAGGATGGTAACCCGCACAAGAGGCATCAAGTCATTTCACTTGGATCTTGATACCTGAATGTATGCCCTTTAGGGTGACTGTGTAAATCATGTTTCATTAGAAGTGGGAGTGCAACAAAATACTTCTGTTTTGACAAGTGCTTACTATTGGTTGCCATAAACGCCATACAAGCGATTAGAGTTTTGTCATTATAAGCTTGTTGACAAAAACGGTCACTTTCAAGAACCAATCAGGACTCTGCTTACCACCGAATTCTGCGCCTGGGATCACCATTCTTTGCTTATAGTGCTGAATTTGTGCGATAGCTGTGCAAGTGAAGAATGCCTAGTAACATGGAGTACGCACACACACAAGCAAAAAATCTCTGCTAACAGGTCAAATATGCTTGACGTAAGTGCAGAATTCCCTGCTTCCATAAGCGCTGATTCTTTGCTTACGGTGAGCAGAGCCACATAATTGGGCCCAGTGTTGTTAGTTGGTTCTTCTTTTCCAGGGGTTAGTGACAAGAGGGTTTGCCGCATGCTGACCATGGGAATGAGGCTGATAAAGACCCAAACTGAGGCTGGAGAAGAAAAATAGTCTGAAACCCTGTTAGTGAAAGGGAAACAGTGTTCATTTATTGTTGTTGTCTATAAGGAACATGACAACAACAGCCCACATGGACTCTAGTCTATTGACCTTGAAGATGTCAATAACACACATAGAACCAACCAGTAAACTAAAGGAAATGCAACTTGGCTGTCTGTCCACATCCGATATTTGGAATCATGTTCACGACCAGGATGTAGTAATTACGACATAAAGAACAGACTCTGAGGCAAGGGCTATAACAAAGCCATGCTTCAAACACAAAGAAGAATACACACCCCAAATAATCACCTGACCTAAGAGAGGGCCTTAAGTAAAGAAGGGAGGGGGTTTAAAAGTACTTTATCATCAGTAATTCAAGTTGTGTATCACAAGGTTCTCTTGAGAAACCATTCAACTTTGATGTGTGCCTTTCTTCATCTTTGCAAAGTTTCAAGAAGAACTTAAACAAATTTCTTGATCATGGATGCTTTTGATCTGTACTCATAAACTTTTACTGTTATCTCTCTTTGCACTTACTAATGTTTCAAATGGTTGCTATACTTGCAAAGCACACTGAGCGTTATTAAGTTGGTGGATACCGGCTCTATATAAATTTATATTATTTTTTTGGTGGCTTAAAAAAATGAAGTGAAAGTAGAATTTGAAACTTTGCAATCAGTGATACAATCAGTGAGGTTTGAGTTACACCAGTGTGATAAATAATCTCTCTGGTTGTGGTGGTTCTAAAAATAAACCGGTGGTGTCTTTTCCAGAATCAATTCATGTGTTACAACAGCACACCTCACTGGAAAGATGGGACAAAAACAACATAACTGGCTGATCAGAAGAGACAAACAAAAAATCTTACCAAGCCACTGCTGTTTGCCTACGAATACCCTTCCATCACAGACATCACATACATGTTTGGTACAGGCATCTTCTGATGGAGTGTGACCTTCACACATTAGAGGAGATATGGGTGATTGGTAACCCTGTGAGCCAAAAACAAGCAACTCTGTTAGCGTTCTTCCTTAACAGTAGTCCGTTGGCCAGATGCCAGTTAAAACACCCAAGACCTATCAGACTTTACTCTAAAGTGGTCCTGCTGGCTGTTCAGTGTTAAAAGCATCTCAATTTCATTTGGAATATGGACTAATGAAATAGCTGGCGGACTAGTGAAGTGACAAGCTGCACCTAGTCCTGCTGGCCAATAACTAAAAAAGTTAAGGGAAACCCTGTCTGTTAATTTGGCTTTGCCCTTCACAGAGGTTGAAAGCACCGGGCTCTCAGAGTTCTACAGAAAACATTCACAGGCCATCCGATGTAGCGAGAAATTTCATTCATTTCCTTTTTTTTTTCATTTTAGATACATTTATTTCAATACAAAGCGTGATAACATTGCTCAGTTAAACATACACTGTAACTTGTACAAATGAAGACTTGCTCTGGGTTATTGAAAAAAAAAGATAATATGTAACATTAAAGGTATTGAGCTCAATTGGTAACAGCTCAAAATCAGTGTCCACATTTTGTGTGATTAAACATATGCATGAACAAACAAACCTGTGAAAGTTTGAGCTCAATTGGTCATCGAGGTCACAAGAAAATAGTGAAAAGAGATCTTATGTTTTTTCTGTTTTTTCAAATTATCGCGCGCGATAATTACTATTGTTTTACTCGTTTCTCAGAAACGATAGCATTTTAGGCAAAAATATTTTAAGGAACCCTTTCTACCATTACTTACTTTAAATCATGTAAGTTATGTGTGAATCTGTGAACATTGTGTTTTTCGATCTTACCAATAGTGTACAGGGCCTTTAACATGTAGGAAAAAGGAGAAGCAAATGCTTTTTGTTCCCCATCCCTATAAAGACAAAGATAAAAGAAATTTGAGCCCAAGGCCATCTGCATCAGAGATAGGGCCTAATAGTGAATGACAGATATTCACTTTAACATTGCCCTCGTCCAAATCCTGAGAAAAGTATCTACAAACACAGCGAAAATTCAAACCTAGGGCAGTCTGAACCTAAAATTGATGTTTAAATAACTAAACATGACCAAAAAGATTTGATTAAAGGGGGACTGTCGTCAAAATCATAGCAGGCCTGTGGCAATACACGGAATTATGAATTCTAACCCAGTTACAGCATGCGTGCGTGAGCTGGCCATAGATCTAGTACAGCCAGCGCATGCAGTATTTTGAGAGTTCAAAATTCCATGTACAGCCACAGGACTGCTATGATCACGATGACAGTTCTCCTTTAAGTGAGCAAACTGTATTTGAGTTGATAACAGGGTTGGGGCAGGGTTGAGGATCAAGGTGGATCAACTGTATTTGAGTTGATAACAACAGGGTTGGGGCAGGGTTGAGGATCAAGGTGGATCAACTGTATTTGAGTTGATAACAGGGTTGAGGCAGGGTTGGGGATCAGGGTGGATCAACTGTATTTGAGTTGATAACAGGGTTGGGACAGGGTTGGGGATCAAGGTGGATCAACTGTATTTGAGTTGATAACAGGGTTGGGACAGGGTTGGGGATCAAGGTGGATCAACTGTATTTGAGTTGATAAAAGGGTTGGGGCAGGGTTGAGGATCAAGGTGGAGCAACTGTATTTGAGTTGAAAATAGGGTTGAGGCAGGGTTGGGGATCAAGGTGGATCAACTGTATTTGAGTTGAAAACAGGGTTGGGGCAGGATTGAGGATTAAGGTGGATCAGCTGTGTTTGAGTTGATAACAGGGTTGGGGCAGGGTTGATGATCAAAGTAGATCAACTGCATTTGAATTGAACGCAGGGTTGGGGCAGGGTTGATGATCAAAGTTGATCAACTGCATTTGAATTGAACGCAGGGTTGGGGCAGGGTTGAGGATCAAGGTGGATCAACTGCATTTGAATTGAAAGCAGGGTTGGGGCAGGGTTGAGGATCAAAGTAGATCAACTGCATTTGAATTGAAAGCAGGGTTGGGGCAGGGTTGAGGATCAAGGTGGATCATCTGCATTTGAATTGAAAGCAGGGTTGGGGCAGGGTTGAGGGTCAAAGTAGATCAACTGCATTTGAATTGAAAGCAGGGTTGGGGCAGGGTTGAGGATCAAGGTGGATCAGCTGCATTTGAATTGAAAGCAGGGTTGGGGCAGGGTTGAGGATCAAGATGGATCATCTGTATTTGAATTGATAGCAGGGTTGGGGCAGGGTTGATGATCAAGGTGGATCGGCTGTATTTGAATTGATAGCAGGGTTGGGGAGGGTTGAGGATCAAAGTAGATCTGTAAATCACTAGTAGATCTTTAAGTAGAACTGTAAATCTGTTTTATTCAATGTGCTCTTATTTCTTTCTAAGCTAGGTAATTTGTGATCTTTGTTGTTACTCTCTCTGTTTGTTGTTTTGTTTCTATGCGCCTCAGAATAAGTTTAGTCTTAGATAGAAGGCGCTTTACAAGTTTTTAATTATTATTATTATTATTATTATCAACTGCATTTGAATTGAAAGCAGTTTTGGGGCAGGGTTGAGGATCAAGGTGGATCATCTGCATTTGAATTGAAAGCAGGGTTGAGGATCAAAGTTGATCAACTGCATTTGAATTGAAAGCAGGGTTGGGCAGGGTTGAGGATCAAGGTGGATCAACTGTATTTGAATTGAAAGCAGGGTTGGGGCAGGGTTGAGGATCAAGGTGGATCAACTGTATTTGAATTGATAGCAGGGTTGGGGCAGGGTTGAGGATCAAGGTGGATCAGCTGCACTCGAATTGATAGCAGGGTTGGGGCAGGGTTGAGGATCAAAGTTGATCAACTGCATTTGAACTGAAAGCACGGTTGGGGCAGGGTTGAGGATCAAGTTGGATCAACTGCATTTGAACTGAAAGCAGGGTTGGGGCAGGGTTGAGGATCAAGTTGGATCAACTGTATTTGAATTGATAGCAGGGTTGGGGCAGGGTTGAGGATCAAAGTGAATTTACTCATTGTATTTGAGTTGATAACAGGGTTGGGGCAGGTTTGGGGCTGACTATAGGTGTTCTGTAATGGCGCTGGGGACGGGGTTTCAACATGAATAGCATTAGAATAATGTGAACAACAGAAATGAAACAAACTACAGTGTGCAGTTTGTGCAATCTCAAACTTCCCTACTTCCCTCAAAAGCTCAAGAGAAGTTTCACAGAGGCAATTGCCGCCACTCATGCCCCTGGTCATTGCCTTGGTGCCCCTTTTAATGTTCCCCAGATAGACAAATTTTCATAATAAGGAAGACCTGCCTTGCCCTTACACAGAACTTAAGTAGCAGGCCTGATGTTTTCCTCAGACAGACATAATATGAATTCAAGCTAGATACTTCCTCCATGTCGTTTTGTCCTTGGCAGATGTATATGAGGGAAATGAAAGTTTCTACTGAAATGTTGACTTATTACTACAGGCATGAGAATCAGCGATGATGAAAAAACGAAAATCTATTTCGTATGAAAAAAATCAGAAAAAAATTTAACGCTAAAAATGCATGTCCAGATTATGGGCATTGTCCGGAAATTGGGCAAGGTGACCCAGGCGTCAGAGCCACACTCGGAGAACCCCCAAGGCGGTAGTGGGACCACGGTCGAGAAAATAAGAGGAAAATACTCAAAGAACAAAGATGAATTCATATAAATGCTTGACGAATCTTATCTGAAAGAGCTCACGAAAAATGTGAGACTTAACGGTAAATGCAAACGCCATCGATTCTCCACACATGTACGTCAAACTTGACCATACACACATCGTCTCAAAGTTTCTCCCAGGTCACAGGTCAATACGTCAATTACTTCCCACCAATCATGTGTTTTCATTGGTTCCCAATATATCTTTGCTGATTGTGAGGCACTAACTGGTACCAGCTTCCCATAGCCTGCGATTTCAGTCGTGCCGAGCCGCTCATTGGTTCGTGTACAAACTTGTACGTATATAAACAGTACACACGGTACAAAACACACGCATTGTTTTGTCAGTAGACTTTCAAAAGTCTACACATGTGTATCTTTGCTGCAGCAGTAAACGTATTACGGGCAAACATACCGTTAACGAAGCGAGGAATGAGACAAGTCTATACATCCATTGCCTCTTTGGCTGCTGCGTGCATGGTGCATGGAAGACCGCAAGCCGCATATCAGGCCAGCTGCCGGCGGCAATTTGTTGTTTACGTACCATTTTTTTTTTAACAACGTCGTGTGGATCCACGATATAAACGATTACAACGGTATACTTTAATACAATCATCTGATTAAAGAAGAGGGATCAGCGAATTCCAAATGTATACCCCTACAACTCAACCCCCCCCCCAAAAAAATAAAATAAATAAATAAAAAATAATAAAAAAATGTTTACATCAAATTCAAACTGACTTGAAGACCTCAAATTTGAAAGGGAAAAAACAGAATTCCGGTTTAAACTGAAAGATTCTCGGGTCTCAGTGTCAGGGTCAACAAGGCAATTTGGTTTCCTCTATGGTGTTTTGTCCTTGAGCAAATCCTACCACTCAATCTGTAAACTTTGGTAGGGGGTGATCCCTGGCTATACGGCAGTCACAGGTTGTAGTTGTAGGAGCTTCTGACCGGCACCCCTGAACAAAGATATGGACAAAATAGGGAGACCACCTGACAGGGCTTGAATTCGGGGTAAGATTCCACAAGACCGCAGGGCTTGTATAATCGTAGCTTAAATTTCTACTGGACCAGAATTTATTACACTTTCTACAAAGTGTAACATGTAAACTTTTTTATGTGGCCAAGCACTAATGGAAGATTGATCTTAGTCTTATGGGTGAGTAAACTTTGATACTCACAGCATTTAGAGATATTTACCAGAGACTCAAAGTCAACATTTGAACATCACTTTTTGTTGATTTACGATAAGTACACAGAGAGGAAATTATTTGTACGATTAAAACACACAGGGCAGCCGGACTTGTCCAGTCCTGAATTTACTGGCCCAAAGCTGAAATCACTGGCCTCGGGCCTGCGGTCCAGTGTAAAAATTTGAGCCCCGCACCAACATTAGACAGCTCAGTTAGTAGAGCACCAGCACATTTATCCGGAGGTCAAAGCTTCAAGTCTCACTCTAGTAAATTTGTCAGCCCAGAAATATTGATGGATCAGCAAGGCGACCTGCAGGGTCACAAACAACTCTACTTTGAGCTGTAAGAGGAAACAACATAATCTATGAACAAATTTGTTCACCCCAAAAATAAATTAATAGACTCAACTTTGTCAAACTGCATGAAAGGGGCACATTGCCTTCGGATTGGGCGCTTTGGGCTGTAAAAAGTGTTCAGTATGGATTGAATATATGGTTGGAAAAATATTTTTGAAATAGAACTATATAATGATACACATAAATATCCCTTGAAATTGTGTGGTTTTGGTGTATTTTCATGACAGAGCACAGTCCGATATTTTGTAGAAGCAAATATTGACTCCACTAAAAAAAAGAACGTATGTATTGTTCTGCTGGTTGTGGTTACAGAGGCAAATTTGTGTTGTTTTACTTCTCACTAATTACATCGCACTGTAAGGGCTTTTGTGCATGAACAACTCTTTAAAAAAAAGGATAAAGAGTAATTCCAAACAGCAACACTTGTTTGGATTTGTAGGCAATGTGTCCCTTTAATCAAACCAAACTAATTAAACAGAGATCTGTTTTGCCGATCAGGAAAACATAAAAAGTTCCTGCCAACATACCCACGTCATGCGAACCGTTTGTAACTGATTCCTTGTTTGTTTCCTCAGCATGAAATTTTGTTAACCCAATATGGAAATGTGTTATTTTTAAAAGCGTACATGGACTTGTACATGTACTTCCTTATTTGTGCAAAAAGTCCAATGCATTTATAAGCTATAGAATTTCAATCTGTGTGGAATGTTTTTTTTTCTTTTCGAATACACATGAGGCTTACCATGTCATGCATGGGTGCTCCTTTTTATCAGCACCAGACAGGAGACTGCACAACATTTTGAGTTTTATTTGTGATCCCTGGGCACCCTTTCTCCCGGAAACGCCCAATATTTCTAGGCATACATGTGTAGGCTCTGACTGTTTCCTCAAACCTCATTCAGCTGATAGCACACTGTGTGGCTGCAGACTGTACCTCCAGACTATCGACTGACAACGGGGGTTTCGACAAGGATGACAAGGTACGTGTTGTTTATAAAGTTATTACAACAGCTTTTGTCATTTGTACTGAAGTTTATTGCACACAGTGATTGAATACAGATATGGTGCCGCATCGGAAATGGTAGGAAAGTGCTGCTCAGCGTACATGTGTAGTATGCTAGCTACTGTCTACATGTATGAATCAACATGAATGTGCTTGTATAAGGCCTCAATCTTAACTGTGGCAACCCAGACCATTTACTGTATTGCTCTGCTGAGTTGGCAGCCATGCCCCTTCAAATAGACTCATTTGCAATCAATTATTTAAGTAAATGGTTTGTTTTCACAGTGTGTTTTTAAAATTTTAATTTGTATTTCTTTGCTACATGTATTGTACTCTGGATTTGCTAATACTATAATAGGCCTACGTTTCCTTTTTGATTAATGACCATGTATGTTATTGTTTGTATTAGCGCCATGAGCACTTTTGTGGATTTGTGCGCTTATCAGTTGTCATTATTATTATTATTATCATAGGTGTGTAGTTTTGGTTAGGTTGCTAAAACTTCAACTACTGGTCTGCTCATTCTATTTCAATCAAGATAAGGGACCAAAGGGATAATGTTACTGTTAGTAAAACAGCATATACACAAAAATCACTGTGCGAGCAAACTGCTGCTTGTATGTATGTATGGTTTGCATTGGTTGGTAAGCTCTCAGTAAGCTCTCGAAAAAACTACAACTTGTAGTTTTTTCCAAGAGCTTACCAGGCGGTAAACAATAATCATTAGATTGCTACCATACAAATTCAGCAACTGAACTGGCGTGTCGTGGCCGAGTGGTCTAGTTCACCGGACCCAAGCTGTGGTGTTGTCAGCAGCACAGTGTGGGTTCGAATCCCGGTCATGACACTTGTGCCCTTGAGCAAGGCACTCAACCATAATTGCTTCGTAAAAAGTTGGGAAGGTAGTGCATTCTGCTCTACCAGCCAGGCTCCCAGTGGATGATACCCATGCCTACATCCTTACGGACTGTGAAGGGGGTAACCCTGTTTCAGCCCCAGGAGTAGGTGGCAACGTGCCTCTGGTGTCAGTTGAATTGGGTCAACAGCCCAAATCAGTTTAAGTGTAGCCCTCACCTTGAGTGGCCGTTTGGCCTTGTGAGTTAGGCCGATATCTCATAAAAAAACTTTAAAAAAAAAATGATTGATTGATTGCTTGATTGATGATTGATTGATTGCTGATTGATTGATTGCTTGATTGATTGATTGATGGTTTACTACAAAAAATACTTAAAAACATGTCAGCATTGCATGAATATAAAAATGTAAACATTAATTTATAGTGAACAATCTTGATTTGCACCAAAATTCAAGTAGCTGTTTAGCAGAAAAGTATTGCTTAGCAAAAGATTCACCAAATAATACACATGTTATAGTGTTACTTTGGCTGGTCACACTATTACTTTTTTTTTCTGTGCCAAATTTGAATACTTAGCGGCCATATGAAATTAGCCCCCGATTGGCAATCATTTTAATAAAGTGTTTTTTAAATCATGATTCAATGTTACAGTATGGCTTCAGCTGAGCTAGTGAAGAAAATGACCGAGAGTCAACTCCAATGTAGCCTATGCAAACAAAGATACAACCAACCAAAAGCGCTTGACTGTACTCACAGTTTCTGTCAGGAGTGCCTGGTGAAGTACTACCGAGACGCACAAAGAATGCCGTGCCCGGAGTGTAAGAAGGAAACGGTTCTTCCAGAGGAGGGGGTTCCCGGCCTGAAGCCCAATATATTTCTTGAGAGTTTCTTAGAAAAGTTCTCCTCGCTTCAGGCGGCGGACGAGAGCGCCGTCAAGAAACCAAAGGAGGACGTCGCGTGTGAGAAGCACCCGGGGAGTAAGAAACTGTTTTTCTGTGTGCCGTGCGAGACGTTGATCTGTCGAGACTGCACCGTCATCGATCACCCCAAACCAGATCACCACTACGTTGACTGCGCAAAAGCTGCTCATGAACGCAGGAAGTCCATCAAACAATTCTTCCCGGAGTACGAAAGAGAAATTGAGACGTGCCAGTACTCCTTACAGGTGACATCCAAAGCCAAGCAGGCCTTGGCAAACAACGTAGCGACGGCCATGTCAGAGGTCCACGTGAAGGCCGCCGAGATGATAGCAAAGGTGAAAGAAGAGGAGGATTGTGTGATCGCCGACATCAAATCGCTGGAGCTCGATCATACCGCATGGCTTCTTGAGCATGAGAAGATGGTGACGGAGATGCTGCAGGCGAGGCGCTACTCGCTGGAGGTAGCCGAAGACGCCATGGAGAATCGCTGCGACTCGACATTCCTGGAGATCTATCCCGAAATGCCGATGCTGTTCGGTCAACTCGTTCCAAAGTTTGACCGCAGTCTGTCCTGCCTGAGTTTCAAGCCGAACCAGTCGACTCTCAAGATCGTCCTCGGAGAGATCGACTTGGAGGGAAAGTGGGAGAAGAGCCTGGAGTTCGGTGACGTGAAATTCGCTCGAGGCATTGCGGCACTCTCTAACCAGCTTGCTGTCACCGACCATAATGAGGGTGTGCAGTTATTCAGTCTTAAGGGTCAGCCAAGTACAACATTATCTCTGGGAACCAGTAAGTTCCTTTAATATTTTCCTAAGCAACTGTGCATATTTTTTTGTTGTATCAACATAACATTACAAGTGCTTAAATCTTAAATTAAAGGCACAATAGAAACTACAAATAAGATATTATCAAATTAAACCAACATTTTTGCCAAAAGGACTTTCTTGTTTCAAGTTAGTTAAATCTAAAAGTTATGATAACAATAGGCATTTATAGCTACTTTTAAACATTGTATCACAGCGCCTTACACTATTACTACATGTTCATTAGGCCCTAACCGTTCCTTGAACCATGCAACTCCTTAGGAGTATGCAGCACCAGCAGCCAAATGGGCACACATGTTTCTAACCATTCACATCAAAGTTCAATCCCTACCCTCGCAGGTAACCCATTTACTCATGGGTGATGAGTAAGCAATAATAGTTAAATGTCTTGCCCCCCCCCAAAAAAAAGGTACGTGACCAGGATTCGAACCCACACACTGATGACTCAGCCATCGGAGATTGAGTTTGCTGATCTAGACCACTGGACCACGACAGCTACACTATTGTTTATGGGTTGAAAAGATTTAAGTCCAATTTTAGTTTCCAGTCAACATTTAACATACAACTAATATGTAAAAATTTGATTAAGATTGGGTTGTCCTTTTTTTGAAGGTACATGTACATGTACTGTACAAATGTATACAAGTGTACTTGTAGCTACCAAACGTGTGTATTCTTCTGTGTTTATCATGCACTGTATTGAAGCGTGTTTTGCAGTGTTTGAGGTTTCGGCCGAGGTCTCAGTCTCGAGACCAGGTCTCGGCAATTTTAAGGTCTCAAATGTTGAGGTTTTGGTTTGGTCTCGAATGTTGAGGTTTCGGTCTCGGTCTCGGTCTCGGATAGTCTCGGTACGAGACCTTGCCGAGACCCATTAAAAACTACAGAATGTTTGAAGTTGATTATTCGGTTAACCATTTGTGGGTTATAGTTTATTGCCTGTATCACCAGGCAATTCATCACCAACAGCATGAACTGTGTGTCCTTATTCATTAAAAAAACCGCATGTCATGCAATGTGTGTGCAACCATTATTGAGCGGCAATGTATGTTTGACCATGGTTTGACAGAGCCAACAACAGGAAGTACAGTGTACATGATCCGGATCACTCAAAACTTTGTAAATTATACAGATTTCAAAAAATAAGCTTGCGCTTGAATTTTTAAATTTTGATTATACTTTGCAGTCTTTTTGACACTAAGACACTTAATGTCTAGCAACTCCTTGAATGATAATTAAATATGCATTTTGGCGATGATTTGTGGAGCAATCCAGTACTTGGGAGCAGAAACTGAGTTACATTATTTGTCTATCTATCTCTAGACGTCCATGACATAGCAGCTCTCAATAACCGCTTGATCGTCGTTGACAACACCAAGATCGTCAAAGTGTACAACGAGGACGGCACGCTGGCGTTCGACTTCCCCACGGTGCCCCTCAAGGATTTTAACAAAGCAAACTTGGACCTCCAGAGTGTTGCCATCAAGAAGGACGGCAACATCATCGTGGGAGACGTCGAGCGGAACGTCCTGACGGAGCACCGACCCGCCGATGGCTCGCTGATTCACACCATACTGGTCAAGACGCCGCCCTTCTTTTTGGCCAGCGACAGCACCAACAACCGAGTTGTGGTCAGCGGTGGACTCCAACACGAGGTGGACATAGTCGACGGCAGCATCGCCTCCCTGTTCACTCTCCGACCGACCATCAACGGCCACCAGGTGAAGTACTGCCGGGGTGTTTGCTGCGACAGTACTGGTACGTATGTGGTGGTCTGCAACGGGGCCTACGACACGGGTCACATCCACCGTTACAACGCTAAAGGTAAATTCGTAGACTGTATCGCCAAAAATCTGCACAACCCAAGCAGGCTCACCTTCACGTCCGATGGGCAGCAGCTGGCAGTGGCAGACTGCATCTCGGTCAAAATGTTTCACAAGGTGTGATGTTGGACTAACTAAAGAAGGATGGCCCGCCAACACAAACCACCAAGCCCCTAAATTCCTCATTATCAATCCAATTAAAGTTAGGGTCAAAGATTGTTTTTTTGTCACAAAAACAAACAAAAAAAGATACAGTAAAATGTGGAAGTTTCAGCTGGATACAGTGTGCGCTTGCTAAGAAAACAGCAAAAAAAACTGTCACAATGTTTCCACAAGAACGTCGAATCCAATCCTCGTTTTAGCGAGGTGACAGCCGGAGTACCAACCACAACTCATTCATGAACGGACACCAACCCTCAGAATTCTGAGAAACGATTCATGCATGAATTGTTTCTCAGATTCAAATGTTCTCATGTGAAAATGTTGTCAAACCATATCACTTTGAAGAGAATCCTTCCACAAAATAGAACCAACAGCTGCAGTGTTTCGAACCAAGTCAGTTTTTCATGGTCATTAATTTTTGGAGTATTTACCAATCTATGACCCTACCTTCAAGCCTAAAAAACATAAAAACAGGGGCAGCTGTGATTGGTAAAAACTTGTCTCAGATAAGTTCATGGGGGCGTAATGTTTTATTATTCAGTTCAAGAAAACATTTGATGAAAAAACTCTCTCTTTCAGTGTTGTTGTTATATATTTGTTTTGCATTTTCATAATTTGCTTTTCTCATATTGAGTTGATTTTAAACTGATAACAGAGTGGTCTTGTTCTCAAAAAAGACAAAAACAAAACAAAAAAGTAATGGTCATGAAAGCTTCAAATTTGAATATTTAGTATTTTGAGCCATTCTCATGTAGCTATACTATTTACTAGTTATCCACTAATATCCACAACTGTTGTTTTACCAGATGTCAGCAAATTGTTGTGTTAACTACAACTTATTGAAAGTTTAAACCGTTACTCCAATTGTAACTGTATACATTCACAACTTCTTTTTACCAGATGTCAGCAAATTGTTGTGTTAACTACATGTACAACATATTGAAAGTCTAAACTGTTATTCCAATTGTAACTGTATACAGGAAGTATACTCAAATTACCACGTTCCTAGAAGAAGCGGTGTCATTCAGAGGGTCATTAAGGCACGTAACGTGCAACATTGTGTTTTTTAGCAAACTGAGTTGACAAGTTTGGCACTTTACTTAGTTATTTATCAGCTGTTGAATAAATAATATTTACAAATACCTGGGACAGTTAATTCATTCTGATTGGCCAAGAGGACATCACATGGTCATGATTAAATCGTGCGATATAAACACTGTGAAGAGTGTTTATACATGGCCTGTGGATATTGAGTCAAAAAAGCCATAAGATGATGTCACGGCCAAATTGAAGTTGGTAGGTCGCGTATTTCGATTGCGTGCGATGATAGACTGAAACTTAAAGGCGCAAGTTTGAAACGTGCATAAGAAGTTACTTGGCATTCATGGGTAGAAATCCAATGCAGTGTCAAGGCGAGCTGAGGGCTAAACTGCCAGATTTGTTCTAAACTATTCATAGTTTTTGGATGTTTTTTTAATGGAAAGGTATAAGTTTACGAATGGGAACAAAAGACTGGTGACTCAGTCTTAAACGACCCATTCTCTTTATGATAATTGTACTGGGTGCTTTTTACATGCATTACAACGATTACACAACACATAGCACCTATAATTGTACAAGATTCTTTTACATGCATTACAACGATCACACAACACATAGGACCTATAATTGTACTGGTTCTTTTACATACAACGATTACACAACACATGGGACCTATAATTGTACAAGATTCTTTTACATGCATTACAACGATCACACAACACATAGGACCTATAATGTACTGGTTCTTTTACATACAACGATACACAACACATAGACCTATAATTGTACAAGGTTCTTTTACATGCATTACAACGATCACACAACACATAGGACCTAATTGTACATGTTCTTTTACCAATACAACGATTAACACAACACACGGGACCTATAATTGTACAAAATTCTTTACATGCATTACAACGATCACACAACACATAGGACCTATAATTGTACTGTTTCTTTTACATACAACGATTACACAACACATTGTGACCTATAATTGTACAGATTCTTTTACAAATGCATTACAACGATCACACATAATAGGACCTATAATTGTACTGGTTCTTTTACATACAACGATTACACAACACATGGGACCTATAATTGTACAAGATTCTTTTACATGCATTACAACGATCACACAACACATAGGACCTATAATTGTACTGGTTCTTTTACATACAACGATTACACAACACATGGGACCTATAATTGTACAAGATTCTTTTACATGCATTACAACGATCACACAACACATAGGACCTATAATTGTACTGGTTCTTTTACATACAACGATTACACAACACATGGGACCTACATGGCTCTACATGTTCATCCCGTCTAAAGGGCAACGCAATTAAGCAAACAAGGTCTTGCTCAAGAACACAAACTGTGCCACTACCGGGACCTGAACCCACACTCTGACAGCACTGTAACTTGGGTCCGATGCATTGAACCGATCGGCCAGCACTCCACATTTAAATCCACAATAGGAAAAGCATAAACCAAGTATAGTTAAAGTCATTTCATTACGATTTACTGTTAAAATTGCAGTCACTTTGATTGCTTATAACCTTTTGGGGGGGATGAATTTTGTACAGAGTGCACACAGGGGGACGATACTAGAGCATTTATAGGCCCTGCCAAAGACCTGATCATATTCAACAATATTCAAGGCAATAGTTGTTTCATCTGGGCATTATTATTTAAAAGAAATTTGGGGGGGGGGGTAGGGGAAATCAACAAGACTGCAGGGCTTGTTGTAAAGCCTAAAATGTTTTAGTGGACTAAAATTTATTTTACAAGACCAGAATCAAAAATGAGTTGAACAAGCACTAGGAGAAGATCAATCTCATTTGTCTTACTGTGTATAGTATACTTCAATACTAAACAGATTATAAAGATATTGATTGGCTGCATATTGTGCCACAGCGCCTTGTAAACCATTACATGGTGCTATGTAAAAGAATAGGTCCAATACTTCAAAAACGTAGCTCCACAATACCTTGCAGGAAAACACTGAATGTTGAGGCGCATTGAGCGTCACTGAGTGAGGGATATGAGCGCTATATAAGAAGCCACTATTATTATATTCAACAGATTCATAGAAAAACAAATTCACAAAGATATAATTACACAAATTGAAAAACACAAAACCACTGGGCTAGTCCGATCATGAGTTTACTGGCCCCACGCTCAATTCACTGGACCCGGGCCTGCAGGCCAATGTAAATTTTGAGCCCTTCGTTAGTCATTTTTAAAGCTAATTTGAATTTTGAGACAACAGAGTTTTTCGCTTACCTCCACGATGGCTTGCAAGATACTCATAGCTGGTTCCAGAACTTTTTCATCCCAACATGTTGGATCCGTGGAGTCTAAGCTGTATACTGGGGGCACATTGTCACCAGGGCCTGCAGGATACCAGTGAAACAAAGTTAACATATGACGCAAACTGGGGGCGCTTTGGGGCAAACTCCCACCAGAAACAGGTTTGAGCTTCAGTACTCGCTCAATGGTTAAGCGTTTTCGTAACTGTTCTTGTTGTTGGCTCGGTTAGCCTTGGTTTCAAGATGGTGGATTTGTTTAACCCAAAACTACTTAAAATTTACCCAGTCAGTTTCCCTTGTGGATTATTACTTGATGTTTGAAATAAAAAGTTGTATCTTCTAAAGGTGATCCCTCTGTTCCCAGTTTGTATCCTACACTTGGGCGTGATCCCTAGCTGTATGGCAGTTACAGGTTGAATGGCTTCTGACTGGCACCCCTGAACAAAGATATTGACAAAATAGGGAGACCGCCAACATTAGGGGCTAGATAGCTCAGTTGGTAGAGCACCGGCATATTAATCCGGAGGTCGCAGGTTCAAGTCCTGCTCTAGTTATTATCTCTTTGTTCAAACTCTCCCCCCTAAATAAATAAATGAATAAAACAAAAGTACCAGAGTGGGATTTGAACCTGGGACCTCCGGTACATTATTCTGGAGGTCACAGGTTCCACTCCTGATCTAGTCAATTTTTCTTTGTTCAACCACAAAAGCACTACAAAATGAAAGCAAGCTGGCTCCTTCACTTTAGATGTATCATACATTGATCAAGTAAAAAATATCCCTTTCTACCGTACTAGTCTGTCAAACATCTGGGCACGTCATCAATTTGAATTTAGGTCTCAATGTTTACCGACTGTCGTGTAGTCTTTTCACAGCCTGTGAGTGATTGAATGAATTTTGAGGCTTCCTTTTCGAGGCAATGTGTTGTTTTAAAGGCAAAGTACACGTTTGGTAATGACTCTGAAAGTTAATGGAAACAAAAACTTACTTGGTAAGAAGTACTAGTGTAATGAATTTTGAGAAACTTTTAACTTCGAAGTACTACGGTTATGGAAAATATATCACTTTTTATTCCCCAAAATTTGAATCGACAGAAACGCTTCTCAGACTGTGTATCCTATGGGGAATGTTCTTCCTGCATGGAAATATTCGCTCTGGTTTTTCGGTGATATCTCAAAAACGCGAACACCTTTTGAGGTGAAATTTTCACAGGTTAGTTTTATTGTATGTACCTACATTTATATAGGAATAACACAATCAGTAGGCTCCAATTACCAAACGTGTACTGTGCCTTTAAGACGTAATTCGTGCACCGGGAAATAACAGATAACTTTTTTGTGAAGAACGAAAAAAGCAGGAGAATTCTTGTATAGTAAAAACTGTAATCAAAATAACTGTTCACTGAGTCTACTCAACTATCATAATGTATCTTATTGCAATTAATTTTACAAAATCTATTCAAATTTACAATCGGTTTTATACACAGAACGTTTTTGTATCAATTAAATATTTTGCTTAATACTTTAATGTTTTAACTCTTGAGAGTTTTAATCATAAAAATACGCCCAAACATGGCTACTATTATTGACTTTTGTACTCTATTTTTTCCAATAACATGAAATATTAAATATTGGTTTGTTTAATGTAAACAGTATGTTTATGTAACCATGATCAAGTGGTTAGACTGCAGGACTTGCTATCACTAGGTTGGTGGTTCGGATCCAGGCTAGCTTAACCGCTGATTTCACAATGACTAGAATAAGTAGTCTCGTCGAGTTACTGGATCACAATTGATTGGTTTGTGCATTTCATAATTATAGATGTTAAACCAATGTCTGTATGAGAGAGATTGGCTGTTGCCAGCTGGGCATTTCTATCCCCTTGTGGGAGCTGTGCCGAGTTCCGCTGTTTGGAGGAGCATCTAAACAACAAACAAACAAACAAACACTCCAACAAACAAGCAAACAAACAAACAGAGGAAACATTGGGAAACATCAATTCTGGACAAAGCTTTCACCAGAACTCTTTGTGCAAATGGAGGTTAGGTCAAATCTTGTGGCCGCTGTGGTCTGTAAAGGGTTAATGAAATGTACAACTCTGCTCAGAACAGCATAGGGCAAGTTCGGGTGGGCGACTAGAGTTACTGGACTTACTAGAAACCATAGAGCACAGGGAGATTGACTAGCTCGACCATGCACTGCAGCATGGTCGATCTAGTCAACTCGAGAGCTACGTCACACACTGTCACACTGTTTCTGGTTAGTCTAGTCACTCTAGTCGCCCGCCCGAACTTGCTCCTATTTTGCAGTTTGATTTTTTTGTATGTTAAGAAAGCTAAATAAAGAACAAAATTACAAAATTGTTTTCTTTTGGTTGAGTATTTCAGGGATCGGTATTGAATCCCTTGAGACCATTTATTTCTGGCTGGTATTGTTAACTTATTTACAAAGATGGTAGGGTCATCGTTTGGTTTTTGTCAACATAATGCTGATTCATAGGCCAAAAAATATAAAGAAAGATACAACAAAAGTCACCTGTGAAAGTTTCATCTGAATACAGTGTCTACTTGTTGAGAAAACAGCAAATAAAAAACGCATGGTATTACCATCAAGAATGCTGAACTAATCCACGTTTAGCGAGGTGACAGCAGGTACAAATGTACCAACCGCTTCTCTGACCGCAGCACCCACAAACGGACACCACGGAAATATGAACATCCAAAAGTGGCCTGAAGAGTTGGAACTTGGAACTTGGAACTTGGATCTTTTTAGTTTCAAATTTTTCGGCCATTTACTTCGTTTTCTAATCAAAGGGGGCACTTCAGACAAAAATTTTCAAAGGATGCTTACAACCATTGCTATCTTTAACAAGTAAGCTTTCAGCTAAACGTTTTGATGGGGGGGGGAGGTCATTACCAAAGGTTCTTTATAATATTACTTGGTTTTCCGCATTCACCGATGTGCATAGAGCACTGTATAATACTCAATACTTTTCCACTTCCTGTGAAAAACAGCCACCGGCATATTACTTGGGTAATTTGAATGCGGCTGTTTTTTCAACTGAGACTACAGTGCAGGGCTTGAATTTGACACTGGACCGCAGGCCCGAGGCCAGTGATTTTAGTATCGGGCCAGTAAACTCATGATCGGACAAGTCCGGCGGTCTTGTGTTTTCAATTCAATAACAATTTATGTAACTCACTCTATAATATCTTGTGAATAGAAACAAATTATTTTCAAGTGTTGACTTTGAGTAATGATTAGAAATATAGTTAATACCCTTAAAGACAAACGAGGTCAATCTTCTCTTTATGTCTTAGTGCTTGTTCAATTTAAATGCAAGTTAAACTGTGCAAGGAAGTCTTTTCTCAGTTTGAATCTGGTCTTGTAAAATTATTTCTGGTCCAGTAAAGATTTTGAGATACAAGTCCTGTGGTCTTGTGGATTTTCCCCCCAAATTCGAGCCCTGCAGTGCTTTACATACCTCAGTGTATGGGTACAACCGAATAATATTCTTTATCCCCGGTGCAAATTTAACATCTATTAAATTGTTGCGGTACCCACTGCTAAAATATAGGATTCAAAACTGCCTCTAGCTACAGGGCAATTTTGGTGGTCTAGTGGTAAGACATCTGTTCTGGAATGGCAATGGTCATGGGTTTGAATCCCATTAATATGCCTGCGGCTATTTTTCACAGTACTTGGGGAAATACTGAGTATATGTACAGTGCTTTACACACAACAGTGTATGGGTAAAACCAAATGATATTCTTTATCCCCGATGCAATTTTAATATCTATTAAGTTCTTTATAATAGCCGAAGATACTGAATGTCTATCGGTTGCAGACCATCAATATGGCGTGTCGTGGCCGAGCGGATAAGAGCACCGGACTCAAGCTCTGGTGTTTCTGTTTAGCAGAGTATGGGTTCAAGTCCCGGTCGTGACACTTGTGTCCTTAAGCAAGACACTTAACAATTGTTGCTGCGTCCTTCGAATTGGCATAAAGCCGTTGGTCCCGTGTGTTGTGTAATGCACGTAAAAAAACCCAGTGCACTTATCGTAAAGAGAAGGGGGTTTGCCCCGGTGTTCCTGGTTTGATTGGCTGCATATTGGGCCACAGCACCTTGTAAACCATTACATGGTGCTATGTAAAGAAATAGGTCTAATATTTCAAAACGTAGCTCCACAATACCTTGCAGGAAAATACTAAATGTTGAAGCGCCTTGAGCGTCACTGAGTGACGGATATGAGCGCTATATAAGAAGCCACTATCATTAATGTACATTGTATACCATGTAGCCAAATTAAAGACATCCTCCCTCTTAATAATCTGTACGGAACTAAGCCGGTGGGTACAAACTTACGTCTGACAAATCTGTTCCTGACCCATCTGTTCTGCCGTCTTGCGTACTGCCTAGTGGCTATCTTCAGTTTCTCCACACCGTCTTGGAGGAGTTTCCTTGCCCCCGAGGAATCTCTCTCCTCCTCAGGCAGGATGAGATAAGGGTGGAACTCCTTGAACCCGATGGATTGGAAGATACCTTGGGTGTATAAAGTCTCACTGTGAAACGAGAAGTAGAAACTAATAAAACATACAAGTTTTTAGGGGAATCCTGCAGAATTGCCCAATACAGTACTGCACTCCAGTGGACATTATCAACCACTTCATGTCGAATGATACCATAATTTCCTGCGGATAAGACGCTGTGCGCATAAGGCGCAGTCCCCTAAAATTACCCCCCAAAAATCAAACGCCAACAGATAAGGCGCATTGGTAGATAAGGCGCAAGGATGTTTACAGAATGAGAGGCTTGCAAACCCATTCACGGTTGGTACATCACCACTTATGGGGGTCATTGTGTTGGTAGGACACTTACCATAACATAAAGGGGTTGTAATTTTTGTTAATCACGAACGTAAGTAAAACATCGCTTCTATTTTTAGCTGTTTCGCGCAGCTGCGAAACAGCTCTTGTTTTCGTTAAAGTTTTTGTTTTTATTGTTTTTTTTTTAATTTGTCTGTTTCAGTAAACCGGAAGTCATTGAAATAATGCACGATTCAGTGATGAAAGGCATTGGTGCAATGAGGCCCCGCAAACAATAATGTCATGATGACGTCATCACCTGTCACGTGACGTCATCTCAAAGGTTTCTATTTTAAATATTTGAAAATCCGTATCAAATCAGCCACAAGAGACCGTAGGTTTCTGTTTGCGGGATTGTATAGGGATAAATTAGGTCTTCTTTTTATTCAGTGTGCGTGACCTCACTTGACCTCTACTTCCGGTCGAAACCGGAAGTGCCTTGTGATTCAAAAGTGCTAAATGTTATGTACATGCTTTCAACAATGTTAGTGTCTGGCATGGGTGTGCATTTAAAAGAAAAATACCGATGACGCCATGATACGCACGAGCGCCCTCTAGCGGCAGGTTGAAAACTCTTAAAAATTGACTTTTTGAAGATGTGTGTGGGGAATTTTTGTGTAATCACTTCAAAATTTACACATATGTTGACCGCCAGGCAGCCATCATATGTGTGAAATTTCAGATCAATGACGTCATCGGGGGTCACGTGACGCGGCATTAAAGGTGCCTTTTTCGAAGTCGTATATCTCCTGATGTATTAGTGCGATCATGTTGAAACTTGGTAGGTTGTTAGATATTGGCAAGTTCTTGTAAATTTTGAAATGACATGATTATTTATGATTTTTAAAACTTTTTGCACCTTTAAGTCATAAATTGCTAACTGGACATTGTGTAATCTAAATTCTTTTTTTAAAAAGGCTTGTTACGTCATAACTGCTTTGAATACAAAAAGACTTTCATATTTACTCGAGTAATTTAAAAATGTTATTGGCGAAACAGCTTGGCATTTGTGCACAAATGCAATCATGTCTAGTTTTATTTTGTGTGTGTTCATTTTCGTTTTAAGATTGTTTTTCTAAAAAAAGAAACTAAAAAAAAATTGAGGAGACTTTCAGCTGGCAATTTTTAAGGCCCTGAACATCTTTGGATTTTTCTCCCATTTTCTTGCTGACATGAAGTCTTTCTCAGATTCAAATTTTTGGGGTGAAAATTACCCCTTTTCTCTAAAACTACACTACTTCAAAGGAAGTCGTTTCTCACAATAGTTTATACTATCAACGGCTCTTCAGTACCCACTACCAAAAGTATACCTTACCTTTAAGCTGTCGGACAGACCTTGAGCCCTGTATTACACCTCACACCGTACAAACATGGAATTTGGCACACAGTCAAAGTATGTCATGCAAAGATATTTGGCTGTAGGTAGCATTCTCCCTTAAAGGCACTGGACACTATTGGTAATTACTCAAAATAATTGTTAGCATAAAAACTTACTTGGTAACGAGCAATGGAGAGCTGTTGATAGTATAAAACATTGTGAGAACGGCTCCCTCTGAAGCAATGTAGTTTTTGAGAAAGAAGTAATTTCTCAGTAAAATATTTTGAATTGATTTCGAGACCTCACGCGTGAGGTCTCGAAATCAAGCATCTGAAAGCACACAAGTTCGTGTGACAAGGGTGTTTTTTCTTCCATTACATCTCGCAACTTCGACGACCAATTGAATTCAAATTTTCACAAGTTTGTTATTTTGTGCATATTATGTTGAGATACACCAAGTGAGAAGACTGGTCTTTGACAATTACCCAAGGTGTCCAGTGTCTTTAACAGTGGTCTACTGGCCAAATGCCAGTTAAAACACCGAGGACCAGTCAGAATTCTCTCCAAGTGGTCCGGCCGGCTAGCTCAGTGTTGAAAAGCATCACTAGTTGGTATGAAAGTGCAACACCTGACAGACCAGTGAAATGAAAAGCTAACCGGTCCTGCTGGCTAGTCACTGAAAAAGTTAAGGGCGAACCCTATATACATGTAGACCATGTTACATTTGTTCACAGAGTGGTGACCTCGTACATTATAATGCTATTCTTGACGGGCAAGATGCTACACAGGCTCAATTGGAAAATTTATATTTTGTGTTATAGTTTTCACATAAATTCAAAATTTACAAAAGCAGCAGCTGTACAGCGTTTGAGATGTCTCCCCTTTCTTCATATCAAAAGTTGAGGAAAATCAGACAGTGCGATCTCCATAAAACATAAGATTTGTTGTATTCTTCCATTGAGCTGTACTACAAATGTGCCCGCCGGAAGTTCAGGCTCTGTGGCTCTTTTGTAAACATGTGATGTCACAGGACACATCGTCTATAGGGCCATCGCAGATTTGTCCTTTGAAAAAAATACAGGTAGTATAACAAGCGATGGTAGGCTCCATTTTTAATATTACAAAAATTGCCTGTCATACTAACGATATTTTTTTTCAAAAATCTAAATCAAGCCAAATATCTTTCTTATGACAAAGGCCTACTCTGACAGTGTGCCAAAGTTCTATGCTGTTATCATAAGAGGCACAATTCCCCCAAACAGTTCCCTTATCTGCCCCCACTACAAGCCCAAGACCATCTTACCTAACCGCTTTGGATTGTAACCTCTGCTCGTTGTACCCTCGATGAAAGGCAACAAGCTCATTCAGCAATCCCCTCGAGATCATGTCTTCCACTCTGCTGTCGAGTCTCTTGTCCAACACTTAAGTAACAAAAATTACAAAACCAAAGTATGAATGAAATAATTTTTTTTTAAGGTTCACAGTTCAAGGTTCATTTATTTTCCACAGTATCAAAACAAAAAATGACATCTCTCGAAAGAAATCAATACAAAGAAAACAACTGAACAGTATAAATACCAAGAACGAGATAAAAAACAAAAATGACACTGCAGAGGGAACCATTTTAGAAGCAGAGCTTATGGGCAATGGTCCCTAAAGACATTCCTTTTTCGGTGAGTCGTCTTAACACTACAGATCTAACTCACGGGAAATAAGACCCCCAACAAATTCCTGGGGAATGTCAAACCCAATGACCACCCCATGTTCACCTCATACCGTTGATGCAACTTTCCTTGGGACATAATGGAAACTAGGTAAGCTCACCCTGTGGTTGCCTTACCCCAGTCCCAAGAAAGGGTAGCTATAACTAGATAGCTCACCCTGTGGTTGCCTTACCCCAGTCCCAAGAAAGGGTAGCTATAACTAGGTAAGCTCACCCTGTGATTGCCTTACCCCAGTCCCAAGAAAGGGTAGCTATAACTAGGTAAGCTCACCCTGTGATTGCCTTACCCCAGTCCCAAGAAAGGGTAGCTATAACTAGGTAAGCTCACCCTGTGATTGCCTTACCCCAGTCCCAAGAAAGGGTAGCTATAACTAGGTAAGCTCACCCTGTGATTGCCTTACCCCAGTCCCAAGAAAGGGTAGCTATAACTAGGTAAGCTCACCCTGTGATTGCCTTACCCCAGTCCCAAGAAAGGGTAGCTATAACTAGGTAAGCTCACCCTGTGATTGCCTTACCCCAGTCCCAAGAAAGGGTAGCTATAACTAGGTAAGCTCACCCTGTGATTGCCTTACCCCAGTCCCAAGAAAGGGTAGCTATAACTAGGTAAGATCACCCTGTGATTGCCTTACCCCAGTCCCAAGAAAGGGTAGCTAGAACTAGGTAAGCTCACCCTGTGGTTGCCTTACCCCAGTCCCAAGAAAGGGTAGCTATAACTAGGTAAGCTCACCCTGTGATTGCCTTACCCCAGTCCCAAGAAAGGGTAGCTATAACTAGGTAAGCTCACCCTGTGATTGCCTTATCCCAGTTCCAAGAAAGGGTAGCTATAACTAGGTAAGCTCACCCTGTGATTGCCTTACCCCCGTCCCAAGAAAGGGTAGCTATAACTAGGTAAGCTCACCCCGTGATTGCCTTACCCCAGTCCCAAGAAAGGGTAGCTGTAACTAGGTAAGCTCACCCTGTGATTTCCTTACCCCAGTCCCAAGAAAGGGTAGCTATAACTAGGTAAGCTCACCCCGTGATTGCCTTACCCCAGTCCCAAGAAAGGGTAGCTATAACTAGGTAAGCTCACCCTGTGATTGCCTTACCCCAGTCCCAAGAAAGGGTAGTTATAACTAGGTAAGCTCACCCTGTGATTGCCTTACCCCAGTCCCAAGAAAGGGTAGCTATAACTAGTTAAGCTCACCCTGTGATTGCCTTACCCCAGTCCCAAGAAAGGGTAGCTATAACTAGGTAAGCTCACCAAGTGATTGCCTTACCCCGGTCCCAAGAAAGGGTAGCTATAACTAGGTAAGCTCACCCTGTGATTGCCTTACCCCAGTCCCAAGAAAGGGTAGCTATAACTAGGTAAGCTCACCCTGTGATTGCCTTACCCCAGTCCCAAGAAAGAGTAGCTATAACTAGGTAAGCTCACCCTGTGATTGCCTTACCCCAGTTCCAAGAAAGGGTAGCTATAACTAGGTAAGCTCACCCTGTGATTGCCTTACCCCCGTCCCAAGAAAGGGTAGCTATAACTAGGTAAGCTCACCCCGTGATTGCCTTACCCCAGTCCCAAGAAAGGGTAGCTATAACTAGGTAAGCTCACCCTGTGATTGCCTTACCCCAGTCCCAAGAAAGGGTAGCTATAACTAGGTAAGCTCACCCTGTGATTGCCTTACCCCAGTCCCAAGAAAGGATAGCTATAACTAGGTAAGCTCACCCTGTGATTGCCTAACCCCAGTCCCAAGAAAGAGTAGCTATAACTAGGTAAGCTCACCCTGTGATTGCCTTACCCCAGTCCCAAGAAAGGGTAGCTATAACTAGTTAAGCTCACCCTGTGATTGCCTTACCCCAGTCCCAAGAAAGGGTAGCTATAACGAGGTAAGCTCACCCTGTGATTGCCTTACCCCAGTCCCAAGAAAGGGTAGCTATAACTAGGTAAGCTCACCCTGTGATTGCCTTACCCCAGTCCCAAGAAAGGGTAGCTATAACTAGGTAAGCTCACCCTGTGATTGCCTTACCCCAGTCCCAAGAAAGGGTAGCTATAACTAGGTAAGCTCACCCCGTGATTGCCTTACCCCAGTCCCAAGAAAGGGTAGCTATAACTAGGTAAGCTCACCCTGTGATTGCCTTACCCCAGTCCCAAGAAAGGGTAGTTATAACTAGGTAAGCTCACCCTGTGATTGCCTTACCCCAGTCCCAAGAAAGGGAAGCTATAACTAGTTAAGCTCACCCTGTGATTGCCTTACCCCAGTCCCAAGAAAGGGTAGCTATAACTAGGTAAGCTCACCAAGTGATTGCCTTACCCCGGTCCCAAGAAAGGGTAGCTATAACTAGGTAAGCTCACCCTGTGATTGCCTTACCCCAGTCCCAAGAAAGGGTAGCTATTTTCATAATAATAATAGCTTGCATTTATATAGCGCTTAATACAGGCGTTTCTAAGCGCTGATATTTTTTCCTGCCAGGCATGTGGAGCTACGTTTTTTGAAGTATGAGGCCTATTCATTTATAGCACCATGTAATGGTTTACAAGGTGCTGTGGCGCAATATGCTGCCAATCAAACCAGAAACATCGGGGCGAACCCCTTCTCTTTACAATAAGTGTACTGGGTTCTTTTACGTGCATCACACAACACACGGGACTTACGGCTTTATGTCCCATCCGAAGGGCGCAGCAGTAATGGTTAAGTGTCTTGCTGAAGGACACAATTGTCACACCCGGGACTCGAACTGACACTCTGCTGATCAGAAACACCAGAGCTTGAGTCCGGTGTTCTTATCCGCTCGGCCACGACACGCATAAGAGATGGCTATTTCCCAGGAGTTCGCCAACAATGTAACAATTCAACCAAATTTTCCCAAGATTTTCCCAGGCACTTCATCTCGTGTGAAAGTGGCTTCAATTGTTTTTAGCTTGCCATCCTACTGTACACAAGTTCACTCAGACAACTTGTATTGACTTATGATTAAAATCTACCAGTGAAATAATCCGTTTCCTTGTTTTTGATTTTAGTTTGTCTGGCAGTGATTGGCGAGCTGCCAGATACAGTAACTATAATAATAATAATAATAACAATAACAAAGTCTTATAAAGTGCACATATCCACTAAAGGTGCTCAAGGCGCTGTGACAAAAGAAGCGAAAAAACAAAAAGGGGAAGGGACCAAAAGAAAACCCAGTTAGGAGGAACTAAAAGCTTTTGACATGAGGTGAGTTGTGAGAGACTTTCTGAATGAGTGAATAGTGTTGGAGGTTTTAATGTGAAGAGGTGGAGCCGATTCCAGAGATGTGGTGCTGCAATGGAGAATGATCTGTTATCAAGTCTGCTTCTTTGCAATGCTTTGGGAGGCAATGTCCTTTTTTTTGTTGATTTTCTAGTTAATACCTTCAACCAATCAACCAACTATTAGGCATTTGTAGAGCACCAACATATTCTACTCGGGAAAGGACTGGGGAAAGTACCGAGTATATACAGTGCTTTACATACATCGGTGTTAGAGTAAAAAAACAAATAATATTCTTGATCCCCGATGCAAATTTACCGTCTATTCAACATATTCTAGTTGCCTATTCAGCAAAGTGAAGACAAATTTCAGACAAAAGAGTTCCCAGAATTTCATGTGGAGATGACAAAGTGCAATGGACTAATTAATGTAAGCAGATTCAAAGAGATGAGTCTTAAGCTGGCTTAAGAAGATCTGTAAAGGAGTCAAGTGTACAGAGTTGATTTTTAGGGGAGATTTTTAGGCGTGTTGTGGCCGAGCGGATAAGAACACCGAACTCAAACTCTGGTGTTTCTGTTCAGCAGAGTGTGGGTCCCGGTCGTGACAATTGCGTCCTTACGCACGACGCTGCGTCCTTCGGATGGGATGCAAAGCCATAGGTAGTGTGTTGTGTAATGCACTTAAAAGAACCCAGTGCACTTATCGAAAAGAGAAGGGGTTCCCCCCGGTGTGCCTGGTTTGATTGGCTGCATAATGCGCCACAGCACCTTGTAAACCATTACATTGTGCTATGTACAGGAACAGGTCTAATACTTCAAAAGGTAGCTCCACAACACCTTGCAGGAAAATACTGAATGCTGAAGCGCCTTGAGCGTCACTGAGTGACATATATGAGTGCTATATAAGAAGCCACTATTATCATTCCATAGCTTTGGTAAAGAATGTGCAAATTTTCATGTATTTAACATTTGTTAGTAATATTTTTCACAGTTTGTACCCCGGTCACTAATGTGACACCTCATGCCGAAATGAGGCACTTTTTCAGAATTAGCGAAATGGCATTTGAAATTGAAACAACCGTACCATCAGCCATGATATCGATGCGATGTGACGTCTTAAACATTCTATAATGTTAATAAATGCTTGCCTTTTTGGCCTAGACTAGGTGTTATTTGAAAGCTGCCAATCTCATCTATTTGATGAGCAAATGAACCCAGTTTTTGTGTTTTGGGAAAGATGTGCCTGGTGTTGGCATGGAGCACCAAAAATAATAGACTACTCTATGTAAAACGTTTCCTCATGAATTCTGACAAAAGTCTGACATACTAAATTGCCATCATTTGGGGATGTCGTGGCCGAGTGGTTAAGAGCACCGGACTCAAGGCTCTGGCGTTTCTGATAAGCAGAGTGTGGGTTTGAGTCCCAGTAGTTGGCACTTGTGCCCTTGAGGAAGATACTTTACCATAATTGCTCTGTCCTCCGAATGGGACATTAAGCCAGTATGTACTAGGATTTGTAGTGCACGTGATTTGAAAGAACCCAGAACACTTGTCCTAAGCGTAGGGGTTAACCTTAGTGTTTCTGGTTCACATAGCAAGCACCCTCGTTTGCAATGGTAAAACCAAAATGAGGTAAAACTGGCGTGTCGTGGCCGAGTGGTCTAGTCATCTAGTTCACCCGACCCAAGCTCTGGTGTTGTCAGCAGCACAGTATGGGTTCGAATCCCGGTCATGACACTTGTGCCCTTGAGCAAGGCACTTAAACATAATTGCTTCGTAAAAAGTTGGGAAGGTAGTGCATTCTGCTCTACCAAAAAGGCTCCTAGTGGACGATACCCATGCCTACATCCTTACGGACTGTGTGAACGGGGAAACCCTCTGTTTCAGCCCCAGGAGTAGGTGGCAACGTGCCCCTGGTGTCAGTTGATTTGGGTCAACAACCCAAAATTAGTTAAGTGTAGCCCCAACTTAGTCCCCATGGTTTACTTTATTTCCAACCATGTTTACAATAGAAAACCCTGGGAGGGAAACTCCTTACATGGACCCTGATTGGACAAAACCAAATGTTAACCTTTGTCAAAACAGCCGGCCGGCAACCGATGTACAAACAGGCTATTAATTCTGGTACTGGACCACGAGACCATGACGAAGATGTGAATTTCGAACAGCCAGACAATTCAAATTTGCATAAGTATCCAAAAATATTGGATATGCAAATGATCCAATACCAGGGTGAGAGAGCGGTCAACCTCATACTGCTCGACACACCCTGGGGATGAGGTTGGTGTAGCCCTCACCTTTAAGTGGCTATTCGGCCTTGTGAGTTAGGCGATATCTCACATATAAAAAATAATAATAAAAAAGAGTCACAGTTACCTTTCTGATCACATTGCAGCCAGAGAATACACACATCGTTGTAACGAAGAGGGCCACCTAACGGACTACCTCCTTCCTCGTCTTGCTGACAAGACAGAACCTCACTGTGGGGTCGACCGAGTTGCTCATACACCTGTAAGCTCCTGTGAATGAAGACAAAATAAATTCTGACTCTAGGATGCCATCTCGAAACATACAATCAAGACAAAATATTGTGTTTATTTTGTGTGTTTTTCACTGAAAAGTCGCCCCTCTAACGGGCCACTCTAATGTAAAGGCTACAAGACACAAACAATTTTTTTTAAAGAGACAGAAGATATTTGTTCACATTCCTCTTAAAAAGACACTGGACACCTTTGGTAATTGTCAAAGACCAGTCTCCTCACTTGGTGTAGTCTCAACATATGCACAAAATAGCAAACCTGTGAAAATTTGAACTCAATTGGTCGTCGAAGTTGCGAGTATAAACACGTGAGGTTCTCAAACTACCAATTCAAATATTTTTTACTGAGAAATTACTTCTTTCTCAAAAACTACGTTACTTCAGAGGGAGCCGTTTCTCACAATGTTTTATACTATCAACAGCTCTCCATTGCTCGTTACCAACTAAGTTTTTATGCTAACAATTAATTTGAGTAATTACCAACAGTGTCCAGTGCCTTTCAACTGGGATAGATTGGAAGATGGTGGAAAACAAGATGCAGGTAGGGAGTTCCATATTGCAGCAGTACATTGCAGCAGTAACAAGTTATTCAAATATCTCACAGTATTGGCCTTTTGGTACAGATACAGTGAAGGGGTGAGAAAATGTGGCAGAGCTATGAGTGAAGGTGCGTACAGAAAGGACAATGAATGAAAGACCTGCGGCACACATTACCATGAAAGTACCTGCAAAAGAGACTTAATGAGAAGACAGAGAGTCTATTCCGTCACTCAGTGACGCTCATGGCACTCCGACAATATTACCCCTGGTCCCTGGGCCATTTATTTCATTCCTCAAACCATCTCAGCTCCCTGGGGAGTATACAGCTTGTGCTGCCAAATTTGTAGCGCACCAAGCTAAATCAATCACAAGAACCATCTCTGCCCTCACAGGTACCCATTCACCCCTGGGTGAAGAGAAGCAATTATAATCCCAAGATGGTAGACTAGTGACAAAGTATACACATAGTCCCACTGTCTAGTCACTGAAAATGCTAAGAGCAAACCCTTCAGTGTACGAATTACACTGGATGTCGAAGCAAAGACATTGTAAGAGGTAACCTGTGGTAACCTGTGGTGGATTACTATTATAGCGCCCTCTGTTGACTAGTTGTGTTAAGCCATGTGTTGAGTTGATGATGGCATCCATCTTGTTGTGTATTAAATAGAAGTTAACCCTTGATCAGATCGATTGCCAAGTGTCAGTATACTATTTGCAGTTATAACATAACCCAAACACCAGACAGAAAATACCAACAGATATCTTACCTTATAATCTTACGCCTGTTGTTTGGGTGCAACGTGTCCGCCCTCGCAGGGTCAATCTCAACAAGAACTTGATACAGCTCTTTGGTCTTCGTCCCTTCTACATCAATCATCATCAGGTCATCATGTTCCAATTGCTCACCGGCTTCTGATTCATCGACGACATCCACAGGATTTGTTCGACTTGAAAAGTGTTTATCCGTTTCGGCTGGAGGTCGATCCGAGAAAATTTGGGCAGGACTCGGTGAGTCTGCTGTTGTCACGGCAGGAAAAAAGTCACCTTTCATTTCGTTTTTCGATTCAGTGTCTCCTTTACAACAACGAATGTCTGGTTCTTGAACTTTGTGACTCGAGGGACCTTGAATGTCCTCAGGTGATGTTAATGAAGCAGACTGACCAGTTACCTGATGGTCACTTGTCCTATCAATCAAGGAGGGCCCTAAGTGCAACTCACTGGTCTCCGAGGGGTCAGTCTTGAGGAGTCTTCTTCGGCTGTTACCGTCGCTGTCCGAGTGAACCACTTTGTTCCTCTCCTGGTGAGAAGTTGCATGTTTGCGTTTCTTTCTGATGCCCAGACTCTGCGGGTCTCCTCTTGAGTCAAGAAGCAATTCCTGTGCCACTGTGTCCTAAGATACAAAAGTATTTCATAAACTGTTTAAATTTTATCTGTGGCGTGCCGTGGCCGAGCGGTCAAGCGCACCGGACTCAAGCTCTGGTGTTTCTGATCAGCAGAGTGTGGGTCCAAGTCCTGGTCTTGACACTTGTGGTCTAGCGCACCGTACTCAAGCTCTGGTGTTTCTGATCAGCAGAGTGTGGATTCGAATCCTGGGCCCGAATAGTGCTTAACTGTTTTCTGCTCAGCAAAAATAAGCAGGATACCAGTCACAGATTGTAAATGTGGAGTGGTATTTCGGCTGGTTGCCTTATTCTGGTAAGCATAACACTGTTGTGCTCAGCTACTTTTTATGCTAAAGCAGCTCTAGGAAATTGGGCCCTGGTCCTGACACTAGCGTCTTTAAGCAAGACACTAAACCATTATTGCTTCTTCCTTCGGATGGTACGTAATAGCAGTTGTATGTTGTGTAATACACGTAAAAGATCCCAGTGCATTTACCGTAAAGAGAAGGGGTTTGCCAGGGTGTTTCTGGCATGGTCTGGCAGCAATATCCGCCACCTCACCTTGTATCCATTTCAAGGTGTTATGGTTGCTTTGTCTCATAAAATGGTTCTTAACAATCTACACCAAATTTGATAATTTAGCGCCAGGAGTGTCATTTTTCGACAGACAAGGTGCATTATAAATGTACACTATTATTATCATTATTAAAATAAGAAGAATTAGTTAAGAAAAAGTACTGGATTGAAGAGGTTCAATCTGAAAGCTCATTTTATCACATACCAGTGCCAATACCAGTTTGTTATTTTATGCATATGTTGGGATACATCAAGTGAGGATACTAGTATCCCACATTTAACAAGCTGCACCTAAATTGATAATTTGACACCAGGAGAGTCACTTTTAACTCTCTTGCTGTCTGACCATTCAATACCATTCAAGTGGTTTTGAATGATAGATAAACTATGCCAGCCTGAAATATGATACCATGAGGGAATGCATGTACACAGTACACAGTTAGTTCTGTGCACAGTTGTGCCACCATACACAACCTTGGCAGTCGAATGGTTTCAAATGGTTGGTCAACTCTCTTGCCAAGAGTCACTGACAGTAGGAGGGTTAACAAGCTGCACCTAAATTGATAATTTGTTGTCAGGAGAGTCACTTTTAAATCATACAAACTATTAGTTGACCTCTAAAAAAAGAAAATAATGTATTGTCACCTCTTTTTCAAGTAAAACTCTCCACAGTAAAGATTCGATGTAGTAGTTGGTCCCGCCAACAATCACCGGTACTCTGTTCTCCTTCAGTAGACTCTCAATAATCGGTAGGGCCTTGTTGCGGAAGTCAACCACCGTGTACCGACTCAACGGACTCAAGTAGTCTATGAGATGATGAGGGCAGGCTTCTTGCTCATCCTTCGTGACTTTGTTCGTGATGATGTCCAGCCCTTTGTAAACCTTTATTACACGGAAAATGGAAACCATGGTAACATTAAAGGAAGAGTATGACATAAAGTCATTAAAACAAATGTTAAATTTGCACCTGGGATAAAGAATATTATTTCGTTTTGCCCTTTCACCGATGTGTGTAAAGAACTGTATACTCATCAGTACTTCCCCAAGTTTTGTGAAAAAAACAAAAAACAAAAAAACAACAAAACTGAGTATACAGTGCTTCATACACATCGGTGAAAGAGTAAAACCAAATAATATTCTTTAACCCGGTGCAAATTTAACACGTATTTGAATGGTTGCAGTGCCCACTGCTAAAATACAGGATTTGAACTGCCTCTAGCTAGCTACTGGGCAAACTCTGTGGTCTAGTTGGTAAGACATCTAAAGGCATACTCAGACTGTTGGATTTGAACCCACGACCTTTGCCATTCTAGAGCAGATTTTTTTTCACAGAACTTGGGGAAGTACTGAGTATACAGTGCTTTACACACATTTGTGAAAGAGCAAAACCAAATAATATAAAGTTATTAGTTTTTGGAAGACAAATCTACAGGGGTGACTTATGCTTTAGGACACTAAAAATGCGTGTGCACACAAATTTCTTTCAAGGATAACATGGTGCTCTTAACTGCTTGGCCACGACTTCCTTAACCCTCCTACTCTCAGTGACTCTTGGCAACATTTTCCAGTGAGTTGACCAACCATTTGAAACCATTCGACTGCCAAGGTTGTGTACGGTGGCACAACTGTGCACAGAACTAACTGTGTACAAGCATTCCCTCATGGTATCATATTGCAGGCTGGCATAGTTTATCTATCATTCAAAACCACAGTGAATGGTATTGAATGGTCAGACAGCAGTCGACTGTATTGGTTTAGAAGTTAATTTTATTTATTTTCAAATGGAGGGTATACCTTTGGTAATTACTCAAAAAATGATTGGCCATAAAAACTGACTTGGTAAGAAGCACTGCGGCTGTTTATATTAAATAGCATTTCGAGAAACAGTTCCCTTCAAAGGAACGTCGTTTTAGAGAGAGGGATTTAAAAACACTTCAATCGCAGTAGCGTTTCTGCATGAAACATTCTTCCTGCGTGGTCAATAACCCCTCGAGATTTTCGGCGATATCTCAAAAACAGTTTTAACACCTTTTGAAATTAAATTTTCACAGGTTAGTTTTATTGTATAAATCTACATTGTGTTTAACCCTCCTACTGTCAGCGACTCTTGGCAACATTTTCCAGTGAGTTGACCAACCATTTGAAACCATTCGACTGCCAAGGTTGTGTACGGTGGCACAACTGTGAACAGAACTAAACTGTGTACTGTGTACATGCATTCTCTCATGGTATCATATTTCAGGCTGGCAAAGTTTATCTATCATTCAAAACCCCTTGAATGGTATTGAATGGTCAGACAGCAAGAGGGTTAAAGGGTTAATACAATCAAACAGTGTCAAAAACCAAAGGTATACTTTGCCTTTAAATCAGCATGGACTATAGAATCCGAGTAGGCCTATATCAGACACTCTGAAACATGGTTTCCTTGCCAAACTCTTCACATTTTAATCACAATTAGTGGCCAAATGGTCAGGGCACTGGACTCAAACTCTGGCGTTTCTGACCAGCAGAGTGTGGGTTGGAGTCCCGCCCTTGGATGTGACATAAAGCTGTATGTTTTGTGTGTTGGGTAATGTACATGTACGTAAAAAAAAAACAATCGTTCAGAGAAGGGGTTTCACCTCTGTGTTTTCTTGCATGGTTGGTTGCATAGAGTTTGTTTGCATTTCCAACCACTGTGCAAGTCTACAAGACATGAAGTTTCTGCACAGTTCAGGAAGACGAATGACAGTGAAACCTACTCTAGCCCCATTTTAGGGCCAAGCCACTGGACTTACTCCGTATTAATATTATCATTGAATGATGCTTGCTCTGTGCTTGGAATTGGACCAAACAATACTTGTTGTACTAACAAATGCAGGCAATGTATCAAGCCTTGGGACAAAACTCAAACAAAAGGCCCACCAAGACACTCGCTGGTCCGTTCATGAAAATCTGTCAACTAACAAAAACAGTAACCATGGTAAAAAAGATTTAGTTTTTTGGTGCTTGATCTTAAAACTTGGCACCCTGCAATTGCATGGGATGGGGCTAATTCAATGGTTTTAAGACTTAGTGGCTGCGGTTACTGCAGCCCATAATCGAAGGTAGTCCCAGTCTAGTTGCGATAATCGTAACCCTCCATCCTCCCGACGGTCGGAGACCGGAGGGTTACGAGTCATACAGTGCAAAGAAAGTGGCGAAATTGCAATTTCGACTGTTTTTGTCAGACTAGTCACCAGATTTGCCCAATTTTTACCACTTTCAAAAAACATGACACACATTCTAAGAACATGGATTTGATCTTCAATGTGTCATGAATCCATTGTAATACTCAAAACATCATTGAGCAAATAGTTTAAGAAAAAAAGACAAAAACTTACCAGAGACTGAGCGAAATTCTCATGAAGCGTAGACAATCTCAGGTCCGGTTTTCGAACCTCGCGATTCGTGACCTAGCAACATCTCGACAATCAGCGTAGGCGGACTCGTCGTTGAGCGCATTTTGTTGAGTTGCACAATCACAGGATATTTATGAGGAAAAATTTACAGATTGAGCGCGCATTCTGGAATACTGTTCCTGCAATTAATCAGCGCAAACTGATGGTGCAGATGGCGCAAATCCGTTAGATACATTAACTGCGTGTACGCACAGTCGCACACAGTCACAGACGATCGCCACGCCTACACAACGGTTTGGTTTACGCTGATTGGTTGATTTAGGGGAAGTGCAGTCCATGGACATTTCGGTCAGTTTCTGGTAAGTTTTTGTTCGTTTTTTCTTCAAATAATTTTTCAACGATGTTTAGAGTGCTATGAATGGATTCATTACACATTGAAGATCAAATCCATGTTCTTAGAATGTGTGTCATGTTTTTTGAAAGTGGTAAAAATTGGGCAAATCTGGTGACTAGTCTGACAAAAATAGTCGAAATTGCAATTTCGCCACTTTTTTGCACTGTATGACTCCGTAACCCTCCGGTCTCCGACCGTCGGGAGGATGGAGGGTTACGATTATCGCAACTAGTCCCAGTCGTGTGACTAGTTTTAGTGTGACATTGAGTATGACACTGACACAGTGACACTGACACGTGACAGCATCCCCTCAGGCCTCACCACTGACCATGCTGGACCCCTGTCGATGTCGCGGCCCTGTTTAAAAAACGTTTCATATCAAAACAAATGAATAAGATTGTAATAAATATTTGGATACGTTTACCTGCATTGAGTCAGCACTAATTATCTCCCCACCAAAATGCCTGCCAAGTTGAATCGCTAACTTTGATTTTCCGGTTCCAGTTGCGCCAAGAATTACAACTACTGGCAGACGAAAAACTGAAGACACTGGCGCGGCCATTTTGCTTAACATTTAAACATAGCGCCACCAAGGGCTGGAAATACCTCCATGGAGAATGCGCTCTCGATCTCCGGCTGAGATTAATACCGCCCTCTGGGTTGAAAAGTGAGACGGATACGTAGAACCATGGGGGTAGTAAACCAAAGAGCAAGGATTTTGAACCATCCATGGAGAACGTACACACACAGTACGAATAAAACAGATAATTGCAACTTTCTGATATCATTTTCTATTATTATGTGAAAGTCACAAAAATGTAGGTCTATAATAAATTGTATAGGTAGGGAATAACTTAACGAGTTAATTTTAATACAGTGTAGGTCTAAACACCATTGGTTTTTAAAAGTAAAAGCAAACTCATCATCCCAACCTCCGCTTTCAACGAACACACCGTACACTTCAATGTATGGAAAATGTTCTCAACTTATGTGGTAAAATTTTAAACAAACATTGTCAGTTTGTCATGGAACTTAAGTTTCACGCACATGGACGTTTTCACAGTGCTTATTCCAGTCTGGCGAATTGGATTAAAATTATTTCTGAAGAAAACCGTATAAAATAACTTTTCAATTGAATAATGTATTGTTGTTGTTTTTTAATCATCACCAGTTAGTCCTTCATAGATAATAATAGCTTTCGAGATGACATGAACGCCTTAGTACAATCAGAGTCAGTGTGTCTTTAGTCCATAATCTCACCAAAAATGTACAATTTGGAGACAAAACTATGGAGCTCCAGATGTGCCAAACCACTTATATAGAAAAAGAGATAATTATCTTGCCCTGTCGACTGACTGAAACTATTGATGTCGACTTGACATGACAATACATCTCACCAAGTTGACTTACTCAAACTAAGATGTCGACAATTGTCATGATAATTATTGTCAAGTCGATTAGTGAAACTAAGTTGTCGATCTGTCATGATATATCTTGCCAAGTCGACTCACTGAAACTATAGATGTCGACTTGTCCTGATAATATATCTCACCATGATTTCACCAAATCGACTTACTGAAACCATATGTCGACTTGACACGATCTGACCAAGTAGACTTACTGAAACTAAGATGTCGACTTGACATGAAAATATCTCACCAAGTCGACTCACTGAAACTATAGCTGTCGACTTGACACGACAATATTAAATCTCGCAAAGCGGACTCGCTCAAACTTTAGTAGAAGTCGACTTGACATGAAAATATCTCACCAAGTCGACTCACTGAAACTATAGCTGTCGACTTGACACGACAATATTATATCTCGCAAAGCGGACTCGCTCAAACTGTAGTAGAAGTCGACTTGACTTGAAAATATCTCTCGCAAGGTCGACTCTTGTTTCGACTACCAAGACAAGTCAACTTATTCTATAAAAAAAATCGGTCTCAATAAGTGGTATGGCACTCGACTACAGCTCCCCGTACAAAACTAAGCTACAAGCTTCAATTGTCTTCATAAGGCAAACAAATCAATTATGTAAGCGTCCTGCCTTTAAAAAAAACCAGGAGGAGGTCCTTTTTTTCTTCTTTACAAATGGCCGCTCGACAAATTTTCAAGACAACCAGCCGGGCTATTTTTCAAAATGGTTGCCAGCTTTTTTCTGTGTGTTAAAGTCTAAAATTATTACGACCTTATTTATTTTAGAATTGTTTGTTTTCGTCAGAGATCGTTAAAATTAATCCTTAAAAAAGAAGAAGGAAAAAAAGACGCGGCCTCTAAAAAGGAAGCGAGCGGGGACGCTAAACATGTTTTTGTTTTTTTAATTTGGCCTAATTAGCAATGTCTGGTCGAATCCACATACCGCCACAATCATGGAAAATTCTTAAAACAATCGTCACCAAGGAAAAGCCCATTCCGGCGTATCTTGTGTCATAATTGAATGTTGACGAGGACTTTGTTTCCGGGAAATCAAACAATATTACACTTATCAACCTGGTTAATATTTAACTTCCCAATCTAGGGCGGCCGTTACAATAATTATTCAAACCACGGCGGTTTTGCGGTTGGCTGCTCCGCCGATCCCTGGCGTTCATCAGCAGAGCCGTCAATGAACCCAGTGCGGTTCAATTGCCGTGGGAAAACTCACCCGTTTACTGACCACACAGCCAACCCCCAATGCTTTTCAGTAACTCGCTCTGGGGGCTACAATTTTCAAATAAAACGTTTTTTTTTTGTCTTCTTCTTCTTTCTCCTTTCAGGTATTCCGGTTGTCCTTGAGGACTTGTATATTTGTAAAATGAGGTGGAATGTCGAGTGAAGAGAGGGCCAATAAAGAGACTTCCTAATACCCTCAGGGCGGCTTTATTCAGGAGGACCGGGGACAATCGTGGACACCTGAGCGAACAAAATCCACTTGATGCGATCAGTTCAAACGGTGATACTAATATTAGTTTTATTCTTCGTTAATTTTTTCCATGTTGTACAAAAATAAAAGGTCCAAACGTTGGCAGTTGTTGTTGTTTTTTTAATTTTATTTCTCCCTCCATGATAGTACAACCATCCTGCCTCCATGGTACAACCATCCTTCCTCATGGTACAACCATCCTGCCTCCATGGTACAACCATCCTGCCTCCATGGTACAACCATTTCCTTCACTCCATGGTACAACCATCCTGCCTCCATGGTACAACCATCCTGCCTCCATGGTACAACCATCCTCCCTCCATGGTACAACCATCCTCCCTCCATGGTACAACCTCATCATCCCTCCATGGTACAACCATCCTGCCTCCATGGTACAACCATCCTTCCTCCATGGTACAACCATCCTGCCTCCATGGTACAACCATCCTGCCTCCATGGTACAACCATCCTGCCTCCATGGTACAACCATCCTGCCTCCATGGTACAACCATCCTGCCTCCATGGTACAACCATCTGCCTCCATGGTACAACCATTCCTGCCTCCTCATGGTACAACCATCCTCCTCCATGGTACAACCATCCTCCCTCCATGGTACAACCATCCTGCCTCCATGGTACAACCATCCTGCCTCCATGGTACAACCATCCTCCTCCATGGTACAACCATCCTGCCTCCATGGTACAACACTCATGTACAACTTCCCTCCATGGTACAACCATCCTGCCTCCATGGTACAACCATCCTCCTCCATGGTACAACCATCCTGCCTCCATGGTACAACCATCCTGCCCTCCATGGTACAACATCCTCTCCTGGTACACCATCCCTCCATGGTACAACCATCCTGCCTCCATGGTACAACCATCCTGCCTCCATGGTACAACCATCCTCCTCCATCTCATGGTACAACCATCCTCCTCCTGGTCAACATCCTGCCTCCATGGTACAACCATCCTCCTCCATGGTACAACCATCCTGCCTCCATGGTACAACCATCCTGCCTCCATGGTACAACCATCCTGCCTCCATGGTACAACCATCCTGCCTCCATGGTACAACCATCCTGCCTCCATGGTACAACCATCCTGCCTCCATGGTACAACCATCCTGCCTCCATGGTACAACCATCCTGCCTCCATGGTACAACCATCCTGCCTCCATGGTACAACATCCTCCATCCATGTACACATTGCCTCCATGGTACAACCATCCTGCCTCCATGGTACAACCATCCTGCCTCCATGGTACAACCATCCTGCCTCCATGGTACAACCATCCTGCCTCCATGGTACAACCATCCTGCCTCCATGGTACAACCATCCTGCCTCCATGGTACAACCATCCTGCCTCCATGGTACAACCATCCTGCCTCCATGGTACAACCATCCTGCCTCCATGGTACAACCATCCTCCTCCATGGTACAACCATCCTCCTCCATCCATTGCTCAACACCATCCTCCTCCATGGTACAACCATCCTGCCTCCATGGTACAACCATCCTGCCTCCATGGTACAACCATCCTGCCTCCATGGTACAACCATCCTGCCTCCATGGTACAACCATCCTCCATGTACAACCTCCTGCTCCATGGTACAACCATCCTGCCTCCATGGGACAACCATCCTGCCTCCATGGTACAACCATCCTGCCTCCATGGTACAACCATCCTGCCTCCATGGTACAACCATCCTGCCTCCATGGTACAACCATCCTGCCTCCTGGTACAACCATCCTGCCTCCATGGTACAACCATCCTCCTCCATGGTACAACCATCCTGCCTCCATGGTACAACCATCTCCTGCCTTCCATGGTACAACCATCCTGCCTCCATGGTACAACCATCCTGCCTCCATGGTACAACCATCCTGCCTCCATGGTACAACCATCCTGCCTCCATGGTACAACCATCCTGCCTCCATGGTACAACCATCCTCCTCCATGGTACAACCATCCTCCTCCATGGTACAACCATCCTGCCTCCATGGTACAACCATCCTGCCTCCATGGTACAACCATCCTGCCTCCATGGTACAACCATCCTGCCTCCATGGTACAACCATCCTGCCTCCATGGTACAAACCATTCCTCTCCTCCATGGTACAACCATCCTGCCTCCATGGTACAACACCCCGAAATCCTGCCTCCATGGTACAACCATCCTCCTCCATGGTACAACCATCCTGCCTCCATGGTACAACCATCCTCCTCCATGGTACAACCATCCTGCCTCCATGGTACAACCATCCTCCTCCATGGTACAACCATCCTGCCTCCATGGTACAACCATCCTGCCTCCATGGTACAACCATCCTGCCTCCATGGTACAACCATCCTGCCTCCATGGTACAACTCCTCTCACAACGTACACATCCTCCTCCATGGTACAACCATCCTGCCTCCATGGTACAACCATCCTGCCTCCATGGTACAAACCATCCTGCCTCCATGGTACAACCATCCTCCTCCATGGTACAACCATCCTCCTCCTGTACAACATCCCTATGGTACAACCATCCTGCCTCCATGGTACAACATCCTGCCTCCATGGTACAACCATCCTGCCTCCATGGTACAACCATCCTGCCTCCATGGTACAACCATCCTGCCTCCATGGTACAACCATCCTGCCTCCATGGTCTACAAACCCCACCATCCTGCCCTCCATGGTACAACCATCCTGCCTCCATGGTACAACATTCTCATGGACACATCCTATGGTAAACCTCCTCTCCTGGTACAACCATCCTGCCTCCATGGTACAACCATCCTGCCTCCATGGTACAACCATCCTGCCTCCATGGTACAACACCATCCTCGCCTCCATGGTACAACCATCCTTGCCTCCATGGTACAACCATCCTGCCTCCATGGTACAACCATCCTGCCTCCATGGTACAACCATCCTGCCTCCATGGTACAACCATCCTGCCTCCATGGTACAACCATCCTGCCTCCATGGTACAACCATCTCTCCATGTACACCATCCTCCTCCATGGTACAACCATCCTGCCTCCATGGTACAACCATCCTGCCTCCATGGTACAACCATCCTGCCTCCATGGTACAACCATCCTGCCTCCATGGTACAACCATCCTGCCTCCATGGTACAAACCATCCTGCCTCCATGGTACAACCATCCTGCCTCCATGGTACAACCATCCTGCCTCCATACTGGTCAACACCATCCTCCTCCATGGTACAACCATCCTCCTCCATGGTACAACCATCCTGCCTCCATGGTACAACCATCCTGCCTCCATGGTACAACCATCCTGCCTCCATGGTACAACCATCCTGCCTCCATGGTACAACCATCCTGCCTCCATGGTACAACCATCCTGCCTCCATGGTACAACCATCCTGCCTCCATGGTACAACCATCCTGCCTCCATGGTACAACCATCCTGCCTCCATGGTACAACCATCCTGCCTCCATGGTACAACCATCCTGCCTCCATGGTACAACCATCCTGCCTCCATGGTACAACATCCTTCCTCCATGGTACAACCATCCTGCCTCCATGGTACAACCATCCTGCCTCCATGGTACAACCATCCTGCCTCCATGGTACAACCATCCTGCCTCCATGGTACAACCATCCTGCCTCCATGGTACAACCATCCTGCCTCCATGGTACAACCATCCTGCCTCCATGGTACAACCATCCTGCCTCCATGGTACAACCATCCTGCCTCCATGGTAACACTATCACACATCCTGCCTCCATGGTACAACCATCCTGCCTCCATGGTACAACCATCCTCAGTCCTCGCTCCATGGTACATAACACTCCTGCCTCCATGGTACAACCATCCTGCCTCCATGGTACAACCATCCTGCCTCCATGGTACAACCATCCTGCCTCCATGGTACAACCATCCTGCCTCCATGGTACAACCATCCTGCCTCCATGGTACAACCATCCTGCCTCCATGGTACAACCATCCTGCCTCCATGGTACAACCATCCTGCCTCCATGGTACAACCATCCTGCCTCCATGGTACAACATCGCCCATTCAACCATCTGCCTCCATGGTACAACCATCCTGCCTCCATGGTACAACCATCCTGCCTCCATGGTACAACCATCCTGCCTCCATGGTACAACCATCCTGCCTCCATGGTACAACCATCCTGCCTCCATGGTACAACCATCCTGCCTCCATGGTACAACCATCCTCTCATGGTACAACCATTCTCCATGGTACAACACATCCTGCCTCCATGGTACAACCATCCTGCCTCCATGGTACATCTCCGTACATCCTGCCTCCATGGTACAACCATCCTGCCTCCATGGTACAACCATCCTGCCTCCATGGTACAAACCATCCTCCATGGTCACCATCCTCCTCATGGTACAACCATCCTGCCTCCATGGTACAACCATCCTGCCTCCATGGTACAACCATCCTGCCTCCATGGTACAACCATCCTGCCTCCATGGTACAACCATCCTGCCTCCATGTACACCACTCTCTGGTACAACCATCCTGCCCTCCATGGTACAACCATCCTGCCTCCATGGTACAACCATCCTCCCTCCATGGTACAACCATCCCCTCCATGGTACACCATCCTGCTCATGGTACAACCATCCTGCCTCCATGGTACAACCACCTCCATGTAAACCATTGCCTCCATGGTACAACCATCCTGCCTCCATGGTACAACCATCCTGCCTCCATGGTACAACCATCCTGCCTCCATGGTACAACCATCCTGCCTCCATGGTACAACCATCCTGCCTCCATGGTACAACCATCCTGCCTCCATGGTACAACCATCCTCCCTCCATGGTACAACCATCCTCCTCCATGGTACAACCATCCTGCCTCCATGGTACAACCATCCTGCCTCCATGGTACAACCATCCTGCCTCCATGGTACAACCATCCTGCCTCCATGGTACAACCATCCTGCCTCCATGGTACAACCATCCTGCCTCCATGGTACACACCATCCTTGCCCTCCTATGGTACAACCATCCTGCCTCCATGGTACAACCATCCTGCCTCCATGGTACAACCATCCTGCCTCCATGGTACAACCATCCTGCCTCCATGGTACAACCATCCTGCCTCCATGGTACAACATCCTGCCTCATGGTACAACCATCCTGCCTCCTATGGTACAACCATCCTGCCTCCATGGTACAACCATCCTGCCTCCATGGTACAACCATCCTGCCTCCATGGTACAACAACCATCCATCCTCCCATGGTACAACACCATCTGCCTCTCTTGGTACAACCATCCTGCCTCCATGGTACAACCATCCTGCCTCCATGGTACAACCATCCTGCCTCCATGGTAAACCACCATCCTGCCTCCATGGTACAACCATCCTGCCTCCATGGTACAACCATCCTGCCTCCATGGTACAACCATCCTGCCTCCATGGTACAACCATCCTGCCTCCATGGTACAACCATCCTGCCTCCATGGTACAACCATCCTGCCTCCATGGTACAACCATCCTGCCTCCATGGTACAACCATCCTCCTCCATGGTACAACCATCCTGCCTCCTGGTACAACCATCCTGCCTCCATGGTACAACCATCCTGCCTCCATGGTACAACCATCCTGCCTCCATGGTACAACCATCCTCCTCCATGGTACAACCATCCTGCCTCCATGGTACAACCATCCTGCCTCCATGGTACAACCATCCTGCCTCCATGGTACAACCATCCTGCCTCCATGGTACAACCATCCTGCCTCCATGGTACAACCATCCTGCCTCCATGGTACAACCATCCTGCCTCCATGGTACAACCATCCTGCCTCCATGGTACAACCATCCTGCCTCCATGGTACAACCATCCTGCCTCCATGGTACAACCATCCTGCCTCCATGGTACAACCATCCTGCCTCCATGGTACAACCATCCTGCCTCCATGGTACAACCATCCTGCCTCCATGGTACAACCATCCTGCCTCCATGGTACAACCATCCTGCCTCCATGGTACAACCATCCTGCCTCCATGGTACAACCATCCTGCCTCCATGGTACAACCATCCTGCCTCCATGGTACAACCATCCTGCCTCCATGGTACAACCATCCTGCCTCCATGGTACAACCATCCTGCCTCCATGGTACAACCATCCTGCCTCCATGGTACAACCATCCTGCCTCCATGGTACAACCATCCTGCCTCCATGGTACAACCATCCTGCCTCCTTGGTACAACCATCCTGCCTCCATGGTACAACCATCCTGCCTCCTTGGTACAACCATCCTGCCTCCATGGTACAACCATCCTGCCTCCATGGTACAACCATCCTGCCTCCATGGTACAACCATCCTGCCTCCATGGTACAACCATCCTCCCTCCATGGTACAACCATCCTGCCTCCATGGTACAACCATCCTCCCTCCATGGTACAACCATCCTGCCTCCATGGTACAACCATCCTCCCTCCATGGTACAACCATCCTGCCTCCATGGTACAACCATCCTGCCTCCATGGTACAACCATCCTTCCTCCATGGTACAACCATCCTGCCTCCATGGTACAACCATCCTGCCTCCATGGTACAACCATCCTGCCTCCATGGTACAACCATCCTGCCTCCATGGTACAACCATCCTGCCTCCTTGGTACAACCATCCTGCCTCCATGGTACAACCATCCTGCCTCCATGGTACAACCATCCTGCCTCCATGGTACAACCATCCTGCCTCCATGGTAACAACCATCCTGCCTCCATGGTACAACCATCCTGCCTCCATGGTACAACCATCCTGCCTCCATGGTACAACCATCCTGCCTCCATGGTACAACCATCCTGCCTCCATGGTACAACCATCCTGCCTCCATGGTACAACCATCCTGCCTCCATGGTACAACCATCCTGCCTCCATGGTACAACCATCCTGCCTCCTTGGTACAACCATCCTGCCTCCATGGTACAACCATCCTGCCTCCATGGTACAACCATCCTCCCTCCAAATATCTCAGGCGTATGACTCAATGGTATTTTATAGAATTAGCACTCATTAATATGATGTTAAACTGCAACCTGTTACTTATTTTTGACTTGTGTCATAATGTTTGAGAGCTGTTGATACTATAAACCATTGTTAGAAATGACCCCTTTAAAAGTAATGTGGAGAAAAAGGTAATTTTTCACCCCCCAAATTTGAATCTTAGGGAAAGTTTAGGGAAGCCTTTTTTCAGGCATCTGAAAGCACACAACTTATGCAACTATAGGTGTTTTTCTTTCATTATTTTCTTGCAACTTCTATGACAAATTGAGCCCAAAAGTTGACAGGTTAATTGTTATGCATCTGTTGGGATACACCATAGAGAAAGAATCCTTTCTCTATGGATACACCAAGTAAAGTGACAATTACCAAGCTTTAGGTATAAGTAGTTCTGATTGAATCATGTACACTCCATTTCACACTCTAAAACCTATAAAATCAACTTTTTAACGCATTGGTTACCCACCAAACACTCCTATAAGAACTTTCTGTCGATTCTGTAATCCTTTGATTTTATTTTCCATTTCACTGACTCCTGAGTCAAAGACCAAAGTTTTTTGTTTTCTTTACCGGCAAACCATCAACTAAACTGCTGCTAAGCGGCCCTAGATGCTGGTCACTAAATCACAATGACCGTACGGGTAGCCTTGCATCGAGCAATAAACTCAACCAGGCAGCCGAATTTTGACCGCATCAGGCGATACCTGGAAACTGTAGGCTCTAATTCTTTAAATGCAACTTATTGACCCAAGCCGGTCACATTGTGTTAAAGTTTGAAATAGATTACCTGTATGCGTTAAAGCATAAAAGCGCCGAGCTTTAAACCCACGGGACAACGGGGTTGAAAGGACACAATCACCGCGGTCAGGCGTTGGGGGCACAGGGCGGGGGGAAACGGTCACCGAACCGCCCAGCTCCATGGCCACAAGAGACTCACACAGGATCGATCCGATAGAGCTAATGGGTCGACTCGTCGTTGCCACTCGATTCGGAAATCAGCGGCAGAGATGCCGAAACTGACCGATAATTTTTGCACACACATGATCCAAAACATAATAATATTTGGGTAGTCAATAATGTTGTTTTGCTCGTTGAATGAAAAACCTGAGGTGGACACCCCCAACAACCTCAACGTTTTGTCCATGAGCACCACCATCGTAATATCAAACATAATCAATCCTAACCTTGTACTCTCCTTTCATTAATTTTTTCAATTTCAACACTTTTTAAAAGTGATTATTTATTAACGGAGTTTTGTGTGTGTTCTTAAATTGACTTTTAGACTTTGCGGATATCTGTTTTGGAATCAGGCCACACAGTACTCCATTAGGGGACGTATAGTTCGTCTTATGCGAGCATCAGGAGAGGTGAGACCCTCTGGGTTTGATAAAGACAACCATGGGGGTATAGAATTAGCCCCCAATGAAACAACCAACTCGCTTGGAAGCACTCTTTGCAATGCCTGATAATATACACCTCTCCCCACTGGCATTAGTGGAAATGTCAAGGCTAAGAAAGTGAAAATCTGTTACCATCAGGCAAAGTCGATGGACCCACTATGAATGGATGGAAATGTTTCACCTCTAGAGCAAGACAGAGCAAGAGTCTGGTTTGTCTTTGCGTCCAAGGTACAGACAGTCGTTCCCCCACTTCAGGACGCTCTCTAATTATTCAATCATTATTTAATTACGAAAGCCAAGAAAATCCTCAGTTTATTTTGTCTTCTCCTTGGACATCGTGAAGGGAGGGCAAGGGGGTGGAAATCCAGTCCTCCCCACCACCCCGTGGATGGCCACTGTATAATATATGAACAAAGGTTGTAATCACCAAGAGATGCAATCCACAAACTGTCAGCATCACTTACTTATGATATCCCCATCATCTTTTTTTTCAGTTTCAATTGCATTTCACGAAAGGCACGCTGACCCCCAAAAAAGAAGAAGAAGAAAAAAAACCATCTCGGGAGTACGACCCCGACGGTCCACTTCCGTGCCTTCCGGTATGCAGATCTCGGAGTGGGTGCAATCAATTCACGCGTAATAAGTGGGATTATCTATCAATACAGAACATGGCAGACAGCAGATAAGACCACCAACTCCACATTTTTAGGCTGCGGTTGTACGACCACCTATAATTACCTATACATTGTACCGTTATTTTTGACTTGTGGGAGGCCACCAGTGGGTAAGGAAGGGGAAAAGGGAGGGGGGGGGGCTACAGTTCTTAACAAAGGAAGGGGATTTATCGTGATTGGAAAAGTGTGAATGTAGCATGCACTGTTGGCGGGAAACTCGGTGGTTACAGAACATACACTAAAAAGTGCACAGTGCTTTAAACAAAATAATAATAATACGTGAAACTGTGGTTTTAATACGTGTAGTACAATCAAATGCATCCTAGTGACTACGAGTATACGGGGGGGGGGGGTGACATTTCCTCCAGCATGGCATCAGTCCTTTAAGAAGATTCTTCGCACATGATAGATCATCAATCTTTAAGAAACAAGCGAGGACGAAAAATGGCGTCAAGAGTTAAGCGTGCAATATTTACGAGAATGAGGCAAGCTGGAAGTAAGGCCTGCGCTAAACGTCGCACTTTTGCCGAGCCGAACTCAAATGTTTTCAGTTCGATTCGACACGGTAAGAGCGCGACGTTTGTCACAGTGTCGTGCCGCTACCGTGTAGCACGGCAGGGCTTGCCGTGCTACACGGCAGTGCCGAACTTAAATAAAAGGTTTGCGCTAAACGTCGCTATTTGTCGAATTTAATTCCTAATTTTACAACTGTTTGAGTTCGACACGACGTTTAGCGCAGGCCTAAGTAGCACTAGGGTTTGACAAGTTAGGAATTGCAAACCGGGTACAGTTCTTCAAACACAGAGGCAACGGAGGCAGACGCCTCCATGGCCTTGGTGCCCCCTTTGAAATGATACATTCCTCATAATAGTGTTGCCCTGTATCTATTTGGGGGGCATTCAGTTTGACTCTTCACTGTCTTGCACTTCATGCCCGGAGCTTTTTGAACCCGGAGCTTTGAATGTGGATTAGGTTTTCAGTCCCTAAACTAACTTTGCATGAGCTTTCCATTCTGTAGCAGGAGTGTTCCTCCCACATCCCAAAAATTTGAGATTTCTTCATCATCTTCTCTTCACAGGTATCTTCAGGCATTGTGAGAGTGCAAGACACACTTGAAGAATCCTTGGTATATACCATTATAAACCCTCTACTTCAAATGATAGACACGCCTTGCCCACTATATAAAGTCTGGCAATGCCCACATTTTGAAGCACGTTGATGGAATTTTGAGAAACGAAAATCACCCTCTCTACAAATGTTATACCCTCATGCGTTCCGGTAAGCGATTGCGCTCATTAAATTGTCGCACACAGCGGTTTCTCACCTCATACGTTCCCCTGTCAATCCGCCTGTACAATCAAGCAAACATGTAGCTTAATATAAAGATACTTACTACATGTAAATACACTTAGAAGAAACAGAAACAATAATATACGTATGAAATTCAATTAATTAATTATTTTTTTTCTATTAATTGATGTTAATGTTACATGTATATTGTATAATGTTGGACGTATTTATATGTGTTATTGTTATTGTGTGCTATTATTACTGCGATGAAAGATGTTATTGTCACTGTTAAGCGAGCACCACAAATTTCCTTATTGGACAATAAAATATAATAATAATAATATTTCCATCACCTATGACTTATTGTTTTAGTGCATCTATTGGATAGTCTATCTAAGCATTAAACAGCCCTCACCGACCGATTTAACTCATTCAACCCGATTCGGTGAAGTTTTCATAACAGCGTTCAGACGCACAAAGTTGAACCCGAATGAGTTAAAACTGCCTTAAAAATTGACTTTTAGTACTATTGTCTGAACATAGAAAAAAGGACGCGGTCTGAACCAACACACATGTTATGGGTTTCGACACGATGCTTGAAGGCATCATGAAGGCATCAACTGTTGATGAGGATGTTATGGTTTGTGATAACTGGTTCCAGGAGAGTTGGCCCGAACACACCGAACTGTCCTCCACCTGTCCGTCCGTTACTAAGGGATGATAAGACGAGTAATATCCCGGTCTGAAAGTATATAGATCTTCCCTCGATGGAAAATGGGTGGCAAATGCAATCCGTAACTTTTCAAAAACTAAAAAAGGGTATTGACAAACTTTTTTCATGTATTAAATTGATGGGATTTTGTCTCTTCATTTTAAAGACACTAGACACTGTTGGTAATTGTCAAAGACCAGTCTTCTCACTTGGTGTATCTCAACATATGGATAAAATAACAAACCTGTAAAAACTTGAGCTCAATTGGTCGTCGAAGTTGCGAGATAACTATGAAAGAAAAAACACCCTTGTCACACGAAGTTGTGTGCTTTCAGATGGTTGATTTCGAGACCTCAAATTCTAATTCTGAGGTCTCGAAATCAAATTCGTGGAAAATTACTTCTTTCTCGAAAACTATGTCACTTCAGAGGGAGCCGTTTCTCACAATGTTTTATATTGTCAACTTCTCCCCATTACTCGTTACCAAGTAAGGTTTTGTGCTAATAATTATTTTGAGTAATTACCAATAGTGTCCACTGCCTTTAACTTATAACGATTAACGTTACCGATACTTAACCAGTGTACTTTGCTTTTTGATCTGGTAAAAAAGTAACTGTTATCTAATAAAACAAATTGCATAATATGAGCACACACGAATCATATTAATGAACCCACATAATTCACACTTCCTGGGCTATTCCCATGTTACTAATCCAGGATAATCCTATATGACCCTAATTATATATTATTTGCTAGCTAAACACAACCTCTTTTAAAACTCATTGATCCGCCCACAGCGGGTCTTAGTCTGTTATGCATCCGAAATTAGCTAACTTCACCGAGTCTTAATTATAAGACGACGAGACTTTTAAATGAGGCGATATCGATCAAGCTGACACGCGGTGACGAGACAGGCGATGGGTTTAACATTCCACGCCGCCCTGACCGGCTGGTGGTGAACCTTTTCCCCTAAGGGGTTTGACCGGGCACAATGGTCCCTTGAACAGGCCTCTGATCTTCAGTCAATACGGAAGCTAGCTACTGTTGCCAAACGCGCTTCCTATCGTTCGATCTGAGGCGGCAAGTGTCAATCCCCCTCCCCCACAGCCAACAAGAAACGAGACACGCTCATGTGATTGGGCAGTTCAAACGTGCGGCCCGAGTTCTCTATTGGTTGAGGGTGAGGTGGTTTAAATTGAGACGCGCTCTGCTATTGGGCTCATGAAGCCGAAACTTTCTTGGTACATTGTATATTTCCACTAGTCAACCATAGAGAGAGGACCTTTTGCTGCGCTCAACGGCACTAGTACACCCATGGTACACCAAACCATGGATTTCCTTCCTCCATGACTGAACCCAAATACGGATTGTTAAATACAAACCTTCACAAAAACCACCCACCGTTAGATTCTTTTGACTGAAAAGTCGTATGATTTATTACCACCACCCTGTTTGTAAGTCTCGTCGCTTCGTCGTGTCGCGAATAAAACAAAGTTTGGTCCATATAACATGGCTAATACTAGTATTGGCCATCCCTGAGTTGAACCCAAAAGAAGAGGGGGTCATTTGTTACTAATCATCTCCCTCCTGTCCTTCGATTGGTTCATGAACCCCGCACTCTATTATCTCCACAGCCAGGCGAGCCCTCTGTTCCCTTCTAAGTCGATATTTGAAGACACCCCCTTAGTGTGCGCATCGCGAAGACCTTTTCATGTCACTTAATGCGGTTTTTTCCCCCTCTCTCCTTTCGTCAGAGACTTAAGTTGTGTCTTGTTAGGTTTGTCTTTTGTGGGACAGGGGTATGCATCAAGAGAACCGGGGAATGAGAAGCTATAATATAGTTATTGTTCGCAAACATTGGATATTTGAAATTCCAAAGAGTGGGGAACTGAGTGTAGTGCTCCTTCAGTTCATTCAGCATCACCTCAGTATACGAAGGGAGCTTTCAACAATACCTATCAATTAAAGATGATGCCATTAGTTTGATTCCATTCAGATGAAATGTAACTATTAATGAGGCTGCGTGGGAAAATTATTGGTATGGTCACCGCCCCCTCCTTATTTTGTACGCGCAGTATACGACGGGGAACCATGGTAAACGATCGAGCAACTACGAAAGGGTGATACAAGTCCGCAGAAGGGTCTTGCGGTCGAATGTATTATTTGTATGTGGAGGTGTTGGTTATCTTTTTTATGTTTTTGTCTTTTTCTAAATCACCACACTGGGGCCTGAAAGCAGCGTCGTAACCATCGGAAAGGGAGGGGGGGGGCCTACCCGGCACTCAGAACCCTTGCCCCCAATAAGATCGAAAAAATATGAATGGTTTGATACATTAAAATAGCCCCTAATTATGTCTTTGGCCCTCATTTGCCCCCCCCCATGAAAAAAACTGCAAATGTCTGGTTACCCATTGTCTAAAAAGCCAAGGTTTAGCCCTATTGCAAACTAGCATTAATTTCAGCGTTAACTTTCAAGTCATTGAAAAAGAGGTCTGTTCCTTGAAACACCTGTTAAATTCGAAATATTTAACATATTTACTCGAATATCAGAATACATGAATAATATGTGCTTGGACTCGAGGTGCCAAGTACTCGGATATCAGAGTACATGAATACTATGTGCTTGGACTCGAGGTGCCAAGTACTCGGATATCAGAGTACATGAATACTATATGCTTGGACTCGAGGTGCCAAGTACTCGGATATCAGAGTACATGAATACTATGTGCTTGGACTCGAGGTGCCAAGTACTCGGATATCAGAGTACATGAATACTATGTGCTTGGACTCGAGGTGCCAAGTACTCGGATATCAGAGTACATGAATACTATGTGCTTGGACTCGAGGTGCCAAGTACTCGGATATCAGAGTACATGAATACTATGTGCTTGGACTCGAGGTGCCAAGTACTCGGATATCAGAGTACATGAATACTATGTGCTTGGACTCGAGGTGCCAAGTACTCGGATATCAGAGTACATGAATACTATGTGCTTGGACTCGAGGTGCCAAGTACTCGGATATCAGAGTACATGAATACTATGTGCTTGGACTCGAGGTGCCAAGTACTCGGATATCAGAGTACATGAATACTATGTGCTTGGACTCGAGGTGCCAAGTACTCGGATATCAGAGTACATGAATACTATGTGCTTGGACTCGAGGTGCCAAGTACTCGGATATATGAGTACATGAATACTATGTGCTTGGACTCGAGGTGCCAAGTACTCGATATCAGAGTACATGAATACTATGTGCTTGGACTCGAGGTGCCAAGTACTCATATCTCAAGTGCTACTCGACCACCTAGGTCGCAAATCAAACCATGCAAAGAAAACATAGAACAAACCGTAAACGGATATCCAAGTACTATCACTGTTGGACTGAGTACTTGGACTGAGTACTTGGACTGAGTACTTGGACTGAGTACTTGGACTGAGTACTTGTACTTGGGTCAGAGATCAGAGTAAATGGTACGTGTACTCATACTCAATGTCCCAATTACTCGTACTCAAGTGCTACTCGATAAGCTTTACACTCGGCAGTACTTGGTACTTGGCTCAAAAGTACTTTGCTACAACAATTCCTATGTGCAATAACAAACAATCACGAACACCACTGTATACAAATATTTACCCTGACAGCCTCAGTTTCGATTCGTTCTACTGGTAAATGGGATAGAACTTAAGATGGCTGCATAATGTTACTTACAGGAAGCCAATGTTGAATGTCAATTGTCAATAAAATAATTATTTTGAATAATGATTCAGTTCAGGAGCAACCGCACGGTCGAGGCCATAATTGAGACATGAGACCGACAACGCCCTCTCGTGACAAGGGAACAACGATATCATGACCGCCAGAATAATAACAATTTTTGTGTATACCGGCAGTTTGCATATTGTAGGTTTCGCATCCCGAAACAATCACTACCTTTGTTTTATTTAAACGATAACCAAAAAGTTCCAGTACATTGTAGTTTCTGAAAAAGATGTTCCCCTTACCTGCTTCAAAAAATGGGAATCTTAAATTAAAGGAACATTACAGAATTGGTTTTGGCTAACAAAACAGTTGCTGGCAGTGTAAGCACTTTATGTAATCCACCATAAACTGACAAACCTGTGGAAGTTTGAGATCGATCGGCCATCTGGGTCACGAGAAAATAGTGAAAACCGATTACACATTTGCATGAAATCATATAGATTCAACACTGACTGAAAACGCTCACTGAGCGATAAACTCCAATCGGAAAATTAGTTTATTAATTTCTCATCAAATATGGCATTTCAGACAGAGATATTTCAAGGGATATTTTCTACTATCATCATCATGTAAGTTTTATGTAAATCTGTGTTCAAAAAGTATATTTTACAAGTTGTTTTCTTACCAATTCTGTATGTTCCTTTAAGCCTACTAGTACTCTAAAGTAGTAGCTCCAACTTTAACACACAAAAAACAGTATAACCAAGCAGGACTCAAGTTCTTAGTCTACATCCACGGCAGAAGTGGAACAGCAGGACAAGTTCTTTTTAGAACAATAATATTCACGTCAGCAAAGTAGATCATCGTTATTATTTAGCGCATGGTGTAACCGCAAATCGAATAATTCACCATTCGGTGAAGGAGCATTAAGCTTCACATCACACCACACTAGCACCAACTCGTACATTTATCTTGAATCAAAGACAGTCAGCATAAAACCAGGAGCGAGCAGCGATGCAAACGTCGACAATAAAAAAGGGTGTTTTAAATATAAAATGCATAATCAAAGCTGACATCACAAAGCTCTGCTAACCGGAAACTAACAGCGTGTTATTAATAATTATCGATAATGACACAGCTGCCATTTAGTCCCTGCACAAAGCTCAATTGTCATGCACGATCGCTTGGCATCTAACGGCCAATAACATGAATCGATCCACTCTGTAACGTGATTGGAATTAACTTATTTATGACCTGATTAATTTAATGACATGTGTTTTTCCATTCAGTATTATGGAGAACAATAATTGATTGGACTTACAAATTCACGCACGATTGCGTCTTTAAAGCGCGCCGTGTATGTAGAAAATGGGCTTAGTCGTTATCAGAAAGTATTGTTTCTGAGAGTTAAGGAACATTACAGAATTGGTAAGAAAAAAACTTGTAAAATATACTTTTTGATCACAGATTTACATAAAACTTACACGGTCTAATGATGATGATAGTAGAAAACATCCCTTGAAATATTTCTGTCTGAAATACCTTGATGAGAAATGAATAAACCAATTTTCCGATTGGAGTTTATCGCTCAGTGAGCGTTTTTATTCATTTGTTGAATCTATACGATTTCATGCAAATGTGTAATCGGTTTTTCACTATTTTCTCGTGACCCAGATGACCGATCGATCTCAAACTTCTACAGGTTTGTCAGTTTATGTATATGGTAGATTAAATAAAGTGCTTACACTTCCAGCAACTGTTTTGTTAGCAAAAACCAATTCTGTAATGTTCCTTTAAACAAATCTAACACGATCGTGTTTTAAAAAAAAAGACGAAACACCGATTTGTTTTTAAAGGTATTGTACACTTTGGTAACAGCCCAAAATCAGTGTCCACATTTTGTGTGATTTAACATGCATGAGCAAACAAACCTGTGAAAGTTTGAGCTCAATTGGTCATCGAGGTCACGAGAGAATAGTGAAAAGAGACCTTATGTGTTTTCTGTTTTTTCAAAGATCAAGTTTCTATCATGCGTGATAAAAAACTATTGTTTTACTCATTTTTCAGAAACGATGGCATTTTAGGCAGAAATATTTCTATCCGGAGGTCGTTGGTTCAAATCTCGATGTTTTTTCGATGTCACCAATAGTGTACGGGCCTTTAAGGGGATAAAAAATACTGTGATATGCATGAATATGTATTTTTAAAATGAAGATACCAATTGTGAACTCATGCGGAGTTGACATTTCTCTCGTCACTGTTCATCATGGCAAAACTAATTTCTAGCCGCAATTCTGATGCAAGCAATAACATGAGATTTAACATTAAACGTCATAGGCTACACTTCAACAACATACAAGCAGTATTTTAAGGCACATACAAAACAAGATAACATTGACGGAAGTTAGACACAAATAATATTATAGCATCACAACTGAAACATAAATAATATTTAGGCATATCAAATATTAAAACCTTAAAAAAAATAAAGCTGTAACCAAGAAACCCCTTACCCCCCAAAAAGAACCCCAACAACAACAACAACAACAACAACAACAACAACAACAACAACAACAACAACAATAACACAGAACACAACCCCAACAACAACCCCCACCCCCAACAAGAACAACAAAAACAACAACAGCCAACAAAAATCCACAACAACAACAACAATAACAACAACATTAGGCCTTAATTAATCAAATCAGGATGACGATTTTGATTTGATTTATTCTTTCATTATTTGGACTTGAGGGAGCCCCGATTGAATATAAATACAGGTGTTTAATATTTAAGAAAGCCTCTACTGCTAGGGTCGATGACTCTCTCAGTCCAAGTGCGAGGCCATTAACAATGTTTATACACCACATGTTGTATTTGTTGGGGTAAGCAGTTTGCAACAGCTATTTTTGTATTTTCTGAATTAAAAGATAATACAAATAAAGTTAGATAAAAACATTTCACAACTGCACTTTAAATTTGTAGGTATTTCAAGGGGGTAGTTTTGTTCAGTGAACATTCACACGTGACAAAGCTTGTTATGTAATTCTGTTGAGAGGGTCGTGGCTAATTTATTTTTTTATCTATTTTGACTTAACACATCATTATTTTAATAATATTAAGCTTGCCTATTATTTTTGCATCAAGATAGACCAGAAATGGTACAACAGAGTTTGAACTTTGAAATTGAAAATAGAGGGTGTCATGCACTGTTATGTATTTTTAAAAGGGCGCTTCAATACTGTACATATCTCAGAAGTAATGATTTTGATAAAGCATAAAAGCATTTCGTGCATCCAATGACGATGGGTATCTTCAATAAAGGACACCAGTCTCTTTGTAAGCAGATTCTAATTAGCAAGAAGAGCAACCTCCCAAGGTACGCCATCATTACCAAGATGACAAGATGTAAATATCCCCGACGGAGTTCCCTCGCCCAACCATCCTCTTTGTTCGCCCGCGCAATCTCCTCCATCACCCCGTGCGTCTGGTCATCACACCCCCTCCTCCCGCATCACCGAGTCCAGACGAACAACTTTGCCCACGGCATCGCCGTGGTAACATCATCTGTCTGGTCTCATCCTTTGTCTACGAGCTTATAAGTACATCCAATTACCACAGTCTGACTGCGTAAAATGTACGAGATGCTGTCTGGCCCCTCCCACCCCTAGGCATGTTAATTCTCATCAACATCACTCTCCTCTCGTGGACGAAGGCTTTCGTGAAACCCAGCTCAGGTAGTAGTGTGCTTTATGGACTAGTCCATATATGGGCAAAGGGATGGAGACGAGGGTCAACAACAAATCAGTCACTAGTTGGATGAAAATCTCCAATTGTATAACATGAACATTAATTTTTGTGTTTATCAGAAAAAAACCATTTATCATTTGATTTGATTGTAAAACGATTAAGGTAGATCAGAGCTGTAGTATCAGTGCAGAGAAGTTCATAATGTAGTATGCGATGCTCCGCTTGCCATCCTTCGAGAGGAATAATCCCCTACAGTCTCGTTGAGCATCAAGGAAGATGGAGATGTCCTCACGGATGACAAGACGAGGAGCGTCGTCGTCTTGGATGACTGAGGTCTAGACTCCGCCCCGTACAGTCTGTAATGGTCGGTCCGTCTAGCCTCCGCAGTAAAGCGATGATGACTCATTGATAAAACCGCACACTGCGTATTATGAATAACTACCGTGCACGGAGGAACGGCTGGAATGAGGGGGGGAAAAAAAGAATACTAGGGATGGTGATACATTGAGATGAGACACAATGGATCATCGTAGTGTGTGAATTTCATCAGTTTGTCGTCTGCATCTTGGACGTGGAGAATGCAGTGATGATGGGGGATTCTGAGGGTTCGTAGTGATGACTCAGCGCTTTGTGTTTATAAACAGAATGACTTCATTTAGTCATCAATTTTCTTTTTTGCAAAGCCATCTTCTCCAGAGAGGAGAGCAAATTCTATATTATACTTCATGAGAACAGTTTAGGATTCATCGTATAAAGCGGACTAATTACAATTTCATTGGAGAGATGGGGGGACCCTCATTATGAATGTAATTTTTGATTTCGTTTAGTATGACGTGGTTGAATCGGGGGGAGATAGGAAATTGTGATGGGGAGACGGTGGGGGTGCTTTTAGTTGTAGGGTATGGGTGCCATTATATCATGCCAGCTATGGGTGCTGAGGTTACCCCCCCCCCCCCAAGAAGAAAAAAATAATAATAATAATAATAAATAAATAATATTATAATAATAATAACAAAATAATAATGAATTATTATTTTTGTTTACCATACTTTAACACATGGGGTTAGATCATCAGCGTTTGTTAGATTGTTTTTTATATTGGGGATTACAAAGTACACCAGTCACGGCGCGTGGTGGTGGGCGGGGAAGGGGGGGTGGGTGAGGGGGGAGGGGAATCGAGAAACTTCTGTTGAGCCGAGAAGCCATTATTGGCCATCTTTACAAATACGTCTCTAAACCGTGGCTGGGAGCATGTGGGCATTTGTCAGTGTTACCAGACTCCATGGTTGTAAGCACGACCGGGAAGTAAATTTATTTTCTGCAGCACACGTCGGCTATGGAGTCAACAGTTAAGGGATAGGGAAGAACAGCCTATCTCTTAACTGTTGACTGTATTGACGAAGTATGCTGCAGACAAAAAAAATTGCGACCGGGAAATGAAAACGTGGACAAGTTATTTCATTATAAGGAACAGAACATGCAAGAATTTCCTTTTGCGTTGATCGATGTTTTTTTTCCCCCAATTGTTGTTACCTTTTAGCTCAATGATTAAAAAAGAAAAAGAAAAGCGAAATGTACAAATCGTATGAAGTTGTACCAAATACATCATATCAGTTTATAAACCGCTATACATTCCATAACGTAACTGTCATCTCTGCATAAAGGATGGTTCCAGAAAGAAGATTCTAGAACTTTTAACACTGGTTTTCCATGACTGTTAAAAAGCTCTGGGATTTTGTCGATCCACTCGGAGAGGTGAAGGACGGTTATGTGCGTAATTCTGCGAACGTATCACTCAGCCCATTGTCCTCGGGAATGTCTCAATCCCAACCTTCTGGGACAGGGTTCTTTTGTTCGCCTAAGTAAAGTATTATGGCAGACCCCAAAGAGGGGATTGGCCTCCCCTGGGGACAAAGTCAATGATCAGCCTTATTGATCCTGGTCCGAAGATGAAAGACACGGGGGGGGGACGCCAACGGGGGATTGCCCGATGTTTAAATAACCGGCAAGTATTATGCAACGGAAGATTTGACATCGACACGCCACGCAAACTGATATCGCAAGCAAAGTGGTATGATTTTGTAGTAACGGTTTGAGTTTGTACAACACTGTTCCATTCAGGCTGTTTTCATACACCAACTACTATTAGTTATCGAAAGCTGACACCAATCTCCTACCTAGTAATAATCCAAACTACCCCCAGCCCCCCCCCCACACCCAGCCCGGGCATTAACCCATCCCCTGTTAGCCTATATAGGCAGGGTATTTTGGTAAATGTCAAAGACTTGTATCCTCACTTGGTGCATGTTTCCATGGCAACATATGCATGGAATAACAAACCTGTGAAAATTTGGCCTCAATAGGTCATCGAAGTTGCAAGAAAAAATTGAAATAGATAATTTAAAAAAACCTTTGTTGCAAGGGATGGTGTGCTTTCAGATGCCTGAGAAGCCTTTATGCTCGACCTGAAGCCTTTCACAGATTCAATTTTGAGGGGTGAAAAAATACCAACTATAAGTTTGTGTGATGGTCATGAACTTGTGGAATAAATACCAAAAGTACACCCTGCCTTCCAATGCCTAGCCTATAAAATAAACTCAATGTTTTCTTTAAAACGCAGCCATTGATGCCCTTTCAAGATGAGTTGATTTTCAAACTGGGTGATTGTAACTGATTAAAAAAAAACCACTTCATTAACCAATGATTCAACACTTGTCTTCAAAATGTATACTTTACATTGTCCCAAAAATTTGAAAAAAAGGTGGGGTGTGGTCCACTACACTTAACCGTTAGCCAACCAAGGCCATGGGGATGGGTTATTCGGTGGGACAAAAAACCCTGGTTGACAGGACCGTTAGCTCACCCTCCTCAGACCATTCTCGACCTTTCCCCCTTTTTTAACCCCACCCAACGTCGGCAGCTTTGGACACGCCCCTCCCTCATCTTGAATATACATTTTGGGGATGTTGAACTATTCAAGAAGATGAAATTATAAAACGTCCGACACCCTGCCTATCAATGTAGCCTATATATATATAGCATGGTTGGTGAAGATAACAAAATAAACTCACTGTTTTCTTAAAAACGCAGTCATTGATGCCTTACTCACAGGTTGCTTTATCAAGACGAATTGATTTAAAACTAGATGGTTGTGGGTTACAAAAAAACACTTCATAAACCAAAGACCCAACACTAATATCTTCAAACGTTATTACTTTACATTGTTCAGAAAATGTGAAATGCACTTTTTTGGCACAACGCTCTTCGATTGGTTACGGACCGGAAGATGGGGGGGGGGGGGTGTTCTAATAAACTTAACCGTTTTAGCCAACTAGTGCCAATATAAGGGGGCCATTTCTAACAATGGTTTAAAGTTTCAACAGCTCTCCAGTGCTCTTTACCAAGTACGTTTTTATCATCAACATTAACAATTACCGAAAGTGTGCACTGCCATTAAAGGCCCTGTACACTATTGGTAAGATCAAAAAACACAAATGTTCACAGATTCACACATAACTTACATGACTTAAAGTAAATAATGGTAGAAAGGGTTAAAATAAGGTTCCTTAAAATATTTCTGCCTATAATGCTATCGTTTCTGAGAAATGAATAAAACAATAGTTTTTATCGCGCGCGATAATAAACTCGATGTTTGAAAAACAGAAAACACATAAGGTCTCTTTTCACTATTTTCTCGTGACCTCGATGACCAATTGAGCTCAAATTTTCACAGGTTTGTTATTTTTTATGTATATGGTTAATCACACAAAACATGAACTTTGTTTGCGACTGTTTTGTCAGCTCTACCAATCCTGTATTATACCCTTAAGGGGCAGATATCAACTCACAGTCATCAACCCTCAACAAACATTACTAATGTTGCCAACTTTTCCCCACAATATCATTATTATTTGACCTCACTCCAAAACGAGGATGCAGGCAAACAGAAGAAAGACTTCCTCACTTTTAAAATTCCGGGTCAGGATCGACCCCCCCCCCCAAAAAAAATGATAATAATAATAATAATTATAATAGTAATAATAATAAAATATATATATATATATATATAAAATTTCAAAAAATTTCAAAAAAAAAAATAAATAAATAAATAAATAAATAAATAAATAAATAAATAAAAAAATAATAATAAAAAATAAAATAAAAATGCACCACGGGTCATTTTCGGGTCAGCCTGGCCCATTTTTTTCGGGACAAATCAACTCCACCTAGAAAACGAGTCAAAAGCACATTTTACTGGCGGGATTCCTGGTCAGTGCTACCCGGAAAAACGCGTCAAATAGACCTGTGGGTGACTGCTCTATTTTCCCGACACCCCTAGTTCCTAAAATAACTCTTGTGATTTACACTCCAGGGTATAGGGTTAGGTTTAGGGTCAGGGAAATACACAAGGGGTGTCGGAACACAGGTATGTAACCGACCGATCTAGTGCCTTCTTCCTGTCAATCCTGACCCTTTTTAGATGGTTAAATTCAATGGAAATATTTCCATGTAAGAGTTATGTATAACGGAGCCCGACACAAGCTACCACACACAGCAGCAGACGAAGGGGTGTGAAGCATATAGCTGTAGCTCATACCTGCAGCGTTTGGCGATTACGTTATGGACCTATACGCGTAGGCAAGCTAGCAGGAGGCAGTCAGCTTCACGTAGAGAGAATGTTTGAGATGTGAGTCAGATATTTCAATGCCATGACGACCAGGCAAACAGGCTGACTATAGCTGACTGGCAGTGCTGCTGTGGGTTGAATAATCTATGCCATGTCAACGACGATACCCCGCGCTTGTGTCTGCACAATATAAAACGGTCTATAGCCTTAAAGATCTAAGACGTGTAAATACCAACCTCCACAGGCTATAGGTACCATACGGGAGTGGGAAATCGAAGTCTTGATAATAAACAAAATATAGTACGAGACATGTTTTAATAAAGCGCATATAATGCAGGAGCACCCACAATGCAACACAAAACAATTATCATTAAGACACAATGTGAAAGGTTCAGCTGAATACAGTGTCTATTTTTGTTGAAATGACAGCAAAAAACTGCCACTCCATGCATCCACGTTTAGCGATGTGCTAGCGGGTACCAACCACATCTCTGGCCGCAGCGTTCACGAACGGACACCACGGAATTTTGAATCTCCAAAAGTAGCCTCCAATAGGCGACCTTTGGAGACTCACAATTTTCGACACACTTTGATTGATTTCTTATCAACGGGTGAACCTCAGTCGAAGTAATTTCGCAGGATGCTTTATAACAAGTATAGACTTTCAGATAAAAAGGATTAAAGGAACATTACAGAATTGGTTTTTGCTAACAAAACAGTTGCTGGCAGTGTAAGCACTTTATGCAATCCACCATACACATAAACTGACAAACCTGTAGAAGTTTGAGATCGATCGGCCATCTGGGTCACGAGAAAATAGTGAAAAACCGATTACACATTTGCATGAAATCATAGATTCAACAAATGAAAAAAAAGGCTCACTGAGCGATAAACTCCAATCGGAAAATTAGTTTATTCATTTCTCATCAAATATGGCATTTCAGACAGAAATATTTCAAGGGATGTTTTCTACTATCATCATCATCATTAGACCGTGTAAATTTTATGTAAATCTGTGATCAAAAGTATATTTTACAATTACCAATTCTGTAATGTCCCTTTAAACAAATTCGGGCCCATTACCAAAGTATGACCCGACTTTTAGTATGGGAGTTGATTTTTTAATCTTGCCTCGGAGCATGTAGTAATTTCCAGGATAGAAGTGCCCATTTTTTCCGAGAAAACTTGAATGAGCAATCAAATTTTGATTTCGATTTTTCAACGGAATGTTTTTCCTGTTCACAATGTATGATTATATAATGTGCATTTGTGTTCATGATGATTATCTAGTTGATTTCATACTAACGTTGTACACGGCATATGTTGTGGTTTATTATAGCTTTGCAATTCGTCCACCGGGAAAATATCCAGAACGAAAACTTCTTTAAAGGCTTACTTTTCCCCCATGGGTTGTTATAGTATGTTGTTTGTCAATCTTTTAGGATTCTAGATCAACCGTCAACATAGCCCTTCTGTTGGTAACTTCAACAACATGTATAAGAAGGTGTATTTTAGTTTGGTTTTATTTTAACACACGTCTCTCTTTTCACACTCTAGTGTTGTTGTTTTTCAGTGTTACTGCATGTATTGTGTTTTTTCCCCCGTGTACACTAATTCATGCTTGTTTCTTGCTTGTTTATTTGCTTGTTCCTTGCTTGTTTTTTTTTTTTTTTGCTTTTTCTTACTTGTTGCTTGCTTGTTTTTTTGCTTGTTTCTTGCTTGTTTCTTTGCTTTTTCCTTGCTTATTTTGTCTTATTTTTTCTTACTTGTTTCTTGCTTGTAGCTTGCTTGTTTCCTGCTTGTTTCTTACTTATTGCTTGCTTGATTCTTGCTAGTTTCTTTGCTTGCTTGATTCTTGCTAGTTTCTTTGTTTGTGTTTCTTGCCTGTTTCTTGCTTGTTTCTTTGCTTGTTTCTTGCTTGTTTCTTTGCTTGTTTCTTTGCCTGTTTCTTGCTTGTATATTGCTGTTTTCTTATTTGTTGCTTTCTTGTTTCTTACCAGTTTATTTGCTTGTTTCTTGCTTCTTTGGATAGTTTTATTCTGTTCTATTCATAACATGACCTTAATGTAAAACAGCCTCTGTAAAAACTGTATGCTGTGTAAGTATATTTTAATAAATGAATACATTACACAAAACAAATCATTTAAAAAAAACATTATACATACAAACAAAATACAACAACCTCTGGCGCATCTTCACACCCCAAAATAATCGCATTCATTTGATAACTATAATGACAACTCTTGTAATGGAAGTTTCGTCCAAACGGTTACAACCAATATGCAGTTTATATTTCAGTTACCAATACTTTGAAGAAAGCCCTTGGAGGAAATTTTTGTGTTTCCTTATCCCATCTTCACACGTGAAGATACAGTCGGCCAAAGGGTGGAGAATCGAACAAGGGTCAACAGAGGTGAAGAGGAGGTACACAAAGCAACCTGAGCTCTTGTTTTTCCCAGAATGAGCACAGGGCAGTTGGATGACTTCTCTCTCACAATATCACATTTTGTAAAACTCTTCGGTGTATGTAACACCACTTTTCTTTTTTTAAAGAAAAACCTTGGTGCTTTAATAGCAATTCTATAGGGATTAAGAAAGAGGCAGATTTAATTGCTGGACAAAAACTTGTTTGTTGATTTGTCAATCTCATTTGTGACCCCTGACATGATAACATCTATTTGCTATTATGAGGATGAGCCCTTTTTCCTTCCTGATCCCCCATATTGGTGGGATTAAGAGACACGGTCTAGTTGCCAGACAGAGGTTTGTTGCTGCCCTGGGAATCCCATCTCACAGTGACCCCTGACTGACCTTTATGATGTTGTTTGAATGCTATGGATGAATCCTCCGTGCGGTCAAGAGCTCTCGGGTCGATTTCACAAAGCTCTTCCTAACTTAGGACTAGTCCTAGGCAATGCTTAAGAGATATGACTAGTCCTAAGTTAGGACCAGTACTTAGGACTAGTTCTATCTCTTAGCATTGCCTAGGACTAGTCCTAAGTTAGGAAGAGTTTTGTGAAATCGATCCCTGGACCTGCACATCTCCCGTGTCAGAATTGACCCAGATTGTGGGTCCCAGGGGGCTTGACCCATATCTGAGTCAGGTTATAAAATAGGATTTCAGCTTGAATTCTATAATAATAACAACATTTATATAGCGCTTAATACAGGCGTTTCTAAACGCTGATATATAATTTTTTTCTGCCAGGTATGTGGAGCTACGTTGAAGTATGAGGCATATTCATTTATAGCACCATGTAATGGTTTACAAGGTGCTGTGGCGCAATATGCTGCCAATCAAATCAGGAACACCGGGGCGAACCCCTTCTCTTTTTGATAAGTGTACTGGGTTCGTTTACGTGCATTACACAACACACGGGACCTACGGCTTGGTTTGACCCTTGTCTAGGTCATTTTGACACAGATTCCGGGTCATATACTGAACAACACAAATAGGTCAGGCCCCATGGGACCCCCAGATCCGGGTTGATTCTGACCCGGAATATTTTAGAGAGTGAAGCTCATCATGTGTCACGATCCAAGAACAGGTCAGTTGGATGACGTCTCAGTTCTCACTTACGATCACATTTTCAAACTCTTCGGTGTTGCCCTTTGGGAGTTGTAACCATTCATTCATTCATTTAGAAGCAGATCGTATTGCTGGACAGATGTTTGTGTGTTGCCTTGGAAATCCCATCTCAGTGACCTCCCCTGACCTGATGACGTTTGATTGGTATGAGGAAGAATCCTTCATTTTTGTCGAGAGCTCTGGCTCTGAGCTCCTGTGTTTCCAACTTCGGGTCCGTTGGAGACTTCTCACCCATATTACTCAAACTGCGGTGTCGCTCTTAAAGGAACTTTACAGAATTGGTTTTTGCTAACAAAACAGTTGCTGGCAGTGTAGGCACTTTATGTTATCCACCATATACATAAACTGACAAACCTGTAGAAGTTTGAGATCGATCGGCCGTCTGGGTCACGAGAAAATAGTGAAAAACCGATTACACATTTGCATGAAATCATAATGAATAAAACGCTCACTGAGCGATAAACTCCAATCGGAAAATTAGTTTATTCATTTCTCATCAATTATGGCATTTCAGACAGAAATATTTCAAGGGATGTTTTCTACTATCATCATCATTAGACCGTGTAAGTTTTATCAAAAAGTACATTTTACAAGTTTTTTTCTTACCAATTCTATAATGTTCATTTAACTCTGGATGTTGTAAGCACCCCCCCCCTCCCCACCACCACCGCCGCCCCACTTCATACCTGATTAAGAAGTGCAACAAAGCATGTGATGGGGTAAAAGTTGAACAACTTATGTAAAGAAACAACTTGGTGCAAATAGCGATGCTTAGATGGTCAATGATCTAATCTGTTACCAAGTATAGGATTAAGAATTAAACAGATTTCATCGCCAGACATACATTTTGTTTGATTGCATCCCCGTGAAACGCACCTCCTTGACCATTGACCCCGATGTCAGTCGGCTGCTTTCAGAATGAAACCTCAATTTTTGTCTGGTATAGTTGTTAAGAGTTGCTTGAATAATACGATTAAGTCGCAAAAGTCATTTCTTTTCCCACAATATCGCTCGATATGAGACAGAGGGTATCCCCCATTGTGCCCAGGTATATCCCCCAATGTGCACACGCTATACTTAATGTACTACACACTATTTTCCCTCTTGAAGTACCCCCTAAAAATCCCCTAAAGAATTCCTGAGATTCCAAGCACACCATGAAGACACAAAAGGGGAGGGGGGGGGGGGGGGGAGTAAAACCATGCCTCATGTCGAGCATCGGATCTTTTTAAAACACTGCTGAATGTACGGATATCTTGGGAAGACACAGTAGGGGAGGGGGGGGGTGTCAAACCTTGCCTCATGTCGAGCATCGGATCTTTTTATGTCACTTTGCTGAATGTACGGATAACTTGGGAAGACACAGTAGGGGAGGGGGGTCAAACCTTGCCTCATGTCGAGCATCGGATCTTTTTATGTCACTTTGCTGAATGTACGGATAACTTGGGAAGACACAGTAGGGGAGGGGGGTCAAACCTTGCCTCATGTCGAGTATCGGATCTTTTTATGTCACTATGCTGAATGTACGGATAACTTGAGAAGACACAATAGGGGAGGGGGGTCAAACCTTGCCTCATGTCGAGCACCGGTTCTTTTTATGTCACTTTGCTGAATGTACGGATAACTTGGGAAGACACAGTAGGGGAGGGGGGTCAAACCTTGCCTCATGTCGAGCATCGGATCTTTTTATGTCACTTCGCTGAATGTACGGATAACTTGGGAAGACACAGTAGGGGAGGGGGGTCAAACCTTGCCTCATGTCGAGCATCGGATCTTTTTATGTCACTTTGCTGAATGTACGGATAACTTGGGAAGACACAGTAGGGGAGGGGGTCAAACCTTGCCTCATGTCGAGCACCGGTTCTTTTTATGTCACTTTGCTGAATGTACGGATAACTTGGGAAGACACAATAGGGGAGGGGGTCAAACCTTGCCTCATGTCGAGCACCGGTTCTTTTTAATACACTTTTCAACTTCCACAACTGATGCTCTTTCATGCAATGCAATAACTTCCACATTATTGTTTGCTGAAAGTACGGATAGCTTGGGACCTAAAGGGTGCATCTTTGATAGCTGGCGGACAATTTAAAAGGTCACATAATTAATATGGGAGTTTTTCCTAACGTTTTAGACTGTGAAACAAATTAAAACATTCCATTGAGAAACTTCTGCAGTAACTTTTTAAACAACTGCCCCCCCCCCCCCCGTCATTCCCTTATTTCCTGTGTTGTACAGTGAACACACTGATCGAAACCACAAATTCTTCACGAAACTGGTATGGAGAGCGGCTCTTTCCAAGAAAAAGAATAAATGCGAGGTACCATTTTATGATTGTAGGTACAAACGAAACTAATTTTGTCGGACCACCCCTCTGTCTGATTTTTGACGATGCTAGTTAATGAGTTAACTTCCTCATTCGAGTGCCAGCCAAGCCAGTCGAACGGCTAGCCACTAACACTAAGTTATTTACGGAATGTAAGGTCCTCCGGGCATTGCAATATCAACTGAGTAACTTTCATTTTGAAACTTTTTTGAGTTGACTCAAAGGTCGTGGGAATTTGCAGGGAAACAGAGCGTCCATTGTTTAAACCAAATGGCGCCACCACGCGGTGAAATAGAGCAACATAACGGTCAAAATCGGCGGCTGCTCGTTTACTTCTTGGGGCAGTCATTTTTCCGGAATTATTTAGTCCGAGGCACCACAGGATTTCCATCACTCCACATTGAAACCAAAGAGTCGAAAACTCACTTCAACGTTCAAAGAACCCCTGAAAGACAGATTTTCATAGACCGACTCGAAACTGTCTAATATTTCCAACTTCCGGGTTTCAGTGTTCTCTCGTTTCGCTATCACTATTTTCCAGTTGCAAAGATACATTAATTACAACCATTATGATATGACAAAAACCACCCTCGGGAATCAACACTAAAAATCATATTAAACGGAAACTGACTTCGTTTCCAAACCCTTTTACGAAGCCAGATTACAAATGTCCCACACGAAAACCACCGTCAGCATACGAATTAGGCTTGCTTTTTAAAGGAACATTACAGAATTGGTTTTTGCTAACAAAACAGTTGCTGGCAGTGTAAGCACTTTATGTAATCCACCATATACATAAACTGACAAACCTGTAGAAGTTTGAGATCGATCGGCCATCTGGGTCACGAGAAAATAGTGAAAACCGATTACACATTTGCATGAAATCATTTAGATTCAACAAATGAATAAAACGCTCACTGAGCGATAAACTCCAATCGGAACATTAGTTTATTCATTTCTCATCAAATATGGCATTTCAGACAGAAATATTTCAAGGGATGTTTTCTACTCTCATCATCATTAGACTGTGTAAGTTTTATGTAAATCTGTGATCAAAAGTATATTTTACAATTACCAATTCTGTAATGTTCCTTTAAATTCTCGATGTAGAAAAAAAATTGATGTAAAGGGATCACAATCCTTTCAGTTTACTAACACTGGACTTCACACCGCACTTTTAACCTCAAAGTTCTTTTCCGTATTTCACTTTTTTTGTTCCCAGGCATTTGCTATACGGCACCGACCAACGCTGTCAAACAAGTCAGTGTGTTTGATTCTTGGCATGCCAACCATCACAGACACGCCCCTCATGAATATTGATGGCATTCCAGACTACAAAGCCGGCCCACGTGATCCATTTCGCGCGCTTTTACAGATAAAGAAAGGACTGCATATGCAGCTGGCAGGCGGCTAGACAAAGAAAACAAAGAAACACTGTGCGTCAGACCTGTGTTCGCTGTCGTACTTTCGGATACGTCGGGTTTATTTTGTCCAGAACGGTGCACAACTTTTCAAAACTCCAATACATGTTAACAGAACGAGGTAAATCTTCTCCGTCTTGCTACCAACAACCAACATAAATCAACATAAATCATTACACAATCTGGGAAAATTACATTAATTAAATGTTGTTTTCTCTCTCTATGGCAGTTAGAAATGAAAGGCAGCACTAGCAAGGTTTCCTTTTGGTTTAAATGTCCAATAGCGATTAATCATTACATTCGATTAAATCCAGTGAAAATTACAATAAAAAAATTGGAAGATAATAATAATGGACCTTCAATGACCCTACCTGGGTAAGAATTCAAATTATTCTTGTCATAAATAATTTATCGGCAATATTTTTATGCCAATGTTGGAACATTTTTTTAAATTTTAATTTGCCTTTACAAACATTCTAAAACATGAAAATGGAACTTGGGGGAGTGGCTGCCAACCAGTTTTAGGTTGCCCAAAATACTGCAACAATTCTGGGGTCCATGAAAACGTTCAAAATTGGTCGGCTTTTTCCAAGGTGATTGTAAAGTTGTAAACAGTAAACATTGAATGAACATCAATCACCTTCTTAAAAGACAATGTCTATTTTCTTGCAAACTCTATAGATAGTCTTTCCTCCGTTTTTTTTTCTTCAAAAATTATTAATATTGGTTTTTACTCTTTGATCATCATAGGAAATGTTGCTCCCTTTTTTGTCATTCCATGGGATTTTAATAAGCAAATCTGATTTTACAATATGACGGTAAACAATTATCTTTTTAATAAAGGATTTATAATTTGTCTCTCTCAAAAAAAATCACAAAAATAAAATAAGAAAATATAAGTTCTGAAAAATTTGCACATTGTTAATATTTGAAAAAAAGCTACGCAATATGAAAAAAACAAAAACATTTACTCAATAAACATGCAAACTCCAACATGAACCCGGCAACCAAAACAAAGAATCATGAAGAAGAACAAAAGGCCAAAGCATAAAGTAGCTGAGAGGGAAAATTGTTCAAATCCTTACTTGGCTTCAAGTAATTAACAAACAATTGGATTTATAGCACTAACATTTAAAAATGTAAGTCGGGTCATTAGTCATACATTACTGAAGGTTTTCTCTTCATCACAAAGGCTTTCACTTTTGCAAAATGTGCAGTTAAAATATATAAAAGAATTACAAAACATAGGATATATAAGAGAACTAAAATATTATTACAATCTTTTTATTATTACATTTGTACACGATATCTGTATAAACTATTATACAGATATTTCTCTTTCCTTACAAACCAATCAAACACCTATTTACAAAAAAAAATAAACATCTTTCTCCTTGAATCACTTTCTCTCATCTTTTCCAGTACCCATCTCTTTGTTGACATTTTGTATAGTTCATAAACAATCAGCTGCTGGTCACTTAACTTGTCTTCCTATCATGGAATTAAAAAAAAATCGTCGTTGTTGATGTTTTTCTCTGATCATAGTATCTTGATGGTAACTAAGGCTTCATCATCATCATTCATCATCATCATCATCATCATCATCATCATCATCATCATCAAAGTGGTCCAAGTACAGTTCAAAGGATATAAACTTATTTACAAAGGCAGAGGAGCTAATAATGCCTCTAGTCTCCTCCTGAGCTGAATGTTCCTGTCCTTCTCTTTTTCCATGTCCATTCTAAGGGTTTCCTCCTTGTCTCGAAGAGACGACACATAGTCTGTCGCTTTCTTAAGAATCACAACTTTTGCCGCACGATCACATGATCCCAATTCAGGGACCTCATCTCTGAGGAGAAGGAAACTTGTCCGGAGATCCTCCCTTCTTTTCCTCTCCAAGACATTGTGACATGCTCTCTTTTCGGTGTCCTCCGAGTCCGACGAGGGGTGGCTACTCGGTTGACTTGAGGGCCGACTGCTGTTTTGACTGCATCCTCGACTACTTCCACGGCTGCTTCCCGATGAACTCCGTATCAAATTCGACTTCTGTAAGATCTGTTTGACCTCCTCCAGGTTTCCCTCCGTCTTCAGCTTCTTGATGGGTATTGAGAGTATTGTCGCTGTTGAAGGGCGCCCTCTCTTGCTTCCGACCAGGGCGACACTTATTGGCCGGTGATGGTGCTGGTGTTGATGTCGTACTTTTGTTGTTGAATGTTGTTTGTGATACGGTCTTGTGCTGTTTGATTTGTGAACGGAGTGCTTCTTCTCAACTGTGACTACATCGATCTCTTCCTCTGCAAAAACGAAAAAAGAAATGAGAAAACATCAGTTTAATTAACTCGCATGCTCTTATCTTATCTGTTGCTGCTCCAATATGGTTGGATAGAAGTTTTTGTCTGGAATTGAACTCTTAAGAAGTGGCAACTGGCAAGTACTCAAAAGAAGTCTACCTCAAGACAATTGCTACAACCATTTCCGAGAAGTTGAGCCTGATATGATGACCATGGAGCCCTAATTAAGGGTTTTCCTTTTGGTTAACCCGAACATCCCCCAAGGAAAAGCTTGAATGTTTCACTTCATCTTCCTAATTATCCGCCAAGGATAACTTTGTTTATGTTGCATAACAATGATGCACAATCACCTCCTGTGGAGGTCACACATACTAATTGCATAACAGATCCTCCTGTACAAAGAGGCCGCTGCAATAAGACCTGAGTATTTTTAACTAATAAGATGACAATCCCAGTAAGTCGTTTCACAGATGACATCTTAAATACAGATGCTATTCTTTAGTATCCTTAAATCTCTCATAATCCCTTCCCTGCCTTTGCCTTGTTACCATGGGATTAGCCGTCAGTCAACCATTCACAGCCACAGATTTTTGTATCTCCTTTTATCCCCCTTAAAGATACCATATGGTACATGATTTGGCATGATTGTTACATAGTTAGGTCACTATTGTCCCTCCCCCCCCCGACCCCCCTCCCCCAAAAGAATGTTCTAATAACAATCCCAAATAAAGAAAAAAATTGATGTTCTGTTCATTCACTTTGAAGCATTTCCCATTTAGTGCTCCATACATTCCCCCGCTTGACATTTCAGAATGAAACTGATATTTACAAACAAAAAGCCTTGGGTTGGGAGAGAGGTGCATGTATTGCAGGAGGGCATCCCACACTATTTATTGCCCATTACACTTTGGTGGCTTCCCCTCAAGTCAATATACTTTGCCATGAACATGTCTTTGTGTGGGTGGGTATGCATTAAACGAGTAGTGGGTGTGCTGGACGGATTGATGAAGTAATTAATAATGCATTAAAACAATAACAGACAAGCCTGCATTTGTAGGTGAACTTGACTCATTTAAATGTACTTGAACCACAAACCGTTTAAATTTAATTCTACCAGTAAATAAACTGAAACACATGATGTCGCGCTATTGAATTAAAAAAATAATGTTTACGGGTTTGTCACTCCTTTCGTAAAAGTGCCACTCCTGGATAGAGTTCTACATAAATTTTGAACAACCATTTTGGATATTTTGTTGTTGGCCGAATATCACTTCGATAACAAGTATTTGTTGTATGGGGGCAGCCATTCCAAGATTACTGAGCACTACGTATTTACAAATTGATAAAACACAACTCATGGTGATAACAAAAATACTAAATTGTGCAATATTTGCGCCCAGTGGGTACATCAGCCTTGTACTTGCATGTGAACCCAATCCCTAATTAACTACTCGACCATTAATAACCACTAGTACACCTTGTTGATCTTTCAGTAGTATCTTTGTTTCAGTTGGGAGTAAATTGAGAGATAAGTCAATACAATAATTTCTATATCTCTGATAACAGCCAACAAATACTACAGCAACCTCTAGTTGAACCCCTGATCTATTTCCAGATATATCAATTCCATGGCATGTGTGTCCATGGGAGTATTCTTGCGCAATACACAACTGAAAACCTACTCATGTATAATACACTCCCATATGGTGGATATTTAAAGGGCAGCAAATATTGCGCAATCACACAGCGGCTTTGTGCAATGCAATTGCAACGCAGTCTACACAGTACAAAATGGTGATGATGAATTACAGGCAGTCTGGATCGTGGCAGTTGATCCCAATGACAGTTGGTTACGGTCAGCTTTTCGAAAAATGTTAAAAAGTCTGTTGCTATGTGAGAGTGGCAAGAACAGGGCTTTGAAGTGTAGAAGGAGTCCCCCCTGTTGTGGCGAATTCTAAAACAGGGCTAAGATTAGTATGGTCTTTCTGATCACTGAACACCCCCTGGATTTAATAGTTCTGGATTATCACAACCAAATGGAAAAAAAGGATAGGAAAAAAATCCACACAGGATACACAAAGAACACAATTTGTTAAGACCTTTTATAACTGCCTAGTAAACACATGTTAGGTTCCCAAGTTTACAACTAGTAGGAGTATTACACGAGTGTTGTTGTAACAACAAAGTGCTAATTGGACAGCAAGTTAAGCCCAGAGAGAATACAAGCTTATCACCAGACTTGAAGTTCAAAAGGATGTGTGAAAACCCATTATGCATCCACTGAAAAGGGCTTGGTGTGCACAATAACATGGCAGTAAAAAGGATCACTCTATCTGGTCAAACAGTAAATCCTTAGCTTCTCAGAGCTTGGCCATAAAGGTCTTAGGGCTTTGTTGAACCTTTCTCTATGGTTGAACCTTTTCTATGGTTGACAGGAGACTCTAGACTTATCTAACAATAAAGCGAGGTTTAAGTTTCAAGCCCATTAAAAAAGCCTTCTTCATTTATAGACCAAGATTAGTTGAATGTCAAATTATTAAGATGACCCACCAAGGCAGAAGACCATGTGATTAGACGATGAAAAAAATGTCTCTTGACCTTTTCAATTTCATGATTGTATTGGAAGAATAGTAACACTCCTGTCCATAGGGGGAAGAGTTTCACATTTCATACTAAAAAATAGTTTTACCTTAGCAAATCTTATGTCAACTGTTAAAACAAGGATTTCCTTATAAGCTGAACTATAGAGCACACTTTTGCTACATTATTTTTTTGGGAAATTGCCAAATCTAGCTTCCCTACATCCAACTATTTCCTCAACTTGCAACCGGCTCATGGGCAAATGCCGGACAAACTGAAAAGAGTACTTGAAACCTTTTCAATAGACAACTTTCTTTCACTTTGAACCTAGCCAGAAGCGTTTAAAACATTTCCTTAAACTATATGGGGTCTAGGACTAGGAGGCATTATGAAAGAAGGGCAAATTATTAGAGAAGGCATTTATATTTCCGATGAATAAACCCTTGGGTGACCTCAAAGATAAAACCACAGCTGTTACACAGCAGTGTACAGAGGCTCTAGCACCAGCACTAGATGTAGCAGCATCCCTATCGATTATAGAGGTGGGTGACATTACATGTACAGCAGGCCTGATGAGACAGGAGACTGAATAGCTCTGTAGCTCAATCAAAATATTTTCAAAACCTAATCTAAACTGAAATAAAATACACACTGCACGATGCAGTAAAATTACTGTACTGTTTTTGAGCGATATGGCCATGGGACTCTGGACAGGTCATTGCCTTGGTGCCCCTTGAAATGTTTTAACACAGATTCACATTTTCTTCATAGTCATGATATAGAGGCACGCTTTACCAAGAAAATCACTGGTGCCCCTGCTCTTTCGGACACTAAGCATGGCCTACTTTTGACTCAAGTCTATTGGAGTTAATGGAATTTTTTTTACATGAAATACAATTTTTGGTTCTTTTTAAACTGTTTTTTCCCCCTCGTAAATGATCAAAAATCCCTTTCTGCAAGAATTGAGTTTAGTAGTTGATTTTCTTGCAAGTATAAAATACTCACCAGAGTCGGAAGGTGTACTTGTTCCAGTAGAGCTGAATAAATCCAGTCTGGTTTCACTGAGGGGGTATGGGAAGACTGCAGAAGGATCCACACAGTCTGAGGATCCGTACTCGGATGCTGGCACGAGGGGTGGAAGCATCGCTCCTGAATGCAACGATGAGACTTTCTTGGCTCTCTCCTCGGCATGCTTCTTCTCCGACTTCATGAAGAGTTTCCGCCTCTCTTCTGCGATAATGCTGCTCCACATACAGTCCTGGATAAGGGCCGGGCTGATTGGGGAGGGGGCGCGGAAGACCGGATCTGAAAAGTGGCACTTGCGGGTTAACCACGGAAGATCATCATCGTCCATGAGGATGTTAGTGACTTCTTGAAGGAGGTCAGCTTCACCATCTTGTGGATGATGTCTCGGTTGACGATCACATTCCTTGTCCTCTGGGTTGTGACTCGGGCTGAGGGGTGGGGTCGGGTACAACTCAAACTTCTTCCAAATGTCCTCACTGGGGGTGGGCGGCGTTAGGGTGGCGGAGTAGAACTCCTCCTCTGTACCCACGAAGCAAGACTCCATCGAATCGCTGTCTTCAAGTGAATTCATATCGTCGTCTGGGATGGACTGCGATGACCTGTGATAATTATGGTCTCTGTGATCTCGCACTTGAATCTGATCACTGGTGAGCACTACTCGGTGCATGATTGCTGCCATTACAAAATCAGCTTTTATAAATCCAATGTGGAGCTCTGTGCAGGCAAATGCCGACTCACTGCAAGGTAAAGGGCAAAAATACACAATTACAATTTGTACATCATCACAAGTAAGTAATACATGGCGCGCTCATTTGGCATCAAATAATACAACACCATCCTAGAGATGTAGCATACCGCAACAATGTTATACAATGTATTACAAGTCAACTGTTCAGCGCTGTTGAATTACGCGCTACACCAATGCGGAAACAACCTTCTAATGTCATGTCAGGCTTTGTGTGTACAAAAGAAAAGGTCATACAATGTATATATGAACATGCACACATAATACACCCACACACAACCCCTCAATATTGGTCCAACTACCAACCTTTGAATATACTACACAATTTACAAGTCCTACACTGTGGCCAGGCTTCTCAAATATAGAGTGATATGGTGTATTTTAACACCAAAAAATGCAACAATTTTCAACGCCGGGGGCTCATTGCCGGTGACTCAGTAGCAGATCAGTGTAACAACTTCGTTTCTCAAGCTAAACCATGACAAATTCGACGAGTTGCGTGCAATGAACTTACTCATCAGTCATACACAATCGTCAAATCTTCCCAAGATCTTGAAAGAAGTATTCCACACACTTCTTGTTGAGTCACCAGCCATTAATTGAGAATAACCCAATAAATAAAAAAATCTTAGACATAAAGTAATTACAATTACATCGACTGTCACTTAGCGGCAGGGCCATAGCTTTAAATGGGGCGTAACTTCAAGCAGCTCATGAATGGAACGTGCGGGCATTTAAATCACCGTCATTCCACGCATGCCATCAAAACATTGGCGTATTTCTACAATTTATTACGATTCTACAACGACCTTCAGAAGGAATATAACTACAATGATATCAGATAAAACAAGAGCTTACCTTAAAAATCTTGTCAGAGAGCGGAAGCCGTTCGAAACCTAAAATAGTACGAGGAAAGGACCCCGGTAGTTTTTAGTGAAATTCAGCACGACCTACGTACACACGGCCAACACGTTCAGTCACTCAACCCGATTTTACTACGACGATTGCACAAGGAAATCCCGCTAATAAATAGCAACCGCACAACACCGGTAGAGATCAGTCCGCGCAAGGCAGTGACTGCATTGGGGGTGCCACTCTCATGTGAATCACAGCCACAGACGACAACAAAGCGCGGGCTTACTCAATAGGGTCTTCCAAGAAAAATGATAAATAAACAAAATACGAAAAGGCATTATCTACGAGTGAAAAGTATTAAATACAAAAAAAATAATTAGTTCGAGAAAATTACCATCGACTCTAACTGTCAACTTACTCCTTTGAAAATAAATAAGAATGAAATATATTCCGTTTATTTTTCGTTACCAAAACTATCAACAGTTTGATAGTGTGCACCCCGTTGAGGCCATGATCTACTTTGTCTAAAATGCATCTAATTTAATCCAAATTAACGACAAAAATGCATTTAGAGGAAAGTTTACAACGCCCTTACCACTAAGCTTTATTCACCTTTTCTATGCACATACTTTTTGCATGTTTTATTTGAAATTTTGTGCGATATGTTCTGCAGCGCGGATGTTTTAAGTTATTACCATAAAACGGAAATAATTTCTGTGGGCGGAACGAAAAAAGCCCGCGCCACAGACATTGACCAATCAGAGTAATTACACACTAACAGATCGTTTCATTTTGACTCGAGGGGTGTTTTTCTTCTGGAATGTGAATTATTGCACTACACGGAATAGAGCTTAAGTTTTACACAAAGGCCCCCCAAAATGGACATTAAATTGCAGACTAGTTACATAACACCTGAGCACGTATCTGCGCAGGAGATTTTGAATGCAAATTGTTTTACTTCAGGAGCATTAAACATGGAAAGGTTTAGATTTCCTTAATTTATTGCAAGCTCAAGGAGATAATAATGAAGCGATCTCTGCGGTCGTTTTTACTTCGAGTCTGACAACAATGGTCCTTGCCCTTATGCTTGTATGACAATTCTTTTACAACTTCGATAAAACTTAGTTCAGATTTACTACTGGCATTACATTTAAAACTTATTCGGTAATGGATGGTAAAACATGCAATATAAAGTTTAAACTCGAAGATTTGCAAGTAGGATTTGTCTTTACGTGTGTGTGTGTGTGTGTGTGTGTGTGTGTGTGTGTGTGACACACAGAAGGGCATATGTGGGGTCCTGACAACAATGGAACAATGGACCCCACAAGGTCATTTCAATAGGAACAATTGGGCCCCACAAGGGAATTCTTCAGAAAAGGGAACAATAGAACAACAATAGCAGTACCCCACATTCCGGATCCGTAAGGATGTGTGTGTGTGTGTGTGTGTGTGAAGCTTGATATGAATTACTTATAATTTCATACACACTACTTTTATTTGTATGAATGGGGAGTTATGTTTATTTGTATTTAATATCACAAACTGACCAAAAGCTACCGACTGATGCTCAGGACAATGCTTCAAAGCCCACCGGTTAGACCCTAAAGTGAAAGAAGTTACAAGGTAAACAATCTATTAGACCATGTTTGATGTTCGAGCTCAAGCCCTTCATCTACTTACAAGCATCTTATACTATAAGGGTAGATATAGGAATGGATCAACAAGTGTTATGATACTGGTTTAACTTAAAACCCTCAGCGTTTTCGACGTACATGTTTTCAACAGACACAGTAAACAAGTCTACCCTAAAACGATTATCACCAAAAAGATTATTTGGTAATGTGCTGTTTTGATGTATTGCATTTTTCTCTTCATTTCAATAACATGATTTTTTTAAAAATATACCATGTCTACAAACACAATCGATCAACGCTCAATATAAAGCGCAGTTTAAAGGCAGGGTGCACTCTTGGTGATTACTCAACGAGTTAATGACCCGTAAAAACTCACCTGGGTAAAGAACACTAGAGAGCTGTTGATAATGTAAAACATGGTCAGAAACGACCCCCTCTGAAGTGACATTGTTGGAAACGACCCCCTCTGAAGTAATGTAGTTTTAGAGAAAGAGGACAATTTTCACCCACGAGAAGAAATGCTTCAAACATGAAGCCTCTCTCAGGCAATGAACACGGATGCTTTTTTCTTTCATTATTTTCTTGCAACTTCGATGACCAATATAAGCCCAAACTTTCACAGGTTCGATATTGTATGCATTATGTTGTGATAAACCTTTGGAGCTGTAGCTCTATTGGATGCACCAACAATTGAAGATACACTACTGGTCTCTGACAATTACCAAAAGTATGCCCTGCCTTTAAACAAACCTCACACAGCATAACGTACTACCGGCGCCAGCATACCTGTGCAGTATAATGTGTCAAGTACATAAACATGAAAAAGAACATTGCAGTACATTACATGTGTATTGTGTCACGTGTGTCTACAGCGCCTCATGAAACACGATGTATTGTGTCACGTGTCTATGGCATTATGTCATAATGCCTCAATGAAACGTGTGTGTGCGTATTGCTAGTAGTAAACGTGTATTAACTTTTCGCGCGCCGGGGTCGTACAGCGGGCAGCCTGCCAAAAAGTGATACATTGTATCATTTGTAGTTATTGCATCCGCCGGCGTGATTTCCACCACCAAAGTTAGACTTTGATTGGTTAATACATAATCTTTCTTTTTTAAAGTGTATTTTTCATGCGAGTGTGGGGCTGAGTAGATGCCGCAGGTTGGGGCTATGGATGTGACCATGGAGGTAGGCTACCTCTGTGATGTGACAATGCGTTGGGGGCCGGGAAGGGGAGTTTAAATAGAGGAGGGGCAGCCGGGCAGGGGTTCATTGGGGCTATTGGGGGATGGAGGTTAGTGGTATTATGCGGGTGGGGAGTTAGGGGTTAATTTTGGTGTGGAGGTGGTTGGGGTAGGGGTGGGTTGACCTCCATGGTTGAAGGCAGGAATGTCGATTCACTAGGGGTTAACTTAGGTGTGGGGGTGGTGGTGGTTGGGGGGTCGGGTCTGAAGTCTGGTTTTAAGGGGCTATGAGCAATTTAGGGCTTGGGCAGACTATATTGGATTGTGCGATGGAGGTGTGTCCGGGTCTGGGATTGAGGTGTGTCTGGGTCTGGGATTGAGGTGTGTCTGGGTCTGGGATGGGATGGGGATGGCTGCATAGAGGTTACACTGGTCTGGGATGGAGGTGCAGCCGGGTCTGGGATGGCTTACCCGGTCTGGAATAGAGGTGTACGCGGGTCTGGGATACAGTTGCACCCGGGTCTGGAATGGAGATGTACCCGGGTCTGGGATGAAGGTTTGTCCGGGTCTGGGATGGAGATCTACCCTGGGCTGGGATGGCATACCCGGGTCTTGAATGGAGATGTACCCGGGCTGGGATGAAGGTTTGTCCGGGTCTGGGATGGAGATCTACCCTGGGCTGGGATGGCATACCCGGGTCTTGAATGGAGATGCACCCGGGGCTGCATAGAGGTGTACCCTGATGTGTGGGATGAAGTTGTGTCCGGGTCTGGGATTCTCTACTTGCATTATCCGTCATGTGGGCGTGTTTAGAGCCTCGACTTCATACCTCATTTGTTATTGTATTGATGTATCTGTTTGTATAAAAGTGTCATTACATTACCGTGACAATACATGATGCTTCTATTCACTGCTGTCCCCAATTCGAGGCTCTACACGCAAATGGCTGACCGTGGCAAAGGATCCTCAATGTTTTCTATTTACCCACCTTCCCTTATCTTAACAGTACACTCTCTTCACTAATATCCATACCCTACTCACCCCTCCCAAACCACCCCCGTCCCCCAGACCAATCCCCTCACCGAATACCCCCTCCCTATAACCGTATACCTCGTTCAATGATTTTGCAGCGTCATTTCAGACGGACGAGTCTAAAATGCTTCCCCCATATAGAAACATAACCAAATAATGGGTTCAGTTTGTTTGAAACTTCTGCATGGAATGTGTCACTCCTATATCCAGTGCGATCTGGTGCAGCTCACTGACCACTTGCGAATCAGCTGATGCGCGCCACAAAGTCAACAGACACAATGCAGCCACGGTAAGCCATGTAGAAACTAATCCTTTCTTTAAACACCGAGATCTGTGTTCAGATAGCCTTATCAGCCGTCTCTCCCGACCATTGTCCGACCTCATACTAATCCCTGTGGGGAGAGAGGGGGGGGGGGTTTCCTTGACTTTGGGCGGTATACTGCAAACAGGAGGAGGGGGGCAGTGGCGTCACACGGGAGGGGGGAAGCCGGTTAGAACCGTTTCTCAACCTCTTGTGCCCCCCCCCCTGAGATCGAACAGACACCAATGAATGGTTCCTACACACAATAAATGGCTTTCCAACCGCTGGTCCCCAAAATGAAAGCTCTGGTTATACCATGGAGGAAGGAACCACTGAAGGGGGGGGGGGACTATAGTCTGGAATATTGACCCATGAGTGGAGCGCAAGTTTTTTAAAGGGGTTTCTCGTTATAAAGCAATGGTTTCGGCTTGACTTCATGCTGTGGACCATTGTTAAATTTCAAGTAATAAACCATGTTGAAAGTGACAGATTTTTTTAGTGAATGATAATACACTCTGTCTATTTAAAGGTATTATACAGGATTGGTAGAGCTGACAAAACAGTTCATGTTTTGTGTGATTAACCATAATACGTGAAATAACAAACATGTGAAAATTTGAGCTCAATTGGTCATCGAGGTCACGAGAAAATTAGTGAAAAGAGACCTTATGTGTTTTCTGTTTTTCAAACATCGAGTTTATTATCGCGCGCGATATGAAAAACTATTGTTTTATTCATTTCTCAGAAACGATAGCATTTTAGGCAGAAACATTTGAAGGAACCCTTTCTACCATTACTTACTTTAAATCATGTAAGTTATGTGTGAATCTGTGAACATTAAACGCTCTTACCAATATAGTGTACAGGGCCTCTAAGATGTCAATGTTTTCAGAAGAGAAATGGCATACTTTGGGTCCGTATGGTTTTATAACTGAACCAAAAGCTGTAATCTACTTTTTATGATGACACAACCGAGCTATTGACCTTTCCCTCTTGATCAATTATAGCATCAGTGGAACAAAAAAACACACACATACATCACGACTCATGTTCGTCAGCAGCCCGGTAAATCGAGGACCTTTCCGTTCTCACATTGTTTAACCTTGTTTTTTGAGAGTCTATATTTGTATTGGTTCCGAGGATGTACTCGGCCTATCATACCGTGCCATGGGGGTCGCTATTGTTCAGCGTCACGGTAGCGTAAACACAAAACCTATCCATGCACAGCAAAAAACTGGGGTGTTTAATAGAGGACCACACCAAGAATTTTCACCGGTGTTAAAATTGTGGGTGTTATTTTAACACATTGGTGTTATTTTTTACACTCATGGTGTACTGACACATCCATATGGGTGTAAATAATAACACCAAAAGTGTTAAAATTACACCAAATTGGTGTAGTCCTCTAGTAACACCGAAAAGTGTTATTATTTTTTGCAGTGTGCATGCTGGGCAGTTTTCAAATTTAACTGTGTTTGATATTTTTATGATTCACATGAGATTGTCGCAAGTTCATTTTTTTTTCTGGTCGCGGTGCTCAAAGTACAAACTCCGAGTTTGTTTAAACAACAACACTTGACCAAAATCTTGCCGTCCCAAATGCTTTGTTTTCGTATTGTCTGTTGATTATAAGTGGAACATCCGGTGTAAGTCCATGTGGAGGGCGAGTTCAAAATCCGTCAGATTGGGAAGTCAATTTTCAATTAGTGGTAAAATGTACCTGTTGAAATTTGAACATATATACTTCTTTGCTCTATTACAAAAAGCACTAAAGCTATTAAAATGTAAGGGCAAATAAATGTTACATTATTCGAGGCATTTGAAGAAATTTGAAATGCGTAACTGCATGGAACATTGCTAGTGGCGTAACGGGGGGTGGGGTGCCCCCCCCGGGGGGGGGTGGAACCCCTCGTAACCCTTACTCACCTCCTCCCCCCTCCAAAAAAAACCTGTCAGCACGAAAGCCCCCCCCCATAAGGTCTCTGTAGTATGTACATAATTGCCTATCAACAATTGTTTATTTGAGTTTTTTAAATTGCCATGGTTACAATTCATAGTCTATAATCACAATCTCGAGATTCCCATTCCACGCGTGCAATCTTTACTGGTTGGGTCCTCACAGGGAGCGAGTCTGGCATGATGTCTGTGTAGTGTACTAGGGCCATATATTGAATTTCTCTCAACAATCTTGTCTTTGAATGTTCGTGGGTTTGCCAGTTTTTTTTTTTTTTTTTTTTTTTTTACGATCCGATAAATCATTTTAGGGAGACGAGTCATTCTGCGCAGCCGCCCGTCGACGCGTCCTTCCGACACATGTTCTTTCGACACATGTAGCGGTTTTGGCGTGAGATTAACCTCGACTCTTGACCTTCGACCCCCATCTAGGTCGGGACTTCTTGAGAAAATAGTTTAGCGATGAATCCGCGTCTCGGGGGGATTCGCCGTCTTGTATGTGACCCACGAGTTACCTAAATAATGTACTATGATAATGTGTTGTCAATGCATCCCGTGAAAACGGGCACGGCCCATTTGGAAACATGGGAGTGCCATACAGATCAAGATCAAGGCAAAAAGTAAAACCTGCTTTTTATTGTTTCATAATTGTTCTTTTATGCGTTTGTCTATAAATACAATTTTAAAGAGACGCAACAACACTAGCTGAATGTACGCAAAAAGCACTAGGCAAGGCTACGGCAAGGTGGAATACACTGCAAAAAAACAACCTGGTGTTAAATTGATTCTTTCTGGTGTCATTATGTGATAACACATTACGCATTATGTATTTTGGCGTGACAAAAAATATAATTTTCCTGAAAATTTTTGTTATAGTGAAGATTTTGCTGCAATCGGAATACAATTTCGTTAAATTCATTTGGTCATCAAAGTGTGTCCTATACAAATATGACTTCTTGAACTGTTCTGTCGTTAATCATAAACTTAGTGCGAATTGTAATTATATTTGAACGTAAATTTTACTTTTTGACCTGTGCGGCCAGATCAAACCAAAGAATATTGTCAAACAATTGTATTGACAACCCATTGTCGTAGTGATTGAATTAGGTTAATATATGGAGTGATTCGTAATGTTAACAAAATTATCATAAATTTCCCCCATGTATACACACGCGTACACACGTATACGTTAAACCATTGCAAATACGAAAACTGGCGCGATGAAACAAAATTTATTCAATAATAATCAACAATAATGTTAATAATCGGTTCGCATATTTCTAAGGTGCTAGCATACAGGTACAAACACCCACAAACATGTTGCCCCCCCCCCCTAAAAAAATTGGAGTAAACCAAAAATTAAAGTCAACTAGAAATATATTTATAATAACTATAAAATATCAATCTCGGTGGTCAAGTGGAAAGATATCGATTAAGAATGGCAAACAGAGCGTGGGTTCGAATCCCACCCGAGTAACTATGCCTATGGATTTTTCAACGGGACTCGGGAAAGAACTGATTGAGTGTATCAGTGGCTATATACTCCCCCTGAACACTGTGCAAATTTTACATCCATAAAAAAATAAGCTTATCTAATGAAATGACAATTTATAGTCCGTATACCGGTAACCAAAAATGAAAGCAATGTAGAGACGTTTTGCCAAATTGCCCCCTGCTTTAAGTAATTTTACACGGGTTGATTTTGATGGTGACAGACACCCCACCCCTCCGTTCTGAAATCGAACTCCCTATAGTGTACTTTTCCCTAAACCATTATTGCCACTGTTTCATCACATGTACTTTTCGTTGACTAATGTTGAATCAGCATTCCATTCATACATTTCCATTTCGCACATTTTTTTTCCCTTCCCGTCCGGAATGAAGCTTACAGGGGAAAAATGCGTGGGCATGCAGTAATTCTTATAATGCATTTAGCAGGTACCATTTCCGGGGTTTCAAAACCTCAAACGGTTTTAATACTGATATGATTTCAGTGGATGTACACACAAACCCACTTCCGTTATTTGCCGTAAACTGGCAGAAATATTGAACACTTTAGAGATTGGCGGACTAGCGATAATTTGTCATTTTGTCGATCTGATGGGCCAATCGGATAAATTGATAGTCTTAGCATTTTTTTTTAGCAACGTGAGTGGATGAAATACGCGATTTGATTGGGCGGTTTTACTGAACTAATATTTACCTTTTTCATCAAAATATTAAATAATGCTCCACTTCCCAGTGTGGGAACACATAAAATAATTTCTTTAAAATATTATTCTTAATTCTTAAATAAGTTTCAGGTAGTCACAACATGTGGAGTACAAGGCAAGCGTTAAAATCGGCTCGCCCTATGGTCTAAGAGACCTGCGATGACTCTGCAATCTTGTGTTGGACGTGTTAACAATGTTTTCGAATATTACTTTCTGTTCAGTCACGGAGGTATAGTTTCAACGGCAGCGGGTACTTTGAGCTTAGAGCAAGTTGCGGAACCGACAGTTTTTGAGACTGACACTTGTGTCCTTCAGCAATATACTTTACCATAATTGCACTGTCCCTCGGATGGGAACTAAAAGCGTAGGTCCCGTGTACGATAGGATTGGTTGTGGTCAAAGAACCCAGAACACTTATCGTAGAAGAGTAGGGGTTTAACCCCAGTGTTTCTGGTTCACATAGCAAACATCCTTGTTAACAGGTTTCCTCAGGCTTGCGAGCTACAGTGAGGCACCCTTGGTTTCATTACCAGAAATATATAATACACGTCATATAAATAATAGAACAAATAATTATTACCTCATTTTGAATAAATACAGCAAAGCCTTCAGATAGAAATCATAACACCCATGATGAGATCATAAATTATTCGGAATAACAAAAGTTTGTTTTATACTAGCTCCATGGTTTTTACCGTCCCACGACCCACATTTTGGGTTGCCTAACTTCGCTGAACCCATGGCCTCAACTTGAACCCCGGTGTTAGACGTTATTATACACCCCATGGGCAAACAAGAATTCCAACTCGTGGAAATGACGTCTCCAAAGAGTATAATCATTTGTCTGTTATGGACCCTGTACCCATATAACCCAGCTCAAGAGGGTCGATACATGTATGGTCATGAAAGTTCACCCCTATATTCGAATGCAATATATATATAAAAAGTTATAATGCCAGATATGAGGCAGAGGGTACCCCCCCCCCCGAAAAAACCACTCACACACACACAAGTGTGTAAACACCTGCAACTGCAATAGGGGACCTCCTATTGTCCCTCTTTTGTTTGTACTCTTTTTGGCAACAGCTCTCATTGGTTTTGTACACGTTTTCCAACTGGGACCTTTCCCCAAACGGGCACCCTATTGTCCTCTTTGTTATATAGGTCCCCGGTTTGAATGTACATACCTACCCACACACACACACACACATTTTTTTTCTTCATCCCAATGGAGACATCTTTTGTTCTTTCCTTTGTCCCTGTAGTAAACATCCTCTAATATACACTTTGTACACATAATTCCTTGTGGAGCAACCCAGTCTTTAGAATTTCCCTTATGGAGACTCTTTCATATCCCTTTTCTGTTTTGTTCTCGGTCTCCATAAGGTAGTGAATACGAAATCAAATGTTTCCATACTTTAACACACTTTTTGCTCTTGAGCAGAAGTACCCCCCATCCCTTAAATCTTCTTAAGAATTCCTGAGATTCCAAGCACACAATGAAGACACAATAAGGGAGGGGGTACACCATGCCCCAGGATGTACTATACAATAAAATCTTTTGATTGGCGAGGAATTCCTAATAGTTGTATGTCTGTCCTTGCTCTATGGTTGAACAACATTAAGGAAACCGTAATCTTCCCCTGTTCCAACAAAAGATGTGTGTGGGGGGCGTTTATAAATCCTTAAAAGGGGGGCCGTGTTTGGGTGCCTTTCCAGCCTCGCTTTGGTGAAATTCTTTGTGATGGAATAAGAAAGGGGAAGAAGATGGCTGCCACAGAATTCTATGATGTGACGTTTGTGACACTTCTGTAACACAAATTCTTTAAAGGAACATTACAGAATTGGTTTTTGCTAACAAAACAGTTGCTGGCAGTGTAAGCACTTTATGTAAGCCACCATATACATAAACTGACAAACCTGTAGAAGTTTGAGACCGATCGGCCATCTGGGTCACGAGAAAATAGTGAAAAAAACGATTACACATTTGCATGAAATCAGATTCAACAAATGAATAAAACGCTCTCTGAGCGATAAACTCCAATCGGAAAATTAGTTTATTCATTTCCCATCAAATGGCCATTTCAGACAGAAATATTTCAATGAATGTTTTCTACTATCGTCATCATTAGATCGTGTAAGTTTTATGTAAATCTGTGATCAAAAAGTAGATTTTACAAGTTTTTTTCTTACCAATTCTGTAATGTTCCTTTAAGATACTAACCGGTGAAATTATTTTATATGTTTGAGTTGAAACTTGGTGGTGGTGGCGGTGCACACAAAATAACCTGCCGAGGCTCCATCCCCCCTACCTCGACCTCCGCCCCACCACATACCAGCTACAAGAAGGTCAACGGATTAAGTGGATGGGATCACTTCTTTTTATTCAAATCCCTGTTTAAAAAAGGACATGTAACGGGTCAGCGATATGCCTGGACCACCCGGAGTGCATCTATGTTGTATTAGGCTCTCTACCAGCTGGTCATATCACTCATGCGTGTAAGAAATCAATGGAGTGCAATCGGTACTTGGTGTTCACGTCTGGAGCAGCGACTATCAACTGCTGTAGAAGTTACAGCCTTATGTAGATTGCACGGTCACAGTGATTCTGGACCTTGTGGTTGCATAAATCCTTTCTCTATATTATGCATACATGAAATAACCAAAGGTCAGATCATGTAATTGAATTACTATAGGATAAGTGATAAAATCAAAACTTTTAAAGATTTTCGCAGACGAACAATCGAGGGTCCAAGTTGTATGCGTGGAAGTGAAATGCCAACTGACCAAAATTGACCCTGACGTCACCATACACAATAAATCTTGATTGTGTCATTTTGCTGTGCATTGTATAAATTAAGAGGCGAAGCGAAGTGCGTGTGTGAAAACGTGTAACAAAATATACAGTATAGCCGGGAGCGCTGTGACGTCAATACAAATATATGTTCAGGTATCCCCTGAACTTAATGAATATTCAACATCAAAACAGAAAAATGTACAAATCAATCCGTCTCACTTTTCATAATTACTGAATCCAATTATTCTAATTTAACATGCTTATAGTATAGCTCCTGTGTTAAACATCAGATCGTCTTATTTCATTTCAACTCCCTTTTTCTGTTGATGTTTTGTTTTGGTGTGTTTTTTGGAGCCATTGTCCAAACTGAAAAGTTTCAACCCGTAAGCTTACTCATGGTAACTGAGTTAACTAGTACCTCTAAAAGAGAAAATATATCGGCCTGATAAACTATCACGGTCGAAGTAATTTCTCAGTAGAATATTTGAATTGATTTTGAGACCTCGACCTCACGCGCGAGGTCTCGAAATCAAGCATCTGAAAGCACACAACTTCGTGTGACAAGGGTGTTTTTTTCTTCCATTATTATCTCGCTACTTCGACAACCAATTGAGTTCAAATTTTCACAGGTTTGTTATTTTGTGCATATGTTGAGATACACCAAGTGAGAAGACTGGTCTTTGACAATTACCAAAGGTGGCCAGTGTCTTTAAAATCACCGTTGCTTAATATATTTTGATAGGCAAATCAATCTAAACCTGTGTATTCAATTCCTGCAAACGTTAAGTGGGTATTATTTTGTTCTCTTGATTTAAGCTGAGCTGTGACTATAATTGAATTGGGGGATTTTTTCACAGGCTGGTTCTATTGGTTTATAAAAAATTTAAAAACACTACAAAATGGAAGTGAATCTAAAGGGCCTTGTCACACGAGGCAACTTTTTACGGGCAACCCGGAGGCAACCAACTGCAGCAGCTACCGGACCACTTTGGTAGCACATGAGTAATTTTCTTCAAACAATGTCTTACGATCCCCAAGACAAAGAATAATGTGATCATTCAAATGTGAATGCCTTCTCTTCTGGCCTGAAACCGGTTGCCCGTAATTGCCTCGAAGCCCGACAAGCCTTAAAGCTTTCCCGAAACAATAATGTACATGTACAATGACCTATCAGTCACTTACATAATACTATAATGTCATGATAAATGGGTGATCGGATTATAACTCTACCAATTAAAGACCAATTGTTTTCCCGTAATAATTAATAATTTCCTGGTTTAGGAATGATTGTCTAACCACAGGTTCCAAACCGACAACGATTTATTCCCATAGCTTTCATATACTCTTTAATTTAGAACACATCACCAGGATATAAGCAAACCTCATCATCTCAAGGACGTCATGGCTCACATACCAAACTCAATAATTGTCTGTTGTGTTAATTGAGAATCTGTCAGCGATTTCCGCGGTCTGTCTGGAAGTGGTCAACGGGGGGAGGATTGGTCTGGTCTGTCCCGTAGCTCTCTACACGGGTCAGTGGACGGAGTTTGGACGCAATTCGTTTGCCTCCACCGTATCACCACCTCTCTCTTCCTCAAATCGAAATCAGCTTGTGGTTGACCATTCGTGACCCGTCCAATGAAACTGTGCCAGTGAGTTTGCAGGTTTTGGAGTGCGGTCGATTTTAGTGTATATATATTCACAGGTTGGTTCTATTGGTGTATTTAAAAAAAGGGGAAAACAGCTTGCATGTTTGGAGTGCGGTCGATTTAGTGAATTCATAGGGCAAGGTTGCTGTATGAATGTATTCATGTTGGCATACATTTCATTTTTATTATTAATAAAACAAAAAAATGGGGGGGGGGGTGCGGGCAAGCGGAGGCGAAGCAATATTATTAGGGCCTATTGGCGTGTCATGGCCGAGTGTTTAAAGAGGAGGTATACGATTGGTAATCACTCTAAAAATTAATGGCAATAAAAACTGACTTGGTTAGAAGTACAGCAACTTTCGATAGTATAAAGCATTTTGAGAAATATTTCAATTCGAAATAATGTGGATATGGACAAATATGTCAGTTGTTATCCCCCGAAATTCAAATCTGAGAAACGTTCTGTTAGAAACGTTTCTCAGATCGTGTATTCCTATTATGGATTATTCTTTATGCGTGGACATAATTGCTGCGGATTTGTATTTCAAAAACGCGACCACGTTTAGAAATGAAATTTTAACAGGTTAGTTTAATTGTATATATCTACATTTATATAGGATTAAAACAATCAAACGGTCCCCTAAACCAAAGGTAAACTTTGCCTTTAGGGCACTGGACTCAAGCGCTTGTGTTTCTGATCAGTAGATTGTAGGTTCGAACCCCAGTCGTGGCACTTGTGTCCTTGAGCAAGATACTTTACCATAACTGGTTTAATGATTTTTTCCTTCGGATGGCAAATTAAGCCGTAGGTCCAGTGCACGAAAAAAGAACCCAGAACACTTATTGTGGTAGAGTAGGGGTTATAATATAACCTCGGTGTTTCTGGTTCACACAGCAAGCATCCTCGTTCCCTTGGGCTTGCGAGCTACAGATACTTGGTTTCATTACAAGAAATAAATAATACAAATGGGCCGGGGGGGGGGGGGCGACGTTACAGAGAGAAACCACTTGCAAAAAAGTCTAAGGCAACCATTAATTGATCTACTAAGCCATGTAATATGCAAATCAATGTTGGGAGATTTTTCGACTGGATAATGAGGATAGGATTTTCCTTTAATAACAATAATAATATTCGGTTTTTATATAGCGCTTTACACACCCGAAGAGCGTCTCAAAGCGGTTCACACTTATTACCCCTGGTCACTGGGCCATTAGTTTCATTCCTTAAACCATCTCACCTCCCGAGTATACAGCCTGTGTAACATGCGCTATATCTAAGCTAAATCAATCACAAGAACTATCTCTGCCCTCACATGTGTACCCATTTTTCCCCTGGGTGGAGAGAAGCAATTATAGTTTAAGTGTCTTGCTCAGGGACACAAGTGTCACGACCGGGACTCGAACCCACACTCTGCTGAACACAAACACCAGAGCTTGAGTTCGGTGTTCTTAACCGCTCGGCCACAACACCCCCATCTTTGATCTAATGGGGTGGGGTGGGGTGGGGGGGGGGAGGAGACGGAGGGGGAAGGGCATGCCACCCATCCCGTCTGCCTGTTACGATGCTGGTGGTAAGTCACGTCCACCTCAGCTTCAGTCTTCACGGTTTTCTCAGATTTATTGTTCCCGCTGTTCCTACTTGAGAATTTTTTTTCAAGGTTTTCTACTTTGCTTTGTTTTTGGAGATGTTTAAAACTCCATACCAATCGTATTTCCGAATCAGAAAATCAATGGTTAAATTATGGATCTTCGTTATAACCTCGAAAGCCAGTGACTTCAACAGATACCGTGGTATACACAAATTGTCCTCAAGTTTAAAATGCTTGTCTGTTTGTTTGTTTGTTTGTTTGTTTGTTTGTTTGTTTGTTTGTTTGTTTGTTTTCGGTTGTTGTACAACAAAAATTAAGGACACTGTTTACATGCTAAAAACTGTGCATGGTTTAATTGAATGGATAAAGCCCAAACTTGCACAGGTATATTATTTCGTGTACCATGGTTATCACACACACAAAAAAAACACACGAACGCTGTCTACGACTACAGCTCTACCAATCCTGTATACCTAGGAAATAGCACCCTTCCATACTCATTTCCCCACACGAACTTATTACCTTAGTTTTTCGGGTTTGTTGAATTTTGATTCGGGTTGCCGTTTTCCCCAGAACATTACAATAATGTTTTAGGTATCTTTAAAGGAACATTACAGAATTGGTTTTTGCTAACAAAACAGTTGCTGGCAGTGTAAGCACTTTATGTAATCCACCATATACATAAACTGACAATTCTGTAGAAGTTTGAGATCGATCGGCCATCTGGGTCACGAGAAAATAGTGAAAAACCGATTACACATTTGCACGGAAATCATATAGATTCAACAAATGATTAAAACGCTCACTGAGCGATGAACTCCAATCTGAAAATTAGGTTATTCATTTCTCATCAAATATGGCATTTCAGACAGAAATATTTCAAGGGATGTTTTCTACTATCATCATCATTAGACTGTGTAAGTTTTATGTAAATCTGTGATCAAAAAGTATATTTGTTCTTACCAATTCTGTAATGTTTCTTTAAGTTGTGATAACGGGATAGATTGTTCTAATGGATTGAGTTGTTTGCGGAACATGTCAGTCGGGAGTTTTTGTTTCGAGCGATTGCGGAGGTGTGGAGAGACTGATCTGTATCACCTAACACAAGGTGTTAATTGCCTTGGAAATAAAAGTGACCTTAAGTCAAATATCATAACAAACACTGACCAACTGATAACGGAGTCGTTTCACAGGCTGTGTGTGTGTGACCCGATAAGCGCTGGACTGCATGGTCAGTCATTATCGGTGTTCAGTCGCGGCTTAACTTGCTCGATGAAATGGATCAAGGGTGACCAATCCAGATCACTGCCTGGCAGGCAAGATTATGGTGGCCCTGAAGGGACATCGCATATCGCAAACGTGTGCGCACATATTCGCGAATTGTTTCACGACATTGCATACGTATGCGCACACGTTTGCGATATGCGATGTCCCTTCAGGGCCACCATACAAGATACAGCACTGGTCGTTACGAGACAATGTGTATGTTCAATAACCATAACATAATATCAAGAATTACAGAAATAACATCTGAACAAATTTGAGAGGAGCCCCCATTCTTCAAATTAAAAGTTTACAAAAAGCAGACAGTGCCATCTTCATAAAATGTAACAATGTATAATTTCGTCCAATGAGCTGAGTTCATTATTGCACCTGTAAAAAGCCCACTTTCTACATGGCTCCTTTGTAAAGTTATGATGTCACTGGTATTGTGGTAACATGGTCTAGCGTTATATTACTAAGCTACTACTGCTTTCAGCCTCATTTTGGTTTATGGAGAGAAAGAACAAGATGGTCTGCATAAAACTAGAGCTCAGCGGTCAGTGATACGGGGATTGTTCCAGCATTAAAAAAAAGTCAAAGGCCCTTTCACATCAGACATTTTTTAACAAGAAACCTTGACTAAAATCACATCAACATTAAAACATAGCAAACTCTAGTCGTGTGAAAGCTATCCTTGTTAAATATTAACCTAGGGACCCTTGATTTTTTTTTTTTACATATCCAAACCTCCTAAAAAAAACTAAGCATTCACGATATGCAGAACGTATCGCTGGTCAAGCCAGTAGGAGCTTCTACCTCAATTAGTAGAAGAAAGTGTTCAGTGAATGAATGATTATGATCTTTACACACCCCTGAAAAACAAGGTATGATGGTAAATTTGTGTTTTAAATCGTAATCGAATGAAGTGACAGACAACCGGCGCCTACCGTGGACCTTTGTTACTGGTGCTCTTGTGACAGGGCCTTTACTATAAGCATGCCCAGGTCAGTGATGTGATGCCATGGAGGTAGATTTAGATACATACTGCATTAACTAAAGATATGTGTTCCAGCTTAAAAACTTTAAACAGCTCCTGGCAATCCGAACTCGGAACACATGGGCTGACGGATTTATCATCAAGAGTTGCATAACCCAAGCATTCTTGACTTTAATACGGACCGTAATCACATTAACAGAATATATACAGTGGGTCAGCCCTGCCCACGGGGCCTGGTGGTGTGGCACACCAGCCCAGGCCCAGGCCGGCCGTAAAGTATCATCAGCTGATCAGATGATTTGCGGAAATCGAATTTGCTCAAATCTACAGAAAAACAGGTGTCTTGATGAGACCATGTCTGAGACCGGAGAGGTTGCTGCCCCTCTCTCCACCGCCCTGACCGGGTATACCGTGGGAGCGCTTTACCAGACCCCACACCACCAGTCACTCATGACAGGATATAGGTCACTGTTTTCAATTCCGATACTCAAACCAGATGTCAAAGGTCAAGAGGTCATGAAAATCTCGGACGTTTGTTAATTTCATTTTCTTGAATAGTTCAACATCCCCAAAATGTATATTCAAGATGAGGGAGGGGCGTGTCCAAAGCTGCCGACGTTGGGTAGGGGGAGGGTAGATTAAGACCAATCTGGGTTTTTTGCTCCACCTTATAACCCACTAGACCCCTCCATCCCTTGGTCCTAGTTGGCTAACGGTTAGGCGTAGTGGAAACCCCCCCCCCCCCATCTACCTGCCCGCAACAATTCGAAGGGCATCGTGCCAAAAATGCGCATTTCAAATTTACTGGACAATATAAAGTAACAACATTTTGAAGACAAGTGTTGAATCGTTTGTTTATGGGCCTTTTTTTAAATCCAGTTACAATCATCTTGTTTTAAATCAGCTCATCTTGATAAAACAACCTGTGAGTAAGGCATCAATTTTGATTTCGAGACCTCAGAATTAGACTTTGAGCCTCGAAATCAACCATCTGAAAGCACACAACTTCGTGTGACAAGGGTGTTTTTTCTTTCATAGTTATCTCGCAACTTCGACGACCAATTGAGCTCAAGTTTTTACAGGTTTGTTATTTTATCCATATGTTGAGATACACAAAGTGAGAAGACTGGTCTTTGACAACTACCAATAGTGTCCAGTGTCTTTAAAAGCCATCAGGGTTGGTAATGCCTGGTGACAGTCAGAAATGGTGGTCGTATGTGCAATTGTATTTTGGCTGGTAACCTTATTCTGGTAAGAAAAGCAAAGTTATGTTTTCAGTTACCGTAATTTTGTATGCTTATGACCAACTCTTTCAAAATTGGGCCCCGTACCAATGCTCCAGAGATAAAATGCTGAGGGAAGACCCCCCCCCCACACACACACCCACCCACCGGTTGCCGCAGTCGAAATAAACACGTCATACGAAAGTGCACAAAATCCCTGACACACAGAAACATGTTGTATGTTGTTTTCAATCAAACTGGCCCATCTAATTTGATAACACGCATGAGGTTGGTTTGACAGTGTGCTAAGGATGGAGACAAATTGCCTCTTACAAAAACCCCACAAATTACTACCTTTTTATAGTTGCACGGCATAACTAACATTTTGCGTGTCGTCAATGTTTAAATGACAACCCCTCAGCGAGTCTATAGAACCAATGTAACCTGTTTTTATCGTCAGATTCGAGAGATTGTGCATACGAACTAGTTTCCTCGGCGCGCAATTAACATCAAAACAGCCTATCCGTTAATTACTCAAACATTGACGCAGGCGGTGACGTCATCATCCTGTCTGACGGGTGTAACCTGTTGATGTTGTACGGAGGAGTTCGTCAATCGATGAAATGCGTGGCCACAGGAAAAAATAATCTCCAATTACATATTTGGAGTTACTGGTAGGCCTACGAAATATATATGATTGCACACCACCCAAAGATGAATACGTTTATTTACCCGGAAAATGTCAAAGTCAATTACGTTTCACGAGTTGCTGGTTAGACATTGGAGTATACGGCCCGGGCTAATTATTCATAGAGTTACTTAAGCACAAAAAAAGTAGCTAAGCACAACAAAATTATGCTTATCAGAATAATCAGTCAAAGTACCATGTCACAATGTGACCGACATCCTGCTTATTTTTGTTTAGCAGAAATATTTTTAGCAATTTAAGGCTAAGCGAAAAATAAACAGGATACCAGTCACAAAAATATGTACAAAATGGTAAACTTGTTCTGGTAAGCCTAAATTTGTTGTGTTTAGCTTCTTTGTGTGCTTTTAAACAGCTCTATGAAATTTAGCTCTGGTAAGATTTACGATAACACCGTGTATAGTAATCTTTCTATGATCCGTATGCATTGACGTCATCACGCCGCCATCTTAAAGGTAAAAAGAAAACGCACATCTATGTACGCGCGGCGCACAGAATCGGCCAATGAGAAACCTTCTTTTGACCTCTAGCCTAGGGCGCCCTACTTAAATGACGTCATGTGCAGTGGTTCTGGCAAGAACCGGTTGTGTTACAACTCGACGTTTCGATTCCGGGTGGTCACTACACAACGAGATTCTAAAAACTCCCGGGTCAGCAATGACACAGACATGGATCCCGTGTTGGGGGCCTGACCTGTTTCTGAGTCAGTATGACCCGATATCTGTTTCAAAAAGACCCGGGTCGAAATGACGAAGAATCCAAGATAAAATCCCATTTGTAACCACTTTATGGGCCAGCCTGACCCAGACATGGCTCACTGCGCCCTGTATGGGACCCGGATTCCAGGTCAATTCTGACCCAGGAGTTTGTATAGAGTGTATATCGTTATTTCTCCCTCAAACTCGTCAGTGGACAGGTGTTGCGTTATTTATAGAGTTATACTACATTGTCAATACAGATCACAGACTTAAAATACATACGATTATCCATTGGCTTTAGACTCGTTCAACAACAATTAAATAACTAATTATCAATACGAGATAGGCCTATCACTTATTATAATAATAACTAAGGTTCGCGGAGGGTCTAGACAATGGGTCTGCTTATGATGACCACGGTTTGGGTTACTTTTGGTAACATGTGGTAACTCCCAGGTAGATACCCTTGTGGGAAAAATCCCACTTTGACGCAAATCGCCTACACCGACAAGGCTTTGAAGGTACTGGATACTTTGGGTAATATTGCTCAAGAAATACACTACCATCAAAACGTACTTGGTAAGGAGCATGCTGATCCTAGTATAACACATTGTGCAAAACGACTCTCTCTGAAGTAAAGTAGTTCTTGAGAAAGAGGTAATTTCTCACTAAAATATTTTGAACCTGAGAAAGGCTTTAAGCAGTCCATGAAGCCTTTCTCATGCATTTGAAAGTTCACAATTGTATGAAACAAGGGTGTCTTTTCTTTCATTAAATTCTTGCAACTTTGTGATTACCAATTGATCCCAAACTTTCACAGGTTTGTTATTTTATGATATGTTGGGATACACCAAGTGAGGATACCAGAAATATTATGTACTGCCTTCAAACATGAATATACGCAAGGATTTATTAGGGAATGTATATAATATGAAATATGTACTACGGCTAGGTTTTGGTTGTATACTTTTGGTAACATGTGGTCAACTCTCATGTATAATGTGGACATCCATGTGAACACAGAAATCACTCTGACGCAAAGGATTTACAGGGGATTATATTATTGTATACAACTCAAGATTAGGATACACGAATTAATCCATGTGAGTTCAGCAGCTGGTTGACAGTCAAGCATTCAAGTAGTGGACACTGAGTATTTATGATTGATATGCAACTTTGCAATGAGTATCTGATTGCCTCTCGAAAGCACTGTTTTTGGAGCGCTCAGCCATTTGCTTTTTTTTGCAATAACGAAGTCGCACGTCCAATCATACATTGCAACTTACATTGGTTTTAGAAAGAGTAAAGTTATTCTGGTATTCTAAGCACGCGCCTTTGAGAATATTTCATCCACAATGGTGGTCACATTATTACGGAAATCACCACATAAGCTTTTTTCCCCTCCGTCTTGGATGTTGTGCATATTCATAATGTGCTTATGCCTGTTTCAATTGGGCAAAATCTTATAGAAGAAATCGAGTGTTTGGGGACTTCATTTGCACCTGACAGTATTTCAGAAGGAAATATTGCCATGACAATGGTTTTGATGATCAAATTTTAAAATAAGACTTCACATTAATTTGAAAATTTATATCCCTGGCAGCCGCCTCACCGAAACTCGAAAAACGAACTAGAAACCTGGAAACTCGTGAGACGAACTCGAAACTCGAACTTGAAACTTTAAACTCGTAAAACTAACCCGAAACTTGCATCGAACTCAAAACTTGAACTCCCAAAAAGAACTCAGAACTCAAAAATCTAAGCCGTACAAAAAAATGGAGGTGGCATGGTACGACGAACTCGGACCACAAAAATCGAACTTGAACTCGTAAAATGAACTCATATTTCGAAAAACGAACTCGAAACGAACTCAAAACCCCCCTCCCCTTCGTAGAACAAACCCGTAACGCCTAAAAGCGAACTCGAAACTCGTAAAACAAGTGTGAAACTCGAAGAAAAACCCTCGAAGAAAAAAACTATGTACTACAGGCCTTTACATACTAGGGTTGCAGTAACTTGTGGAGGCATTCTTTCTGATGAATCGAACGAACCGACGTTTTTTTTTCCCGAAGACGACTTTATGATCGTATAACGTCGACCTCATTCGAGCTAACACAATCACACGAAGAAATTTGACTCGCGTGGCGGGAATTTGATCCACCCCCGATCCATGGTGTGAATGACCTTTCCACGTCTCGGTTTTCAAACTAATAACACTGTTCCGCAAAGTTGTTTCAATACTCTTTCTCCGAGGAGCTATAAGTTCCTCAGCGGGGATAACAGTTTGCCTCCGTGGGTTCAAACAGGCCGATGCCGGGCCGTCTCTCGCCGCGCCGACCTCGGCACTATTTACCTATCCTTGGACGAGCTGTCCGAGCGATAGTTTTCTCAGCCGAGAAAATACGGTTGACCTCTAATTTAGCAACAGCAAAATTCTGCCAAAGAAAAGACACGAACCACTCGAATGGAGAGGTTTACCTTTGGTCTTTTGATTTTATCGAATGACGAAACAATGGTGCGCTTGTAAAGCTTCCCCCAAAAAGCTGGAGCCTTATAATGTCTGACCTTCCTTGAGCTTTGCATGGATCCGTAGAGCAAAGGGGGTTATCCGTCAACACCGTAACACCATTTAGTGACATGAAATAGCTGACTTATTGTTTGGAATTGGTCAATTTCATGCGTTCAGTCAAGGTGATCTGCGTTTCTTTTCTCTCTCATGTCGTCTGTTGCAAAATTTTAAAGGTTGTTTGGATGTAAACAAAACTTTTGACAAGCTCTGACGGAGAGGTTAACATTTCATGTAAACAAAACTTTGACAAGCTATGCGAGGGAGAGGTTAAAATTTCATGTAAACAAAACGTTGACAAACTATGATGGAGAGGTTACAATTTCATGTAAACAAAACTTTGACGAGCTTTGAGAAAGTTAACAATTTCTAGAGTACTGTATAGATGCACGGGACCCTCTTTCAATTATTTTCTAATACAAAGAAATGTGCAGGCTTGTTGATGTCAGACTATAATTTCCCAGGTAACCTTTTCAAGGAGTCCACAGACTCAGACGCATGCCATACATCTTCATCCACAGCAGTCTTGGTTCAAGACCTTGTTTGTATTATTCCATCACGATCCATCGGTAAATAGCACAAGGAGGGTCTAGACTGGCACAGTACAGGTAGACGGCCCTATTATTGGTGAAGTATTGTGATATGATAGAAGTGTGGTTGCTTGTTCAAATTCAATCGGGTGCCCTTTTACACCAGCGGGATACCAAATTGACCAGGCCAGCCCCGGGTCGGCTAGACTGTTGTGGCTAGACTAAAATTGACCCTTAGTACCCGGTGCTTGTCATGAACACCGTCAATCATAATAAACTGTTTGATCGAAACTTGACCATGGTGTTGGATCAGACTCTATTTAATGAACCTTGACTGGTTGACCACTGTTTATCGAAGGGCCGAACGGTGCGTTCAGCGTCAATGCCAAAAATGCACTTCCATATATGGTTCATGTTAAAATAACTGCTTTAACTCTGTGTCTCAGTCAAAGAGCTTTGGTTGATCTGCTTGGGTCTAGGAAGGGGAAGGGGAAGGGAATGCACATTTTCGACATCAACAACACTAGTACGACATCAGTTTTTAGTTTTTACAGGTAAACTTGCGTCTAATGCCACGTAACGGCAGCATATATACCCATAATTAGACTAACAGTCCGGGAGTCAAATCTCAAGCATGTTCCAGCGTGGATCATTCCAGGAATTAAGGCCTAATTGCGGTATCTCTGAATTACGCAGTAGGTTGTCACAGATTTAAAGTAGGCTAATATGTTTCAGGTTTAGTTTGATGCAAGTTGTCAATGTATGTTTTTACATAACATAATGACGTCAAGATGAGCACATTGCTACTTACTTGAGCACGGAATAAAAGTGTTGAATTGGAATGCGAAATGGCACTGCGGTTCTATTATAGCAGCACGATCCACAAGGACGGACACTGCATGGTTAGATCTTTATCTGCGGTGATTTTGGAATCTCAATCGAGCATGGCTCTCACTTTAAAAAAAAAAAAAACCTTCCGGGCCAGAAATGACCCGGATCCAGTTCCGTGGGGTCTGATGACCCATATATTGGTCAGAATTTTATGACCAAGAATCTGTGTCAGAATGACCCAGAAATGGATCAAACTGACGCATAATCCGAGCTAACATCCCATTTTATTACTCTTTTCTGGGTCAGCCTAAACCTGGGATGGCGGGGTCAGGCCTGGGACCCGGAATCCGGGGGTCGATTTCACAAAACTCTTCCTAACTAGACTATCCTAGGCAACTAAGATGACTAGTCTAAGCAATGCTAAGAGATAGAACTAGTCCTAAGTACTGGTCCTAACTTAGGACTAGTCCTATCTCTTAGCATTGCCTAGGACTAGTCCTAAGTTAGGAAGAGTTTTGTGAAATCGACCCCGGGTTAGGTCTGACCCGGAGAGTGTATGGAACAACTGTCATCACTCTGACCACCATGGATGTATAGAAGCTGACCCTCATAATGTTGTGTATATACACTCATGAGATGTTCATCACCAAGCAGCCGTTGTCATTGAACAGTTCAACCTAAATTGTAAGCCTCTTCAAGCAATAGCCTTTTCTCTCTGATATCTCTTTCTCGTGTCGTTGAAATGGTGTCCTTCCAGCTAACGAATCAACCCCCTTTCTACCCTCAAGGTGTTTTACCTCATGCAGTCCCTTCGGCATCCATGGCCGTTCATATACCCCAATTACCACCCACAAAAGGTGTGTTAATCCTACTATTATACACATCTTTCTTGTACTCCTAAATCGGGAGGACATTTGCCCTTTCGCTGCAGCTTGTCCTTCCTCCTTAAACGTTATTGTCTATCGAGCAGTTAATGCCAAAACACAAACAAGTACGTTCGATCTAACATTATGGTTTAGGAATGGCTGATGGATGCACCTCACAATGAGGTGTTCCGGTGAAGGATATTCCATCATGAAATCACATTTTTTTTGGTTCACGGGATCCCCCTTTGGTCATTTTTTGGATCGGCTGCAAAAGTTCTTTTGTGGGGAGGTTAAAAGTATAATACGGATCCTAAGCCGCCAAGAGCACCATGCGGAAGGATCCTATTAGGGTGTTCGTGCTGAACTCTACTTGGGATGAGATTTTCGCCTTGAAAATATTTACTTGTGAAGAAAACAAACTGATGAGTGATATAAAACTATCTTCTTGCTTTACATACAGTGGGAGAAAACGATCAGTTGATGAGGAACATTGCTACTCAATCATGTCTGAGCATGGAGGTACTGGTGTAAATGAGAATCTATAGACCCACGGCATCCCTCCCACTGCACCCTTCCCTTTGAGATCCATGCAGTTGACCACTCAACACTTTCATGGTTTAAGTACCCAAAGTTACGCAAAAACTTACTATTTTGCATGTAAGCCCCACCTATATTTTGTCACTGATAAGAATGAATACACACTGGCATCTCCTGGATCAAATTGACCCTGATGCCGGGTTCCAGGGGGGGGGGGGGTTGACTCAATTCAGCTGTGACCCACAAAGCTGGTTCAGAAATGGGTGTTAACTGGGATCTTCGTCAATTTGAGCCACTTTTTGGGATCATTTTGACACAGATTCCAGATCATTATACCATGGAGGTAGACATTTCTACCTCCACGATTATACTGACCCAAAAATCGGTCAGGTCCCTCGAGGACCCACATCCGGGTCAATTCTGACCAGGCAGTTGTAGGGTGAAAGCGCTAAATTACTTTTTAATTCAGTTACACTCTGACAAAACTTGTGCTCATTACTGTGTTTATATACTTTGCTGCTAGCAGGCCTAACTTTTTAAAAACCATCTTATAAAAAAATATTTATATTGTTTACTTCCTGTGTGCACCGACCTCTTTTTTCTATCTGTGGCAGCTGATAAACCAATTATCAAAAGAATGAGACCCTACGAAGGACAAAAAACAAACCAATACCCAAACATAAACCAAACGCTATTTGTACGGCCGATTATTATAGGGGCAAATTATTAGACTAAACTGTTATATAACCATTTTTTCTGGCACGCACACAGAGAAGGTTATGGCACGACGTATCTGTCAATGCCAAGTTTCCGTCATAGATACGCCACCTGCCACAGCTAAATTCTAGCAGTAAATAAAACCAAAAAATAGCCTTAAATCAAGGCTAAAGCTTTTCGTGGTTGCCATTCATTTAAAAGTCATCACATAACTCGAGGTCACAAGCAGCAAAGGATTTTGTTCACACTGGGACGATATGTACCTTTGTTTCTTGGTGGTACCGTGGTGAGGGTTATGTGGTGACAACAAAAAGGCCGGTATATAGACTGCAATTTGACGGTAACTTCAGATCGGTTTTGAACTAATTATGTGATGTTTTCACGTCTGCTGGTAAAAATAGATTGCATGTACGTGAATGTGCATTTTGCCTCTTTTTACAGGGTTATGCCAGAGTCTATACATGCTGTGCACCTGATCAAGTCAGAGTGCCCGAGGAGACCAGTGTCGGTTGGCATGTCTAACTATTATTAACCATGGAGGTAGAATAGACAGGTTATACTATTTGAGCAAGGGAATGATCAAGGATGACCATGACGATCTGGTGTTCCGTTCCAACTTGAGAATTGTCCCAACTATAGTTTCGTCCCAACTGTAGTTAGGACCGGTCCCAACTCAACTGTTACAGTTGGGATGGCCCAACTATAGCTGGTGTCCAGAGATCGATCTGACACCAAACAGGGAACCAGCGGCTGTTACACATTGTTTGGATGGTTGCAACTATAGACTGATAGGTGGTTACGTGGTGAGGGTAAATTCAGTTGTGTGTACGTATTGGAGAAACAATTCATGCTCTCAAGTTTTTTTTTCTCAAGCCAAGAGAAACTTGAGAGGATCGACAAATACTTTGGAGGCCCAATTACGGTCACTATCACTATCAGGCAATCCATGTATATAGACGGCCCGTCCCATAACAGGCAATCCCAGGTATAGACGGCCCGTCCCAACCGTAACACTCGAGGTGGGACCGGTCCAAACTACAGTTGGGACGATTTTAAAGTTGGGACGGAATACACGAAACATCCACAAGTAGTACCCCTAAAAATGAACCGATGGCTTCAACTTTGGTCTCGGAAACCATATTCTAGACATGAGGACAATACACGGAGGAACTGCAAGAACAGAGATGCAGCTGTGGGAGGTATTGTAGCCCCGTGCGGATTAGGGATTTTCAGGAGCAAGTAAATTAGAGCTAATCCAGATAAATCCCAATTCCCATTAGATCCAGTTTCACTAATTAGCTCTCTAATTGGGGAGGGACTGGAGGGGCCAACTGTACGAGGAGTCAGGCGGGAATGGGATTTGGGTATAGAGGCTCTTAATCTCATGTCCGCCCGCATCGGTGTGCAACTGCCAACAGTACAACTGATGGCTGGGCATAATACTAAATAACGTCTTGAGCCAAGACTATAGGAGTAGGCGGGAGTTTATAATTGTAAAAGCTCCATGGAGAGATGTTTTTCAAGGGATGTTTTCCATCTTCCCTGAGTAAGTTTGATAACATCGCGTGGCCAACAGAAAAAAGGCCGCGGGTAGAGGAGTTTCTTGGGCAGTGGGTCTCTGGTAATTAATGGGAGTTACAAACCGGAAGGTCCGGTGGAAACAAGCTCAACACACACCTGAAGATAATAATAATGTGGATGTCAATGACCGTGGCGGCCAATGGCACCGGGTTATACGCACCACTTTGCAAATAGTGTCCATAGGCCTAGTTATTTAGTTTGTTCAATAACAAACTCCTATGTCTTTATGTGGATACCGAGGGGGTATTAAATACTTCTGTCAGCCCACTTCACAGGCTACACAGGAAGTATTTGGGTTTGTCTTACCACACGCACCGATCCACCGCAATAAGCCGCTAGTCAGAAAAAATCCGTATCAACTTGTTTAATCTCATTGTGAGCGTGTCGATTTCCCTTTTCAAGCAAATCAAATAAAAAGTTGTTTTCGAGCTATAGCGACAATAAATATTGTTTATGGGATTGAAAGACTGCCTAAATACAGTTTACTGATCATATCGGCAGAGGGGAGCGGGTGGGTCATGGAGGGGGGGGGGGAGTGTGGGGGAAGGGGGTTCGCTGGACGGTAGGTCAAGTCGTATCATTGTTGGTCAGCGGATTAAACACGGTCTGTTGTAAAACCCAACGAAACGGCAGTTTGGCCACCAGTTGAATGACCAAGGAGGTTTAGTACCCCCAAAGGTACTTGGCCTGATATCCGAAAGAATTTTTTATGAGATTGTTTTTTTCTCTGAACAAATTTTGACAGATGATACAGTTTCAAAACGAACATTATGCAAACAAAAAATCACTTTTCCAATAATGCCAAGCACAATGCACAAAATACAAGTAACATGCAAAACGTGGCTGATGGGCGTGGGGTAATTTCCGAATCCTGGACTCAAGATAATGTTTAGTCTTTAATTAAGTACCACATAGTATTGAATTTTTGTTTTTGTGTATGTGGGTGTGCAAGACCTTAACAGCTAAACGAACGCTGATAACTAAAATAGCTAATTTTCGTATCTATAAAAATAACTATTTAAAATTTAAATCTAAATTTGTTCGGGTCATATCGGCCAGAAATAGGACCTCGCATCTTTAAATAAAGTAAAGTAAAGTCCGGCCTGAGCCAATATGGCTCATCAGGCCGGTGTTTATATCCTGTTTCCTTTGCACTAAATGACTGAGAATATTTTCCCTGCGGACAGGATGCCATTCCACCGCAGGTAACCCCCCCCCCAAGCTCTCACTGGTACCCATTTGTACTCCTGGGTAGAGAGAAGCAACCATGATGAAGTGCCTTGCTCAAGGACATAAGTGTCGCGGCTGATCAGGCCAGGATTCGAACCCGCAAACTGTAACTTAAACTTGAGTCCACAGCCCCAGACCGCTCGGCCACAACACCCAACTTAGCATCTTTAAAGGAACATTACAGAATTGGTAAAAAAACAACTTGTAAAATATACTTTTTGATCACAGATTTACATAAAACTTAAACGGTCTAACGACGATGACAGTGGAGAAAACATCCCTTGAAATATTTCTGTCCGAAATGCCATACTTGATGAGAAATTAATAAACTAATTTTCCGATTGGAGTTTATCGCCCAGTGAGCGTTTTATTCATTTTGTGAATCTATATGATTTCATGCAAAAGTGTAATCGGTTTTTCACTATTTTCTCGTGACCCAGATGGCCGATCGATCTCAAACTTCTACAGGTTTGTCAGTTTATGTATATGGTGGATTACATAAAGTGCTTACACTGCCAGCAACTGTTTTGTTAGCAAAAACCATTATGTAATGTTCTTTTAAACAATACAAGATAAGTTACCATAGCAATAACCAAATCTCTCTCTGAGAGAGATGATCATATGGATGTTAAAACGTATGTCGTTGACCCTCTGCTAGATATGGTTAGCTATTGGGGGTTACTTCCGAGTTCATCAGGGCAAAGAGTACGGAACATAAAACCAGAACACATAATAATAGGTCACCATTCCTTGTGGGCTCACAGCATTCTCCTTTGGGTACAATTATGTATTTCTCAGAAAAAAAAACACCACATCTGATAGTTCTTTTTCTCTAAGGGATTGCGGTTCAAGAAAGTGTTCTCACAACACATACAAAAAAGTCTCAGTAAGACATTACACCTCTCCAGTCTCCACAGAAGGTCCTATGAGCTAGGACCTGACACCTCCTTCGCAGTCCCCCGCTAGCAGGGTATAACTGAAGGGTAAGGAAGTAGCTATTTATGTCACAGCTTCCCGCTACTTTTTTTACAACAAAAGTACCCACATAGCAACCCTCGCTGCGCGTATCGTCTGACCACCGACCTCCACTGTGGAGTTTACATAGCAACCCAACGCTCCGGGGCGCTCGCGGTGGGGGAAGGAATTCATTCTGGTTCACACTTGTTTTGCAAATAAAGCCAATTTACTTCTCAATTTCGACAAAGGGTGTTTCTTCTTTTTTCCCCCCTAACTTTGCCGTGGAGTTTGATAAATTGGGAAATTGAACTGACGGTTATTAGTCATTCGAAGGATTTCGAAGAAGTCATTGTCATAATGTCATTTTCATTGTCACTATGGAACGAACTCCCCCCAAATAGAATTCCGACAAGTCACTCACTACATATACCAGCTTCAAAACTCATTTGAAAACTTGTTGTTGTGCTTAAAGGACAACATCACAGAATTGGTTTTTGCTAACAAAACAGTTGCTGGCAGTGTAAGCACTTTATGTAATCCACCATATACATAAACTGACAAACCTGTAGAAGTTTGAGATCGATCGGCCATCTGGGTCACGAGAAAATAGTGAAAAACCGATTACACATTTGCATGAAATCATATAGATTCAAGAAGTGAATAAAACGCTCACTAGCGATAAACTCCGATCGGAAAATTAGTTTATTCATTTCTCATCAAATATGGCATTTCAGACAGAAATATTTCAAGGGATGTTTTCTACTGTCATCATCATTAGACCGTGTAAGTTTTGTGTAAATCTGTGATCAAAAAGTATATTTTACAAGTTTTTTCTTACCAATTCTGTAATGTTCCTTAAAAATTTCGTTTATTTAACTCATTGTATATAGGCCCATGCACTTGCTTCTGCATCTCTCCTGCGCCAGGAGTGTCTTTTTAGACAGACATGGTGCATTATTAATGGCCACTATTATTATTGTTATTGTCATAATGGAGTATTCAAATAGCAAGTGCCGTGTGTACACAGTGTCTGACACCAACATTGTTAACTTCATGTCTGTGAGATTTTCTGATTGGCTTTTGACTGGACCAGACATGTACCAGACTTGGAATTTCATCTTTGAGAGGGCAAGGCCATTTTCATTTGGCAAAAGGGGCACCTTCGGTAGAAACTCCTAAAGTTTATGGGAAACTTTGGAAGGGGCACCAAGGCCAAGACCAGGGGCAAGCAGAGGACATGGCCTCCGTGTAATTAGGCCAAAAAAACGTTTAGCGTCCTGCCTTTTTGAAATAAGAAGGAGGAGGGCCTTTTTTTGATTTTATGGCCGCCCGACAATTTTTTTAAGACAACCGGCCGGGCTATTTTTCCAAGACCTTTGCCAGCTCTGTGTTTTTTCGGTGTGCTAAGGTTTTAAAATAAGATCTTATTTATTTTTTTAAAAATATATATATTTTTTCGTCAGGTAGCCTATCGTTCAAATGTATCCTTTAAAAAGGAAAGAAAAAGGAGGCGGCCTCTAAAAAGGAATTGGGTGGGGACGCTGAACATGTTTGTTTTTTATTTGGCCTTACAGGCCTGATGTACAACATTGGTATTGGACAAAGACCGGTTATCAGTACTCTATGTGACCCTACTCATACGTGAAATAACAAACCTGTGAAAATTTAGGCTCCGACGGTCATCGGAGTCGTGTGAAAATAGGAAAACAAAACTGATATGTTTTCACTGTTTTCAAACATCAAGTTTTGGACTCGCGAGATCAAAACTAATTGTTTTACTCATTTCTCAAAATCTAAAACATTTAACGAAAAAAGAAGAAGAAGTTTTATGGGAAGTTTTCCCACATGGCCAACTCTAGCCCATATCATGTAGGCCCTATGTGCAAATCTGTAAACATGATTTATCTATTTACTTGTTTTTTAAATAAGATATTTTTTTATCTGACTAATGTTGTGCTTGAATCGTCAATTTGGTCAAGATCCACTTTTATTTTACTTTGAAACTCAAAACCCCAAAACATGCATTAACCGCGAACATGCTACAAAGAGAACTTCCAGGAGAATAACATTAAGAATCGTAAATAGAGACACATGGAAAGGTTTTCACTCTCCCCCCCCCCCCCCGTCCACCACCGGCCACCACCACCTCCAGCAAACACCCACCTATAGACGATGTGACCTGTGACATCACATGTTTACAAAGAGCCACAGAGCCTGGACTTCCTGCAGGCACGATTTGTACACATCTCCATGGAAGAAAGCATAAAATCTTATATTTTATGGAGATTGCACTGTCTAATTCTTATCAACTTTTGATATGATGAAAGGGGGCACATCTAAAAACCTGTCCAGCTTTTACTTTCATAACTCTTGGTTTTATGTGGAAATTATGACACAAAATGTCAACTTTCCCATAGGACCAGTGTAGTATCTTGCCTGCCAGAATACTCAAAGAATGTACAAGGTCACACTTATTGTAAACAACGTTCACATGGTCTATACAGTGGTACATCTGCCCCAAAACACCCACCCCGAGTGACCAAATAGCCATCCAATCATAATCCAGAAAAACAGCAAAGTGAAACATTTGAATTCAAGAGGGTGACGTTTTGTAAACTCCACCTCTCTCTCTCAAAAAAAATGACAACCAAAGTTATTCCATCGTACACCTATAATAACTTTCCCATTAGCATTGACTGATTTTTACCGAAGAATGAGACCATTCAAGTGTGACAAATGCCATACGATAGTCTTGTCAATGTCTCCACAAAAGCACCGCCTCTCTTCGACTTTGAAAGCATGTTGTAAATCACGCAAGGACTTTTTAAGTCTGCACTGTCATTTTACGAGGTGTTAGATGTCATTGTCGGTTGAACCTTTACTCACATTTTTCCTTTTTTTCCCGCCGTTAACATTTCTGTATTATGGGCTCTCCTATTAATGGAAAAATAGCCCATTGATCACTTCTTGTCAAGTGCAAATTCAACTTCCGATTCTTTGTTGGATTGGGGTCATCCTTTGTCAAAAATGCAGCACCGCGCTGAGGGAACGCTCTGCCGAGACAAGATACTTCCGATGACGTCACGTGGGAGCACCCAGCCATGGCATGCCACGGCAGACCTATACCTGTTGCACCTTTGTGTGCCGGTGACACGAGTTTTGTATGTAGAGTGTATTCATTCAATATACAAAAAAGTACACGATATCCCAAAACGGTTGATTGATGGAGCGTAGAGTTCAAGTTGAAGGCGAAGTCGGTCTGTCTATCGCCCTTATACAAATCACGGTGTACAGAAAAAAAACCATAGCATTCTGCAAGTGTCTATTTTAGCCCCGACGACTATAAAAGGTCTTTTCACACTGGGGCAAAAACCAGCAGATGATTCGCAGATAGGCCAACGAACTCTTGTATCTATTAGGAATGGATACATCGTGCGACCCTTCATCCATGGTGCCACCATCCATCATTGTGTATTATTCCAAATACTGACAGTTATAATGATTTTCTAATGTTGGTTACCCGTCTGTGTATATGGCAAGCCGTGGCTGGACGGTTTATGAGCACCGGACTCAAGCTCTGGTGTTTCTGATCAGCAGAGTGTGGGTTCGAGTCCCTGTCGTCGCACTCGTGTCCTTAAACAAAGATACTCAACCATAATTGATTTGTCCTTTGGATGGGACATTAAGGCGTATGGCCCTTGTTCCAGGATTGGTAGTGCACGAAAAAGAAACCTTGTTTTTTACAGGTTTTCTTGGGCTTGCAGGCTACAGTGATTAAGTTCACTTATGAGGCACCATTGGTTTTATTTATACCAGAAATACACACACAATAACAATAATCAAGATCGGACGTGTAGGCATGTAGGCCTATTGTTTAATACTAATGTGTTCTTTAACTCATAGGCTATGGGTAAGGATACCGTTTTAACGATCTCTGACGAAAAAAAAAAATCAAAATAAATAAGATCGTATTTTTTAAATTTAGCACACACAAAAAACACCACACCGACAAACACTGGCAACCTTGAAAAAATAGCCCGGCCAGTTGTCTTGAAAAATGTGTAGGCGGCAACTTTTGATTACATTTTTTTTAAAGAAAAGGCCCTCCCCTTCCTTTTTTTTTTTAAAAGGCAGGACGCTAAGCATGTTTTTGTATCATTATATTATTTTGGCTAAACTATAAGGGCGCGTCTTACAAGCGCCTTTTTGAAATATTTTGCCTCTGCGGGGGAGGACTGACTGACACCATCTTTGATAGTGTTGCAACAACCAACATGAACACATCTGGAAGGAAATGTGCACAAATAATATAACAAAAGCCAAGTATCAAGACATTTTTCAAACTTTGAACAAGTTTGCACGTTGTACTGTATCACGTCCACACGTATCGTTTACCGCACACCGTCTACGTCACAAATGTGTCCCCTATTAAGGGCATGGGTTTAATTCACCCCAAACTTTAGTCATTATTTATTTAGTTATAATTTCTGGCGATATAATTATCCTATACATTTTAACAAGCTTGCATTCATATGTTAATAAGTGCATATTTTATAGTTTAAACTTTAAAACAAAATCCACTTTATAGGACCTTTAATATGCCTATATACTTGCCCATACAATTTATGAATTACATTCTTTCCCCGCGTCCTTGGTTAAATAATTAAGTTTTTTTTTCCCGCGCCCGTTGGTATTTTGAGCAAACAAAGGAGCAGCTTTTCCATCTTTCGTTTTCAATGAGAATAACCGGTTACACTCTGACCCGTTTCCCGGAACGTTATAATAGTACGACTGTCGACCCAATCAAAAGATTTTTTTACTAGGTTCTCGAATGGGAGTTCCCCAACTGAGAAATCCACATTAAAGGCAAAGCATACCTTTGGTTTTTAGAACCGTTTTTGTTTTAATCCTATATGTAGATATATACAATAAAACTAACCTGTGAAAATATCGTTTCAAAAAGTGGTATAGCGTTTTTGAGATATTGCCAAAAATCCGGAGCGGTTATGTCCACGCAGGAAGAATTTATCCGCAATTGGAATACACAATTTGAGAAACGTTTCTGACAGAAATGCTTCTCTGATTTTTTTCTTCTGATGCCACATTACTCCGAAGTGAAATGAATCTCAAAATGCTTTATACTATCGAAAGCTGCTGTACCTCTAACCAGTAAGTTTTTATTGCCATTCATTTCAAGAGTGATTACCAAAAGTATACCTTCCCTTTAAAGCAGACCAACTGAGTGGGCTGCGATGCGCAAAGCGGTTAAAGAGATGTGCATTCGTAAATCTGAAGTATAAAGTTTTCAAGAATACCACAAAATGGACCCCAGAAACTGTCACGAAAATATTACCTTTACGGTATAGTTCTATACTTTGAAAGCTCCCGGTTCAGAATTGATCCGGTTCCGGATCCTAGGTGACCTGGGCTCGATTTCACAAGGGATCAGACTGATCATAACTGCAAATCCATCGCAGTTGCTTAGCAAAGAGTGATGTCACAATACAAATCACTATGGTAATACTGATAACTCATCTTACGATGATTCTTAGTGCTTTGTGAAATCGACCCCAGACCCATCTCTGTGCCAATGTGACCTGGAATAGATGTCAAAACGACCAGGAAATGGGTCAAACTAACGCAGAATCCAAGCCATAAAACCCCATTTTAAAAAGCTAGTTCCCTGGTCAGCCTGACCAAGGAATGGGCAAGGGCCCCCGAGCCCCGGAGTCAGGGTAAACTCTGACCAGGCGGGAGTTTGTACAGAGTAGAGCAGCAGGAAGAACGATGAAGCAAAATGTGCTGGGAAGCCAGTCACATTTAGTGAACGTTGTTTGGTACTTTGGATGGGTATAGTCTTGTTTGTGCTGAGCAAGGTTTGTTTGTGCTTAGCAAAATTGTGTGTGTGTAATCTATTGAAACTGACCACAGTACGTAATGAATGAGCTTTTTCACCGATGAAGAGGACCGTACCACTTAAAAAAAAACTCCCGAATCAGATTTGAACCGGATTCTTGGTCTCGGGGGCCTGACTCATTTCTTGGTCAGGCTGACCGGGAAACTTGTAAAGACAAAATATTTTGACTCGGATTCTGCATCAGTTTGACACAGTTTGGAGTCAGTTTGACACAGTTTGGGGTCAGTTTGACACAGTTTGGGGTCAGTTTGACACAGATTCCGGGTCATACTGACCCAGAAATGGGTCAGGCCCCAGTGAGACTTGGAATCCGGGTCAAACATGGGTTTCTTTTAGAGTTCAGGATAAACTTATCCTGACCAACGTGAAGAAAGAGAAACTAAAAGTTGATCCCGTCTCCTGTTCGTCTGTCTTAATGGACACAATCACCATTGAATCCGGAACAGTGACAGAGGATGACGAAGAACGAGGTGGACAGGGGACAAGAAATCGCAAGACAACATCAAGGAAGTGGAGATGGCAATGTGGTGAGAGTTTGCCAACAGAGTGCAGTGGGGGACAGGGAGGTATCATGGGGAAAGATTGTTGCGAAGTCATTTATTAGTGGTGCCTCCAACCATGGAGAAAGGACCCAGTCCTTTCTCTATGCTTCAACGGACCCTCTTGTTAAAAGGGACGAAAGCTTTCGTCACTGTAACAACCATTGTGTCACGGCCCACATCTTTTTAAAAATACCGAGCTTCTATTAAAGGCAGGGTATACTTTTTGTTAACTGTCAAAGACCAGTTATCCTCACTTGGTGTATCCCAACATAAGCATAACACAACAAACCTGTGTAAATTTGGGCTAAATCGGTCATCGAAAAAATATAATGAAAGGAAAAAAAACCATCCTTGTTGCATAGAATTGTGTGCTTTCAGATCCCGAGAAAGGCTTCATGCCGGCTCAGATTCAAATTTTGAAGTAAACAAAATTACCTCTTTCTCTAAAACTACATTACTTCAAAGGGGGGTCGTTTCTAACAATGTTTTATCATATCAACTGCTCTCCACCATTCTTTACCAAGTAATTTCTGTATTGTCATTAACTTGTGGAGTAATTTCCAAAAGTACATCAAGTACGTGGTGTGTGCAAAAGCTTGACGTTGAACGGCAACACCCTTGAAGTTTTTAAAGTACGAATTGTCCGTATAGGAACAATAGACAGAAGAGATCATCTCAATTTTGGTTTAGAAATTCGGCCATCACCGATGTAATGAATAACCAATGCCCGTTGTATTCGAATCAGCTCATTGATTCAAATACGCCCCTACACTGCAACAACTGGGGTCGATTTCACAAAACTCTTCCTAACTTAGGACTAGTCCTAGGCAATGCTAAGAGATAGGACTAGTCCTAAGTACTGGTCCTAACTTAGGACTAGTCCTATCTCTTAGCATTGCCTAGGACTAGTCCTAAGTTAGGAAGAGTTTTGTGAAATCGACCCATGGGGTGTTAAAATTGACACCATTGACACATTATAGATACCCCAAAGAGAATTGAATTGAACATTATAGGGTGTTAAAATAACTCAAATGTAATTGTTTTGGCAGAAATTAGTGTTATTTTAACACCCTATGATGTAAATGTTGATTCTTTTTTGGTGTCTATATGTGACAACACCCATGGTGTCAATTGTAACACCCCAGTTTTGCAGTGTACTAAAGGCCCCTGAAAAGTAAAGTTGTCACCATACTACCACAATGTGTATGTATAAAATTTAAATAAAAACACTAATCAACGACTAATAATGATTTCATTTTCTTGTGCCTGCACATCCTACTTCAACCAAGTTTTACGAAGCCACTAGAATGTTTAGCCGAGTTCGATGGTAGGTCAACAACACCTCGTCTGCAACCCCCCCCCCCCCCACCCCTTCTCGGTCACCCGTGCACCCATCATACATCATTTGGATTGTAAAGCTAATTTAACAAACTTATAGGAATTTTTCAACAAGTCGGAAAGGCCCCCATGGCAGTAACCTCTCCGATTGAACTCCTGTGGACTTAGACGATATCTCCACCCGATATCGATTTGCCCCATTCAACTACCACTCAATTATAATGTGAGCCAATGCATACCCGTCAACCTTGAAGTTGAAAAGAAGGGGAGAGAAAAAAAATGCGTTTCTCCTTTAATTCTTTAGAAACTTTATAAAGTATATTATAGTGGGACGCATGATTGAGTAAATCATAGCTGGAGGCACGTTCAACAGACCATTTTTTAATACCAGTTTTTTTTAGTGTATAGTTCATATTCCATGGGGCTCTACGCAGTAAAGCGAGAATACGCACGCCGCAGAACTGTGATACCTATTATTATATTATAATATACATGTACGTGTTCAGCTTATATTCACTATATACAACAATGCTGTGCAGACGCATTTATCACACGTGACGTCACGCCTTCCCCTTTCCACCCGAAACTAACGCTGATTTTGCTAACAGGATTAAACTGATTATGACTATCGAGAAAATCAAGTCCTTGGTGACGTAATTATTAGTAACGCTAGCTTAAACTCGACCTTCCAAAGAGATTTTCCATGAAATTTTGACATCTTAGAGTTCGTGGGGGTTGAATGATCCAAGTTCGCATGGCCTAAAAATGCATGCAAGAGACAATCATGGCGAAACGATATGACAACGGATTTGAGTCAGTTTAAAGTTTAATCAATAGGTCTATGGTTTAATTTTCTTCAAAGGAATATCGTAATCAGTTTTTATTTACAAGAGCATAAGATCCTTTTTATTTGATCGGTAGAATACGCGTCACGTGTCATCCATTATTTTGCCATGCATTTACTGCCGCGACGCTCCAAAAAATTAATATCGGATAGGCAACCGTCCAATATGGATGATTATTGGACGCTTCGCAGCTATGTTGAATGCATTTCGTTTGTGCAATGTCGCACATAATTACTCCGTGAAATCTGGCTTTTCTTTTCACTCGGCTTCGCCCAGTGCAATGGAGTAGTCCTGATTTCACCTCGTGATACTTTTCTGCAATATACTCTCATTTATGCTCCCAATATTTGTCTAATATTTCCGGCCCATTTCAATAAAGCGCTGATGAAAACCAACTTGTGAACATTTCATCAAACTCGATTCACACGTTTTAGAGAAATCAACGAAAAACCTGTGTTTTTGTCGGGACTTTGTGCACATTGCTATCGGGCTTATATCGAATGCGGCAATTAAAATAAGCAGGGGCAATTAACGGGGTTTCTGATACTTATTGTTTATGATTTATGTACAGTCATATTCAGCTTGTTTCAAATCTGGCAACATAAATAAACAGCGGTGATGAATGGGGTTTCATACATAAATATTCTTTCTGGAGGATTGGTATACTATAACCGGTCGAACTTTGATAGAATAATAACAACAGGGATTTTCAACACATGATGACTTTCTGGGCCAAACATCCAAATGAATGGGGTTTATAGTCTGTGGTTAAAGCAGTCAGAGCATGGGTGGTAAACCTCACATAAAACAATCAACAGACAAACACTGTTATATATTTGTTCTCTCAGGACCATCACCAACGAAAACCTGTGTTCTAGTCCAAGCAGTGCTGCAACAGAAGGTGGGTATGGGGCTAGAGCCCCCCCCCCCCCCAGCTCAGAACCCTTGCTCCCCCTCTTTTCCCCTGCTCCAAATGATATCGAAAAAAGCACATTAATGTATCACACAGGGTTTGTAGAGCCGACAAAACAGTCGCACTGACAGTGTTCATGTTTTGTGTGATCAACCATAATATACATCAAACAACAAACCTGTGAAAATTTGCGCCGAAATCAGTTGTGCGAGTCAGGAGAAAATAGTGAAAAACCATGCACAATTTTCAGCATGTGAACACAATCATTGTCCATAATGTTGGTTGTGACAACTGAAATCACCCGTTGCGTTTTCTATACATTTCAGAGAAAAATATTATTAATCACAGAAAATAAATGGTTCTATAGATGAACTTCTTAATCAGTAAGCTTTCAGACTAAAACTCAACAATAATGTCTTTATCCTTATCAATCCCCGTAAAATACCTTTAATGGTTCGATCCATTAAATAGCCCGCCCCCATAGTTACTCTTTTGCCCTGCTTGCACCCCCCCCCCCACCATTGCACACCCCCCCCCCCCCATTATGAAAATTAATGTCTGGGTCAAGTGTTTGAAGACTGCTTCCGTTAATAAACCGATTACGATCTTGTTAAGCCGAGTTTGGACTTTGATTAATGACACTTAGTGACCGACAAAGCCGGTTAAACCAATACAAGATAATAGTCTCAATAAACCGCGACGTTAAAGAAGCAGTTTACATTCAATTTGTGATATTTATGAACGGTTTACGCCCAAGTTGTTGCTAGGATTTTGTATTTTCTTTTATATTTTATAATAGGCCCTATCACAAATGGTTAATTTATAAATGTGTTAATTTGCCAATTGTCATTTTTCTCCCCGTTGTGATAAAAAGTTTTTACCAAACCTGTTAACTGAAATAATTTTCGAATTTAAAACGTTTGTATGGATTTATTTATTACGGTGCGTTTGAAACTGATCTGGGATTGTGTATAAATACGCATGCGTGATGGGTTGGCTCTCTCTGCAGTTACATAATAAATCGATGTGCAATAAATACTCTAGGCTCGTGCTATCTGCCTACGCTATTAGTAAGTCGTCCAATAGGTGCTGCTTAAAAACTTAAAGTGAACCTTAGCCTGCGCTAAACGTCGCACGTTTGTCGTGTCGAACTCAAACAGTTGTAAAATTAGGAATTAAATTCGACAAAGAGCGACGTTTAGCGCAAACCTTTATTTAAGTTCGCACTGCCGTGTAGCACGGCAAGCCCTGCCGTGCTACACGGTACGGCACGACACGGTGACAAACGTCGCGCTCATTGCCGTGTCGAAATCGAACTGAAAACATTGAGTTCGGCTCGCAAAAGTGCGACGTTTAGCGCAAGGCCTTATTCGAAAAATGTATTCTCGGACTTTAAGGTAGGTTCATTATACTTTGGCGATGACCCCGAAAAAAAAAATGCGTCTAATTATAATCAGAAAGCTACTTTTTATTAAGATGATATGGTAGTTAACATCTACGACATTATTTCTTATGAAGTGCACCCCCCCCCCCCGATTGTAAAAATATGTACACAAATTTGACTCTCCACAGATTGCATTCAGGCGACTTTTGTGAGATTCAAAATGACCGTTTGTACTATACTGTCACTTCTCTAAACGTGGATGGAGTCAACGTTCTTGATGGAAGTGCCGCGACAGTATATTTTGCTATTTTTCTCAAGATATAGAAACCATATTCAGCAGTAAAACTTTTACAGGTGACTTTGTATTATTTCTCTCTTACTAGTGGCCAATCATCAATCAGCATTGTGACCCTACACCTGCAAGTTGAAACAAGTGCATAATGTCTGAACATCAATAAAACTGTTTTTTTTTTTTTAAACATCGAAATGAATCTCCTCTCAATATCACTCTGTTCAACATAAGAATGAATCTTTTTTTAAAGTCTGTTCATTTGGTCTTCATTCAGCAGATATTTTGGTCTGCCTAATGATTTGATATCTGTACGACGAGCAGATTATTCGATTCGCCAAAACGCAGTAATAGGTCAAGAATGATTGCAACAAAAATACAACGCGCCTCGGTCACAATACTTGCAAACATTACGCGACCGAAATGCATGCGATTACAATGCTATCAGATAATATAAAGTCAACCCCCACTAATCAGTCAAAAGCGACGGATGCTGAAAACCACACGATAATCATTATCAAGGACACTTGCCTTGTCAACTTTAATGACTGGTCCGTTGGGTCACGTGACTAGAATGACCCCCCCTGTCTCAAATAGTTCCCACCTAAAACACATATCAGATATCAGCAGTTCCGCTGATGCAAAAAAATTCCAGTTGAGTTGAATCAGTTTAATACTCATAGTACACTTCCCCTATAACCTTGATTTCCCGTAGTGTTATTTAATAGTCGGCTATTTATTTTTTCGAAGCCACGAGTTCAGCTTGAGAGAGCTCGGCTTCGAGACAGCTCACAAGGTCTTGGCCATACATATTCCGTTGGTTCTGGAAAGCAAACTATAATTAAAGTCCGGAGTTAGGATAACCGACAGCCGGCCGATTCAACGGGGCCGGATCCAAGCCAGAACTTCCGTGATTCCCGTCAGAAATGACAGGCAGTCCGGAGACACGGTTCATGCTGACCATGGGAATTTCGAAGTAAAAAATATGCAACAAGATCAGGGTCACGATATCGAAGGGACATTGAGAAAAGAAAGATAGTCATTTCATAATCCATATCATATCTGTGACCTATTTACATAAGTCATAACTATACTGACTTAGGCCTATATTGATCATATATCATAATATTGTGAACAAAATTGTAATAACTATGACAGATCTCATAATTAAGCATAAGTCATATTTATGAGATGTACCTCATATTTATAAGTACATAGTTATGACCTGTTCTACGTCCTAATTATAAAATTTTAAGTTTCAATTATATACGACTCTCTGCTGGTTCTCTCTCACATGTCCCTTTCAAGCTTCCGTACAAATCTGACTTAAAAGAAGGCGTGTCTCAAGAGAAGTTTGGTAATGGGTAAACCAAAGCTTCCAAATAATTTGAAACGACCCTGCCCTTACAAAAATGGCATGGGTATGGAGGAACGAGGGTTGGATTGGTGGAGGGGTGTCATCCCACGGGGTAGGTTTACTTTGTACCTCAAAAGATAGTGTAAAAGATTACATAATAATATAATAATTGCTATTGTAGCAAAACGCCAGGAGATAACAGTTTGCGTGCGAAGCTTGTTGACCATAAAGTTATAAGGCCCTTGGGATAAGATGCACGTGTTATTCGCACGTAGTGTATTCAACATTGAGGGCGCATATCTGTGTTTTAATTCGGTCCGTAACTGGATTAGAAGAGTCTCAGATCCTCGACCCCGTTCTCACCCGAGCATCGTTGGGAAATAACCGGGGTCCACCAGTCTGGTAGAAGATCTACCACCGTCATACTCTGCAAACTATCTTCGTTGTACCGTAGAGCAAGTTGTAAAATACATCATTTCCTTGCTCAAACATTCCCCCATAATGTTCTCACTCGTCTATCTGTCATCTGACATTGTTTTCGACATGTGACGCTGTGGCCAATCCATGAGATATCAGTTCTTGTGTAGGATCATGACGATTGTCAAAATGCGAGTTCTACAGAGGACCCCCCCCCCACACACACACACACAACTGCATGTATCGTCACACCTTGTCTATATCGCTTAAAGGGTGTGTACAACATTGGTAAGACTAAAAATATAAATGTTCACAGATTTGCACATAACTTACATGGTATGAAGATGGTCATGGTGGGAAACTTCCCTTGAAATAGTTTTGCTTGAAACGCTATAGTTCTTGAAAAGTGAAAACATTAAAGGGGTCTTTTGTTTTCTTGTGAATCTGATTGAGCTTAAATTTTCACAGGTTTGTTATTTCATGGATATGTTGGGTTACACAAAGTGTGGATACTGGTATTTGACAATTACCAATGTTGTACACATGCTTTAATATAAAAGTCGAGAAAAAAAATCTGTTTTTGTAGTACAACTCTATGTAATTTGTTGATAAGACACTGTATATACAATTACATTATTAGTATTGTGGGCTGGCACAGTTTATCCTTGAAGCTTGAATCTTTCTTATGTCACGAATTCATCGACGTATGAGAACAAAGACATATCTGACCAAAAAAGTTGCTGAGCAAGGTTTCAAAACGGTGTACCTACATAAATAGTTTTCTTCTCCCACCCCAAATTGCCTGTTGTTGTGATCAAACTTTGTTTTATAAGAGCCGGAAATGTCAAAAAGTGAGAATAAAAGAGCGCGTGGGTTCATAGCTAAGAAGTCTCAGTGTTATCTCACAGGAGTTGAAGACCAGAGCCGCCAGATCGACACTTCCTGTCCAATTCCTCCCACAAAAAATACACACAAGATAAACTGTTAAATCTTTCCATTCCACCGAATCAAACTTTATGCTAGATTAACTCCTTTTTACAACTACTCTTTCGAGTATTTTTTCGTCTCATGGCTCTACCTAAACAGGCAAATTAGGTAGAATTGCGGTTTGCTCTGTACGCCTTAAGTAATAATCGTGTGACTCGTCAAACTATGAACTTGATTCAGGGAACTCACATTATGAACTGATTTGGTAAACAGCGTGTAGCTAATTGTGGCAACGATCAGGCGTAAGGAATGAACTTTGTGTGGCTCCTTTACCCCAATTCGAATGAGCGTCACCGGAAAGGGCTACGAATGGAGACTCTGGCCGGAGATGACCTAACTGTTCCACTGACTCCCTCTACTTCAAGATCTAGACCAAAGCTTGACCTACTAGCCTTGAATCTCGCATCCATTATGTGTTTTTTTGAACATGGGTAAGGTTGAAAATATAAATGTTCACAGATGGTCATGGTAGTAAACATCCCGTGAAATAGTTTTGCAATGCTATAGTTTTTAGAAAATGAGTAAAACATTTAGTCTTTATCACTGGTGATAAAATCCGATGTTTGAAAACAGTGAAAACATAAAAGAGGTTTTTTTCACTATTTTCTCGTAACTGCAATGACTGGTTGAGCTTAAACTTTCACATGTTTATTGTTTAATGTACAATGTTGGGTCACATACAGTGCATATACTGGTCTTTGACATTTACCAATGGTGTACATGTGAGAGAGGGATCCAAAAACATTTCAATCTGAGAAACGTTTCTGCATGGAAGTAACGTTTCTGGATTACTCTTCCGCTCCTGGTTTTCGGCGATATCTCGAAAACGCCACCACCTTTTGATATGAGAAATTTCCACAGGTTAGTTTTATGTTTTTATCTATGATTAAAACAATCGAACGGATCCAAGAGCTAAAGGCATGCTTTGCTTTGGTTTAACCGTTGGACAAGCTCAAACTGCACTGAGAGGGACTAATTTTTTAGTAAGGTCTTAGACCAAGACCGACGGTTTGCCCGAGTTGCACAATAAACTCTATGCATCCAGCAAACTTTATCCCTGGCTTTTTTTTGGGGGGGGGGGGTCCCACGGGTACAGATTGAGGACTGTAGTCACTACAACAGGCAGGGAGAGAGCCAACAAATACCAGCGTGGGAAGACGACATGTAAAAACACACTGCCCTTAATATTTTGGTTGTGACAACCGAAACTAGCTGTTGCGTTTTCATATTACAGGTTTTCAGACACAGTTTCCTCGAATATAACTTCATTTTTAGAGGGAATAATTTCACAGATATTAATGGTTCTATAGTTTGACTTCATAATCAGTAAGCTTTTAGACAGTGAAGCAGTGATGTTTTTGTTCCCTTACCAATCCTGAATACCTTTAATGCTGCGAGAGTATGTAAGAGGGTACCAATTGTTTGATGATTGTTTTATCTCTTGTTTTGGTACATTGTATCTAATTTTCCAGAAGGTTTATTTGCATTGAATGACACCCAAATCGTTTGCGATATCAGGGTGACAGGGTCCCTCCCTCTCGTGGGATGGAGAATATAATCAACTTGAAATTGGGCAATGATGACATGGTTACCGTAAGCAGGGTGGAACCCACACCACGTACGACCGTAAAACAGGTATCGTGAACTATAATTATAGGCCTTCCTCATAGCACCATTGCTCTTATTGCACAAGTTACAAAAGTTGATCCCATCTTCTTCTTTCTTTTTTAAAAAGTTCACATCCATTTAAAATTACCAGTTGAAGTTGTTGATTATAGCCCATTATTATTCTTAGCATCGTTTTTTTTTCATTACAAGAGCTGAGATTTTACTTGACTTGATTTAATAAAATGGCAAAAGGAAAATACATTCCAAGTAGACGAACAGACAGAAAACAGCAAGACGAAAAAATCTGTCTGTCCGGAATAAACACCAAAAAGTCAAAAGCTTATTTCCAATTGTGGTTCTCTGTCTGAGTGAAAACAAATTGGGGCACAGTCAATACCAATGGACGAAACAGTCAACTTGAAGGACAGCAGCAAAATACAAGCAAACTAATATAGGACGGAGGAGACTGCTCTTTTCTTGTAACCATGCTTTCTCATCGATTCTATTTTACCAGTTTGAGTGAAAGTCGTTATATTTGTATTACTGAGCGTCGTTTTTTTTCTCGTAACAAAAGGTGATACATTCCATCCTTCATGATCCACCTATTTATGAAGAGAGAAACAAAATTGTCCTCGTCTACTTTTTTTTGAGTTTCCTAATGGGAAAACCAGCGGGCCAGCAGCAAAGAATGGGGTCAGGAACCTGGCTGAACCATCCAAACCACAAAACTAACATCCCACAAAACAGTTAATTCAGACACCGTGCATAATTTAGAGTTTAGTTTGAATAAAGGGCGCTAGAGAGTTTATACACTTTGGAAAAAAAATCATTCAGTGGAAAGAGACAAGTGGTTTGAACGATAGATCAATCCTCAAAAGGCTCCCAGTGGGTGAGCGCACTCAAGCTCGGTTTAACTTTAAGGCAGGATTTCTTTTCATTCTCCATAACAATCCAACGGCCTTGCGGTGAAATGATTTTTGCACGGTTTGGTGGAATTGAAATAATTTTTTTTGCGTTGATAGACTAATATCTAACTCACGGGTACATGTCCTTGCTTTGACAGGAGTATAATAGCTCACACCACTGGATGCATCCAACGAAACTAAAGTACCACCTATTAGTCACATTTTGCAGCCTAGCCAATTTAGGCCAGCAACAAAACTCTTTGTGTTGGGAGAGTCTTTGCATAAGACCGCCCAACAACCTTGAAGAAGAAAAAAAAGGGAATAAAATCCCAATTTTCCAACTGAACCATGTGGGTTTTCAAACTAACCGATAAATCACAACCGAGTGTCTTATCTCAATTCCGTTACTCTGTGAAAGGTGGCCGAAGAAGCCAGGGAGATACCATGCCGACCGATCGACATACCAGACCCGGGGACGGATAGCCTTGCACCCCTTGGGTCGAAACGGGGACAATGGTGAACTCAAGTTCAAGTAGTGGGTCACCCTCTTTGGAAATGAACTTGGGTATTCAAAGTTCACTAATCCAGTGCAGTGCCCTTGCGCCCATGGCACAATCATTGCTTGTTAAAATACTCAATGGTACAGTGCAAAAAAAAAAGAAGTTCGTGAACTTTGAGACTTATTGGGAAATACCACTTGGTCATTGAAGCTAGTTGCTATTTAGGTATTAATGTTTTTTCAATGTTGGTTTGCTAGATCAAAGTGCTTCTACGACTATGTTCAGAAACTTGAAAACAACAAAGTCCGAATTAGTCTTAAATATAGCTTTAATGGTCCAACGTAATTGTCTGATAAATACATCTATTCATTTGTCCGAAACTTAGACAACCGGTATACTGTCCGACAATCAAAAACTTCAATGGCCTTTCTTTGAGGGGAAACAAAATCTCCCGAAGATTTAGAGGAAGAAACGAATTGTGATTTTAAATTGACTTCAATAACCCCAAAGTGTTTTTTTTTCCTGCGGTGACGAAGAGGGGGAGGGGGAGGGTGCAAGCTTAAAGGAACATTACAGAATTGGTTTTTGCTAACAAAACAGTTGCTGGCAGTGTAAGCACTTTATGGAATCCACCATATACATAAACTGACAAACCTGTATAAGTTTGAGATCGATCGGCCATCTGGGTCACGAGAAAATAGTGAAAAACCGATTACACATTTGCATGAAATAATATAGGTTCAACAAATGAATAAAACGCTCACTGAGCGATAAACTCCAACTGGAAAACGAGTTTATTCATTTCTCATCAAATATGGCATTTCAGACAGAAATATTTCAAGGGATGTTTTCTACTATCATCATCATTAGACCGTGTAAGTTTTATGTAAATCTGTGATCAAAAGTATATTTTACAATTACCAATTCTGTAATGTTCCTTTAATTTTAAGGGGGAGGCATTAGGTTTTTTAAAATTTAATTTTGTACTTTTGAAAAAAGCATTTACTTTACCACCTTAAATAATGTCAAACTTGCATCAGATTCTTGAACTGGAGTAACGCGAGCCTAATTGCATTAATTTGTGTGCAATTTCGGCCATCGGTGGTGGGGCAAGACTAGCAAATGCCCACCCTCTCCCCTCCCCCGTAGCGCGGCTGCTGCGGTCCGTGTAACCCAGACTGTTGGTCATGAGGCAATATTTTGGACCAATGGGAAAAGAGCAAAGTAACGATCCCCCACCTTGCTGTTAGGAGCCATTGCCTTTTAACCGTTTTTGTTGTTGTTTTGTTTGATATGATCCAACATGTGGCCATAACTAATCTGGGTTATGGAATGTAGAGGCGCCTGGGCTGGCTCACACATCAGCCCTCGATTTTTTAATTCGTGGGAATTAAAGTGGGATTTTACATCGACATTTTTTCCACATCGAGCGCACAAAACAGAACCCGGCTTGTTCTCAAATTAATGCTAGACGAAATTGTGTTGGACGTGCGGTTCAATCCCGGAGTTTCTGGAAAGAATGTTACAAGAGAGCAGTATGAGGGGGGTGCGCTGCTTAACTCATTGTGCATAATTGGCCTTTAATGTATCCGTTCCGGCAGGAATAGTTATACGGTAATTCTACGAGGAGTTCCAGCAGTGACAGAGTTACGATGGGGGTACGGGTGCGCTGGGGCCGCAACCTTGTGATTTAGACACAGGACACACCAAGATGTCGAGTTTAGATGTCAATTTGGACAAGGCTTGCTGCTCAGTCATTTGCCACCTGTTGGGCGAACACATCGAAGGTCATTGTCTAGACGAGGACTCTCCCGAAACCGGTCAAGCCGGTGGCAGGGGGCATCTGGTGGAATGGTTTCCCCGTGTAGAGTGTGGGGGGATCCCTGGGTGGGTCAATCCAGCCATCAGGGCCCACCTTGTGCGCCTGACGCCGCCTTGTCGCGGCCCGATGCGCTACACAAACAGAATCTCCCCGGTAAAAGGTGTGAACGGTAGCAATAGAAAGACGGGTTCTCAACCACGAGAATGCTACCATGATTTGATTACATCCCTCGTTACTGACAGCCGCCAAGGACGAGATACAAAAAAACTCCTAGGTCGATGGTACGGGTTTTTTTTGAAATAGAGATGAATTTAACATTCTTCCAAATTTACTCACAGTGTATTGGAATTCGGTTAATAGAGTCTTAAAATGTGCTGTTATCATGAGCGTTCGATCAGCTTCAAACAATCTAACACGTAGCAGGCTCGAATGCTCTCAAGCGCATGCACTTAAGTGTTCCTTCACCACATCACACACACCCTCCCCCAATACAAAAGGGGGTGGAAGAAGAAAAAACACCACCGTATAATAATATACACTCCCAATCGCTTTGATAATGATATAGTGATTGACATTAATTTTTGCAACTGGCTATCATTTACTGGCCTCAAAGTAAAGGAGAGGGGCATTGGTAATCTGAACTTTGAGACTAAGAGTTACCAGAGAAAAATGCTACATTTTATAAGCTTTACCATAATAGTTATATAGTTGCAATGTTCTTAAAACTGTTTCTCATTTACACGCAGTTTTACACTTTCACGTCAGATTATCTTTAAAAAAAATAATAGTAAATGGCATACCAAGAGCGTTGAAAAGGGACTTGTTTAAAGGTACACGTGCCTTGAATCGGCCGAGTTGGTCTATAAAAAGCGTTTGTGAACCGTTGTTATAAATTGCATCTGGTTAGAAGATGTTTTAAAAGTAGAATACAATGATCCACACAAATATGCTCGAAAATGCGGGGTTTTCCTTTTACGTCGTGAATAACACAGTCGGCCATTTTATGGAGTCAAACTTTTGACTCCGCAAAATGGCCGACCATGTTAGTTCGCAAAGTTCAAGGAAAACCACGCAATTTTGAGGCATATTTGTGTGGATCATTGTATTCTACTTTAAAACATATTTCTAACCATATGCATTTTATAACAAAAACTTTTATAGACCAACTCGACCGATCCAAGGCAACGTGTACCTTTAAGAGTAGCCCCCTATAATGACACGAGTTTCAGCGTTGATATCATACTTTGATCTTTTTATGTCTACTCTCTTAAAGGGAAAGGTGTCATGTTGACATCCCTTGTAGCCCCCCCCCCCCGAAAATGTATAGTTTCACAAGATCACTGTTCTTACCGCACCCGATATGTGGCAGTGCCCCCAACCACCCCCTACAAAAAATCACACACAAAAGTTACCATTTCAGCCTCTTTTCCCCTTGTACAGAAGTAAATCCCCCACCCCTAAAATCCTCCAAAGAATTCCTTAGATTCCCTGAACACATGAAGCCACAAATGGGAGGTGGGCACATACACCATGCTACATTAACGAGCACCAAGTGCTGCTTCTGCTGGAGCACCTGTAGCACGTTACCGGAAAGATTATGTGGGAGCGTTGTACTGTAAGAGTCAAAGTATGATTTACCTATCTATGAGCCTTCCGGATGTGCACAGAATCGGACATGCATCCAAGATTGGTAAGTTATTTAATTATTTATTGAACATATTTTTAAAAGAAAGGAACCTTTGATTTTTAAATATTAAATTCCAGTGTAACATACCGCGCCCTCTGAGAGTAGAATCGCATTTATTGGACGCACGTTTAGAATGGTACTCCAGTCCGTCAAAAGAACTCGCAAGCTGAAATGGTTTTTTTTTTCAAACATGAAACAGCTGCATGAACCGGTTCAACTTGTTCCAGATACATTTCCTGTATACATTGATGGTTCTGTTTCAAACCACTCGTTTGTAGTTTGTCTTTTCTGAGAACGCGCCCCATCTTCCGAGGAGGAAGTGAAGAGGAAACATTTTGTCATTCTATGTCAAGGACGACAAGTACAAGCCGAGTGTCAACAAAGCCTAGATCATCAATCTAGTGTTAGGTTTGGTCAAGTGTGGAGTCTCGAGTTGAAGCCTTCGAGTTTCGAGTTCAAGTTTTCGATTTTCGAGTTGAAGTTTTCGAGTTTCGAGTTTTCGAGTGGAAGTTTTCGAGTTTTGAGTTCAAGTTTTCATGTTTCGAGCTCAAGTTTTCACGTTTCGAGTTTCGAGTTGATCTTTTGAGTTTTTAGTTTCAAGTTGAATTGCACATACATCTCTTACAGGACAGGTGAAATTGTTTGTAATTTCAATATGCTGGAAAGATTAAACTCCAAACTCGAAAACTTAATCTCGAAACTCAAAGAAAGGGAACCTTCTCTCATCAATCCTTGACACACCTGACCACGGCGCTCGAGTATCAGTTCCACCATGGAGGTAGAATTGTTCCACAGAGTGGACCGAGTGAAATTTCAGGGAAATATTTCCAATCACTTTGCTGGGTGGCAACGCAACACTTTTATGACTGGTAAACAGGCGTTGGAAAACACTTTCATCATGGGACAAGTGAAATCATTTTATTGGTGTACTTTGTAGAACCAAGGCTCGATTTCACAAAGAGCATTAAAGACACTGGACACCTTTGGTAATATTGTCAAAGACCAGTCTTCTCACTTGGTGTATCTCAACATATGCACAAAATAACAAACCTGTGAAAATTTGAACTCAATTGGTCGTCGAAGTTGCGAGTTAATAACGGAAGAAAAAACACCCTTGTCACACGAGGTTGTGTGCTTTCAGATACTTGATAAGTTGATTTCGAGACCTCACGCGTGAGGTCTCAAAATCAATTCAAATATTTTACTGAGAAATTACTTTTCTCAAAAACTACTTTACTTCAGAGGGAGCCGTTTCTCACAATGTTGTATACTATCAACAGCTCTCCATTGCTCGTTATCAAGTAAGTTTTTATGCTAACAATTATTTTGAGTAATTACCAATAGTGTCCAGTGCCTTTAAAGGTTGATCTTAATTGCGAATCAATCTTAATTGCAAGACAAAGTGTGTTGTCACAATGACAAAATCACAAGATGAATCTTTAGCGCTTTGTGGAATCGACCCCAATAATCACATATCGCGTACTTTAAAGATGCTTTCAAAATACTCCATGGTTGGAAAATGGATAGGCCCATTCTGAACTTACACTACCTTCCATTCTTGTCAATATCACTGTCAGTGGCTCGACATTTTCATTTGGGGCAAGCAAGGGGAAAGACACAATTCGGGGGCTTTTGATGTACGGAATAGAGTCGTTTTGTGCATTTTTTTTATCGGTCTCATTTAGGGGGGCAAGAGGGGAGTGAGGCAAGGGATCAGAGCGGGGCTTGGGGGCTCCCCCCCCCCCCCCCACTTGTCCTCCCGCTGGTCACGCCACTTGCCCCCGTCTTCAAAATAGTCAATAAAGTACATTGATTCTCATTGAACACCGAGTCTGGGTCGGACCATCAGACATTATTATTTAGGCCTTTGAAAGAACAGCGGAATAATAGTGACTACTACTACTAGCCATTTGAAGCCAATTCTATAGTGGCACTCATTTTGTTGATGAAGAAAGAGTTTAGGATAATGGAACCGAAACGGTGATTGTGTTTCAATCGCAGTTTGCAATCTTCGTTTCACATTGCACTGATTACCACTATACCAATCCTTCAGAGAAACATTTCCGTCTGAAACATTATCATGTTAAAAAGTACAAAAACATAGCATTTAAAGGCAGGGTACTTTTGTTAGTTGTCAAAGACCAGTATCCTAACTTGGTGTATTCCAACATATGCATAAAGAAAGAAGCCTGCGAACAGTTGGGCTCATTTAGTGGTCATCGAAATTGAAATAAAATAATTCAATGAAAGAAAAAACACCCTTGTTGCATACAATAACTATTGTGTGCTTTGAGAAGTCTGAGCTGAAGCCTTTCTCAGATTCAAACATTTTAGTGAGAAATTACCTCTGTCTAAAAAACAGGGGCAGTCTGGAGCTGTTATGTCCACGCATGAAGAATAATCCATCATAGGAATACACAATCTTCTCAGATTCAAATATTGGGGGATAAGAACTGACACATTTTTCCACATACCCACATTATTTCTAAATTGAAGTATTTCTCAAAATGCTTGATACTATCGAAAGTTGCTGTACTTCTAACAAAGTCAGTTTTTGTTGCCATTGATTTTTTAGAGTGATAACCAATCGTGTACCTTCCCCTTAACCGTCTTTCGTTTTCACTTCGTGACCATAAACATTAAGGGTGTGGTTTGTTTCACAGGTTGGTTTTGGCGCGTTTGTTGAAAACTGGAGGATGAGAAACATTCAGGCGGTGGCGGCAAACGGCTGCGGCTGGGATCACCACGTCAATAATCGTTGCCTTAGCAACACCCTCAGCAACAGAGGGAGCCGCCGAGTCGGGACACGGCTGTACTCTGCCCGCGACTCTCGAGATACTGCTGCTCATCTCGCGAGACTGCTAGCTCCCGACCACTGCCCCATGGGACCGTCCTTAGTCGGGAGAACAGAAGTCTCACAAGAGCCAGAACTCTCGCGAGAACAGCAGCAGTATAGCGAGGATCGCGTGAGAGCCGTTATGTTACCACCGAGTCAAACGGTCAAACAATAACAACTTGTCCACCAGTTACACTGGTGTATTTCCAATTTTAAGAGCAAGGTCGCATTTTGAGGGAACTTCGACTTGAGGAAGAATGCTTCCAACACGGTATTTGAGAAAAGAACAGCGATCTTGATTTTCTCACATTCAAAATAGAGTTACTAAACCGAGGCTTGAAGGAGAAGTCACCCGATCACCATTTTTTGCCATTGGGAATCACTTGTCATGATAGCTGTGATAGAGGGTCTAGTCAAGGTGCAAGGTTCAAGGTTCAAGGTTCAATTATTTTTCCACAGTATCAAAACAAAAATGACATTATCACTCAAAAGAGATCGATACAAAGTATACATCTTTACAGTATCGATTTCCATGGTTTACCTCCATGGCCTACACATAGGGCAAGGACGGATTCCTATAATCGGGTCAAAGAATCGAACAAAGCAAGTAAATATCTTTGCATTTCGGATCATCCTAAATGCACGTTTGAGAGCTGATCCATCCTCAAGCGAGTTGACTGTTGCGAATTGTTGACGGTTCACTCAACCCCATTGTTACCAGCAAACTTGTTTTGAAACTATCCACCCGTCATAAATCAGTTACCGCTATAATCATTATCGAGTGAGTGATCTTATCTACCGCTCGCAGCCGGCTGGCCGGGCTCGCCTCCCCCATTAGATTTCTCTACCTACGCGAGGGTAATTTTTTCTCAGAAATAAAAACAACCCAGGAAGTTATTCCAACCATTGATGCTCTATGTTCCAACTAAATGGTATACAATATTCTGGTTTGCTGCATTTGGTTTCCGCGAGCATCGAAGAAACCTCTTTTTAAAGTATGGTACGAGAATTCGGAAAATACCTCAACGTACGTTTTACACCTTTCTGCCCATTTGAAACATTTTAACGAGTGTGGTCTCTTCAAGCTTCCGTAGAAACCTGTTTTTACAGAGAACGAAACTTGATGTTCTGCTTTCAGAACCGGTTGCAATAAGGTTTTTCCCTCGCCGAGCGAGAGCAAGCGTGCCTTATGACTGCATGATTTTGGTTCGTTAGCCTGGGCCCAAATTTATAGGGTTGCTGAAGCAGAACATATTGCTTTACATTTTCCTGCTTAGCAGAAATGAGCCAGATAACAGTTTTAAAAAATGGTACACGTGATATGGTATTTAAGCTGATAACCTTACCCTCGTAAGCCTAATTATTTGTGCTTAGCTTGTTTGATGTGCTTGAACAGCTCTATGAAATTGGGCCCTCGTCTGTTCGGTGCATGGGGGGGGGGGGTAATGGTGGAAGAGGGTGGGGATCTGCAAGAACAGCAATATACCAGTCACAAATGGTACACGTGATATGGTATTTTAGCTGGTAACCTTAACCTGGTAAGCCTAATTTTATTTTGCTTAGCTTGTTTATTGTGCTTGATAAGCTCTATGAAATTGGGCCTTCGTCTGTTCGGTGCATGGGGGAGTGTAATACTAGTGGAAGAGGGGTTGGGATCTTTAAGAACAGCAAGATACCAGTCACAAGTGGTACATGTGATGTTTTTTTCAAGCTGGTAACCTTACCCTGGTAAGCCTGATAATATCATGCTTAGCTTGTTTGCTGTGCTTGAACAGCTCTATGAAACTGGGCCCTGGTCTGTTCGGGGCACTGGGGGGGGGGGGGGTAATGGTGGAAGAAAAGCAACCTCTGCAACTCACCTATGGGCACACCCTACCCCCACCCCCACCCCATATTGGTGGTATAGCGCTTGCTTGGCGAACTAGGCATATCATACGCAATCAATTTGTCCAGGAAACTGTGTCCAGGAAATGTAAAAACAATAAATTGCGAGTAGATCGAAACAAAACATTATGGTTAAAGAAAATCAGTTGATCTCTTCTTCCTTCAGACTAAAGGAAACAACGGTTGGAAATACCAATATTTACAGACGGCAGGGAACCTCCATAGAAAAACAAGGGATCCATGCTGAGACCACGTAAGACACAGGCACTGATCAAGAGATAAGGTTCGGGAAGCCCCCGTGGAGGCCACCATACAGGACGTACTACAGAGAGATGTAATTAGGGTGTCACGAGGTGACAGGCCACATGTTGGAAAGAACATACCGTTTAGTGCCCACCCCCGTACTACTAGGCTTGAACATTCTGCGAGCCAAACTGTTTCCGCTGATAAGGATTTCAAGCGTGAACTGAATGGTAATCAACGGGCGGCTGCAGCGATGGAAGCTAAGATTGACTTGACGAATTCAAGGCTCATGCAGGAAGGAAACACCAGAGAACTTTCAACTGCTAAGTACTTCCTTCTACACTCGTAAAGGTCCTGTACGGTTTCGTTTTTAGATCGGCAGTGCTGCATGTGCCCCATACCGCGTATCCAGAAAACGCGATGACTTATCTCGCTAAGCCGACATCTTTTTATGGGACAAGTCGACTTTACCGTGATATCGTCAATAGGACTCAATGAGAAGACGACATGGCAACAAGGTTACACACCTATTGTTCCGATACCCCTAATGTATTTTCCTAATTCTAACCCATAACCCTAACCCTAAGCTTAACCCCAACACTAACCCCAACCCTAGCATGTATATCATGAGGGGTTATTGGAACATAGAGCAGTCACTTCCCCCAATTATTTTTTTCCTAGTAAATATAAGCATTTATACAGCGTTCTTACGTAGAAAAGGTACCACAACACTTTACAACAATAACAAATTACAGCAATCAACAATTAACAATACACTAGGAATGAGAAATCAACAAATAGCCTAGTAAGTAGTATGCAAAATCAATCTGGAAAAGGTGAGTTTTAAGCAATTTTTTGAATTCAGTAAGTGAAATGGCATGACGTATTTGATAAGTAAGATTGTTCTAAAGGTTTGAAGCAGGCTCTGTATTAAAAACCTTTGGAAGATGAAGGGTATCTGGGTTGCGGTCTATCCCATTTGGGGATTTCCTTGTGCGTGATTGGAAATCGATCTTTCCAATGACGTGTGAACGATACTCAATGTTGGAAAATGTGTCGGAGTACCTAGCGACCTTTTTCGTGTTCACCAATTACATGCTATATAGCAAACTGAACATTGACTTCACAATTCACCGAGATTCCAACCACACAGAGAGGGGGCCAGACTATAATAACCTTCCAGCCTCGCTTTGGGTACTTTGGTTTGAATGAGAGACAACAGCAATGATGATGTATCAAAGTATTTCAATCGATGCTGATGAAGTACAGAATCCGGGACGTCCCTGTTGAATAAGTTGACGAGAATGATCACTCATTGTGGTGTGTGTACCATTTACAGTAAGCTAATCAAGGGTGATGCAATAGTCAAACAGGTCTGTAAATAGGCATGCGGAAACAATATTTCTATTGTGACTGTCGGATGGCCAAGTATCACTTTGTGGTATCACTTTGAGGTTTGTGGCCAACTATGGCTAATTCATACTAGACTTGTTCACTTTCTATTGTTTCCGCTAATTACTAATAATGGGGATGTGTTCATTACTAAACCGTCAACAACTAATCTTCAGCTAACAAGATGAAAACAAAAATGTTACAGAGTCTTCACACACACACAATGTTTGGCAACATTACCGACTTTCAGTCCTGCCCAATTTTGGCAAGACCAAACACACATCCATGTTTCACACACAGGCACACGGGGCTTTGTTGTCTATACCAGTTCCACTGTGTAACACAGTAACACGGATTACACAAACATACATCTAGGATGTACTAGCAAGCCGGAACTACATTCAACATCGAACATTTTCTTGTATATTTCTTGTTTTTTTTTGTTTAGGGACGGTGGGTGTCCTCAGGTTTGAAGGTTTCAGACAACACCATGACCCCAGGGTTACACTTCAAATCCGCGTCGCAGGGCAACCACCACGCGTCTCGCATGCACCCCGAGCAGCACTTGGGATGGCCATATTTGGGCATGGCACACGCCGGCAACCCGCTCTGTCAAGTCAAACTGATTTGTTTCGGGGCTCACACCTTTGTCTATGAAGACGCTCGACGTCTTTGTTTCCTGGATGGTGTGTCTTATTCTTTGGGATCGTGTTCCAAATTGGTGGAATTTGTTATAAGCGTGGGGTCAGAATGTCCTAACAAGGAATTTTATTTTCGAAAAGGTGTCTTGAAATGGGAATAAGGTTTTTGAAAAGTGTTATATCAATAACTTTAACGGTCAACATCTTAATTATCTACTGCAAGGATTTACCTGACAGGCATGTCATGTGTATAAACGTAGCAAAGAATTACAGAAAACAAGGTTATAATCTTGTAAGTTGTTTACCAAGTTAAACATATTGGTTTCTTTGAAACTTTAACTTAAAGGCCCTGTACACTATTGGTAAGATCGAAAAACACAAATGTTCACAGATTCACACATAACTTACATGACTTAAAGTAAGTAAAGGTAGAAAGGGTTCCTTAAAATATTTCTGCCTAAAATGCTATCGTTTCTGAGAAATGAATAAAACAATACTTTTTATCGCGCGCGATAATAAACTCGATGTTTGAAAAACAGAAAACATAATTTCCACCACATAACTTACATGACTTAAAGTAAGTAAAGGTAGAAAGGGTTCCTTAAAATATTTCTGCCTAAAATGCTATCGTTTCTGAGAAATGAATAAAACAATACTTTTTATCGCGCGCGATAATAAACTCGATGTTTGAAAAACAGAAAACACGTAAGGTCTCTTTTCACTATTTTCTCGTGACCTCGATGACCAATTGAGCTCAAATTTTCACAGGTTTGTTATTTCATGTATATGGTTAATCACACAAAGCATGAATTTTGTTTGCGACTGTTTTGAGAGCTCTACCAATCCTGTATAATACCCTTAAGGAATCTTTTCAAGAAAGAGTATCACTTTTCTACTGGTAGCTTGCGGCAATTGTTTTCCATCTGCACAATTCAAGATAAACAAACCAATGATTTTTTTTTTTGCATATGAGAGTCAGTCTTTTGGACTAAATTGCATATTTCAAAACAAATCATCGTGTGAACGGGAGAAGGGTGATGTACGGCTCACTATAAGCCCTCCTATCAGGCGAAAAAAACTGGGTTTTGTCCGGTAACAGAAGGCCGTAAGCAATAAAATGGCTCCCGACAAAAATATGGCATTACTGTTGCAATGTAGTTGATAGAATTAACTCCAAAGATATGTTTTCCCATTCCCGTGCAGAATGGCCTTACGAATGGCAGAAATCCTGTCAAAACGTTCACGCTCAGTTTATCTTGAGACCCCATTTTGCAAATTAATTGCCGAGCCATCAGACCTAGGCCCTTTCCTCCGGTAACATACTTTCCAGGCACCCGAAGAAATGTCCACAATATTCAGCCATTGGCTGTCAGTGATGTTTTTTAATTGACTTAACCGAAACAAAGAATGGACGAATGAATTAATTAACGAATTAATTAATACCAGTGGATTTCTCTATAGAGTTCGAGAACGTCCAGGCTTGGACAAGTTTTGGATATGTCAACACCATAAAGACGTGCCCCCCCCCCCTATGGTATAAACATAAACAACACACGAATACTTTTTCCATCTCGTAACATCGTAAACCATGCATTATAAAATAAGTACAGGTACCAGCAACTTCATTTGACGACATGTTTTCACAACTGGAATAACTTTGAACGACACTCTTTTCGAAAAATAGATGACACTGGACTACCTTCACAAACACATCTTCAACCCGCACCCGTTTGGGTAAAACACGCCATACATCAAGGGTCAGGAGGTTCGAAGACATTGAAGACACTGTTAAACGTTCCTCCATGTGTTAATCAATCAAAGTTATTGGGATCATTTTTTAAACAAATTGTCAAATTGTCAATCTTGAAGAATTTGTCGAGTCTGTCATCGGTGTGCCAATACAGGGGATGATGCAGACAGCGGGGCTGTCTCCGTTCCGCTCCCGCGTTGCTATTGGACAAACAAAATAGCGTCGCAGATTGCATATGTGTTTGTGTTTCAACTTGAATTTCAAATATTTAAGTTAACAATTGATAACACATCGTGGATCGTTTGCAATGGTTAGAAATTATCAACAAAAGTCTACGATGTCGAACACTGTGCCTTCATCAAAATGTCATTTGTAACTTGTCGAGGAAGCACTATTTTCAGCAATACCAACATGGATGCTGTTTTATTTTTGTTTTATTTTAACTCTCAAACGTTATGAGTTGGTTGCTACTTGTTGCACAGGATATTATAGGAATGATCCGCCCGGGATATGCGACCGATTACAGCATCTTCAGCCACACTCGAAAAACGTCCGGGTCAGAATTGATTCGGATCCGGGTTACCTTGGGGCCTGATCATTTTCAGGGTCAAAATGTCACAGAAATGGGTCAAAAAGATGGAGAGTCAAAGGTAACCCCCTTCCCGGGTCAGTCTGAACCACAAATGGGTCATGCCCCCCCCCCCCATGGGGCCTTGAATCCGGGTCCGAATTGACCCGGTTTCTTTTCAGAATGTAGTACTTGAATGTTCAAAGACAGTTCCCTTCCTGGGTCAGTCTGAACAAGAAATGGGTCATGCCCCTCCCCCCCCCCCCCAATGGGCCTGGAATCCGGGTAAGAATTTACCCGGTTTCTTTTCAGAATGTAGTGCTTGGTTGAAAGACAGTTTGTAAGACCCAAGGGTGCTGTTTGATATCAAACATTAGCAACGAAACACAGTTAAAAGAATCCTCAACAAATAAAAAGATCAGTGGGTCTACGAGATTATGTTGGTTACAGACCACAACTTGCATTCCTCATGCAGAGTAGGAATCCAAGCAGGCCCTAGACGGTTCCCCGCCGGTCCGCAAGGTCCTTGGACACAACTCACAATAAAGAAAGGGGGGAAAACAATAATCCACAACATAGCACACACAGCCCAAACAAATTAAAACCTTTGAATATATAAAAGCATTTCAAACAAGCACCAAGCGGTATGTTTCCCAGTTGGGCCTGAAAATGATACGACGTGACTGGAAATTGGGAAGGTTGGCTTCTTGATGAAGGCCAAGGAGAGGGGCACAAGAATTTGGTGTTCAAACTCTTTAAACAAAATGAGTTCATATCATAACCAGTACGGACATAAAGTGAAACCATTCCACAAGAACTATTCAAAATATGTGAGTATGACTTGGATCAACCCAAAAGCAAACTAATGTCTCTCCCATTAGGGCAAGTCTTTTTCTTTACAAAGATTGAAGAAAGTTGACGATGAAAGCTCATTGGACAAGTATCATTCCACAATGCTTTGTGTTTCCCAGACAGAGGGTGTTCCGTTTTTGGTTCACGTTTCGTCAAAACACAACACTCGATCTTCGTTTTTTTTACAGGTCCATTTCAAAGCCATTATAGAACAAAGCCATCAAAGTGCTTGCTCTTTTTTCCGGTTCCTAAATCGAAACCGGTTAAGATGAAGTTACCAGTGCCGAAGGTCACGACCTTTTCACATACCGCACGGTCTGCATTCTGGTACCATCAGGCACAACATGTTCCCCCTACCTTTAAAAAATTGGACCTGAACACTCTGCACCATAAATGGAAACAGCCAGATTGGAAACTGTTATTCTTGTAACATTAATGCCGTTTATTTTCTAGGTCAAACCCCATTTCAGTGGATATAAATAATGTAAACCACAGACCTCCCAAGATTGACCCCGTGACGTCAGCGGGTCATTCTTGGGTTGAGGCATTATCAGTATAGTTCCTTGAACTTGGAAGGTGCGGCGTCGTGCCGCAGCCATGAATGCCTGCGCCCATGGGCAGGAGACGTGTATTCCAAACTGGTCCTTTGAACTGGTCCCTGTACTGTATATTTTTAAAGGGTGTTTGTTTAAAAGAGGGTTTGGACTGCTAAAATTATTTGTAGCCAACAAATAATTTCAGTGATAAAAACTGTACAGAAACACATTTTTATTTGTTTAGGTGAAATTTATTTAGATTTATACTCTGAAAATAAAACCACAAGTAAAGCCACAGTAGTCACGAGAAGTAAAAGCATGTACTTTGTAGGTACCTATAGTGCATGGAAAGCGTCGAAGAGCATTATTTGTGGGAGGAAAACTACAGATGAGAGGCACTGTCGACACTTTCTGCAGGGACCAAAATTATGAAAATCCACCCCATAAGTTTGGTAAGGTGGGATTCGTAACACATTTTCGTAAACCATTTTGTCAACCATTGTTATTATTAAAAAAAATTGACATCTTGGCATTGGGTTGAAGCACCCTTATAGCTCTATTGTTCGTTTGTTTGTTTTGTTTGTTTGCAGAAATTGAAACTAAATTAAAATAACACAGTTATAATAGTATAATGAACAATGTAATAATTAAGGTACAATGGAGGTAGCATCCATAACCCTCCTGTAGTGGAGTACCCAGACATTGGTTAAAAAATATACTGATTGCATGCGAAAATGCATAATAAAAAATATATATATATACTATCCTTATATCAACTAATAAGACTTAGATGAAGAAAGAACAAAACACCAACCTATCTGGCTTCAGTGACAAAACACCATTGAACTATGGAGGTACAGACATTGAAAATACCTGGTTTCGTTTTTACGTCTAATCAGGACGTAAAACTACGGCACATTCGCTGGGCGCTGGCTTTATCATAGAGGGTATTTTGGCCTAGTGCACAGCCACAATCGTGGGTACACATTTTTTTTAGTGTCCATGTTATGAACAACAGTTTGAAAACCAGTGATGTAATAGTTATTACAATGTTGTTTGTAAATTAATTAACCAGCGCTGTGTGAATGAAGAGTAGAAAGTACTTGAGTTTGTCGAATACAAGATCTGCAAAGAGTTACTCAATATTTATGTGTTGTTCATTAATTTTGGTGTCTTTGTAACAAAAAGTGTACCCATGATTGTGGCTGTGCACCCTAGCATTGACGTTGATTGTTGAACTTGTCATGCCACCAGAATGGTTGAACGTACGAACCCAATAGGGAACCGTGACCACTCCTTTACGTAGAATCTGGTTGTCCATCACCTAGCAACAACAAGCGGCTAAAGAAACCAAGACGATTCTTACCGATAGATGTTCGGCTGAACTTTATCCCCAGGGTTTGATCAAAATATTTTAAGAGTGGGGTTGGGAGTGGTCACTGGGAGTGGCGTCAGTGGAGTCAGTGTTATGGGTTGGGGGAGAGCGAAGAGGGACGAGGATTGGGTCATGGGAAGGACCATGGAGGATGGAGGAAACATGGAGGGACGGAATGGAACGGGGACGGACAGCGTGACTGGTGAACCATGGGGGAAAGGGGGTATCATCACAGGGTGACCTAAGGTGGCAAGGGATGGTATAAGGGCTGCTGATAGTAGGCCATATGAGATGGTGATTAAGTGAAAAACAAATCGGGGTTAGGAACTAGATGTTTCCAGGTGATATCGTGGTTCTGTAATTGGCAAATGAGAATACAATGTGTATGGTAACAGGTTGGGGGGGGGGGGGACATGCGATGGGATGTCTGCTTAGGAGGCATGGGGTGAGCGGGCTTAAGAGAGAGCGGGGTGGAAGGAAGAGATGAGACAATTTAGGGGAAGACCTTTGTAAAGATCACTGCATGAAACTCGTGCACTGTGTCTTACGTTCACCACAGTATTACCATGGTAATACCATTGTAATACTTATACTAAGGCCCATGGTTTTCACCTCTGGCACGGGTTCTAACCCCAGCCCAGCCACCCTTCCCTTACCCCTAGTTGCGGATGAGGATAATTGACCGGCGAAGTCTACCCCGAATGGGTCTTTCTTTGAACAACGCTGGAAGGAATAATTATACTTGCTCTATTCTTCTCTACCTTCTTCGTCTCCCTTTATTATTATAGGCTTACAACATGCGGCGTTCGGGGCAAGATTCTAATGTGCTTTGTAATCTGAAAGAGACCGTCATCAGACTTTTAACCATTTACATCGCTGTAAACTCGTCCCCAGGGGGGACCCTGGCATGCCCGAAGCAAAGGCAGAGCTTCGAATCAATCTTTTTTTCTTCTGTGCTTTATTCTTTCACTGGATGTATACGGGGGGCGGGCAGGACATGTGTCTTCGATCTCCACAGGGACCTCCTCAGCGATAATGGTGTGAAACCCAGGGAAGAATGAAGAAACCACACAGTTCTCTCCGGATGAGCTATAATAAGCCACTGACCGGAAGTGCATATTACAATCATGCGGATTAAGCTTCTTAATACTTGGATCATAGAGGATGCTTGGATCCTTCCTCTTTGAATCATCACAATTAGTTTTCTAGAAACAAACCGCGCAGTGTTCATCTGTTTTTCCTTTTCTGTGCCCCTCCGTGAGTTTCCCTAATGATAAATCACAGACTTTTTCTCATCTGTTTTCTGTTTGCCTCGGAGTGTTTTAGTTTTGTTACTTCATAAAGAAGAAGATATTCCATCGAAGACACTTTGGTTAATTGCCCTTCTTTGGGAAATCTATGACCAAATTTGTAACCTGAGACTACATCACAAGTTTACATTAAGAGCCACAGCGCCTGGACTTCCTGCAGGCGAGATTTGAACACATCTCAATGGAAGAAAACATTAATTATTGTATATTATGGGAGGTTGCACTAGACTTGTGGACAAGTCGTTAAATATCTAACGCGGCGATAGCGAAACGGCTCTGTCGCAGCTATCTTGCGTGACTGCTGCTCCGTACGAGGCTACTGCTCTCATCATGATGATGTGGAAAACATGACACACATTCAAATGAACGCTCCCCCTTCCTTTTCGGAACCGCCTACTACAAAACTGCTCCATCAGTTTTAAAGGGAATGGTTTTAAAGGTATACATTTGGTAATCACCCTTGAAATGCATGGCAATACAAACTTACTTGGTTAGAAGTACAGCAGCTTTCGATATAGTATAAAGCATTTTGAGAATCATTTTACTTCGGAATAATGTGGTTAGGGAAAAAAATATCAGTTTGTATCAGAAAAAAATTGAATCTCAGAAGCGTTTCTGTCAGAAACGTTTCTCAGATTGTGTATTCCATTGCAAAATTATTCTTCCTGCGTGGACATAACCGCTCCGTATTTTCGGCAATACCTCAAAAACGCTACCACCTTTTGAAATGAGATTTTCACAGGTTAATTTTATTGTATCTACATGTATATAGGATTAAAACAATCGAACGGTTTCAAAACCAAAGGTATATACTTTGCCTTTAATGTTGAAATGTGATCCACGATTTCGGTTGAACGGTGTGAATGTACCAACGGGATCGAAGACCTTGATCTGAATGGGGTCTATATACATATGAAGTTGGTTTTGGATGTAAACATTCCTTATGTTATGATTGGGATCATTGGCGTAAGTGTAGTGCGCTGATCGATTGGTTTTGAGGTATGCCAAGACTGGTATGCTGCAATTAGGAAAGAAAATCTGAACAGTCACAATTTTTGTCACCGTGTACTATAGCACACGGTGACAATCACTGTTTTATTGTTTAGTGCACGCTGACGATCACTATTGTCGTACACGGTGACAATAGTGACTGTTCTGATTTTTATCCCTTGCAAAGGATTATACACTAGCTTGCCTTCTTTTGAGCCTGGTTTTCGGTACATTGAGCTATTGTTGTTATTTATCATCATATTTTTATGGCATTGAAACAAAGATGCCTCCTCGGTGAACGTAATAACTGTAGCTCGCAAGCCTGAGGAAACATGTAAACAAGGGTGCTTACTACGTGAACCAGAAACACCGGGGTCAATCAACCCCTACTCTTCCATGATAAGTGTTCTAGGTTTTTTTGCGCACTGCCAAATCCTAGTCCACGGGACCCGTACAGTGTAATGTCCCATCCGAAGGACAAAGCTATTATGGTAAAGTATCTTGCTCAAGGGCACAAGTGCCTTGACCAGGACTCGAACACACACTTTGCTGATTATAAACACCAGAGCCTTTTGCTCGGCCACACGACACACCACGAAGAAAGAACACTGGTCCAACAGCCAATAAAACGCCTCATCTCTTATTAGACTAGGGTCTGGTCGCTGTTGTCGGTGTCATTATCTCTGCACATTCTTAATTTTCGAGGAATGTCAATCCATTGGTTCGGACCAATGAATTTGTTTGAATCGTGTTTGAACACGGGGCCGGATTACGTTGAGAAAAGCCGCGGGAGGTATTACAAGCGAAGAGGGCGCTAGCCCAATTTTATGGAATCTCTTGTCTTGCCGCGCGCGCGTCATGTGTATATCAACTCCGTTGGGGTTGGCTTGCTTGACAAGTTGAATCATCACGAATAACTTGAAAAGAAACATCTTGGCCTAAATCTGAAATCTACGCCGAAAAGGAAACCTGTGTTAGATCCATTCTCACCCATCAGAAAAGCCCCCTGTACCATCGATTAGAAGGCCTTCACCTAGCGCCAAGGACACCCTTGTTTGCACCGTTCCAACCACTCTCTCCTCCCGTCACCCGTCTCCCCCCAAACACGGGTGAAATCAGGTAAACACGCTTAACCAACTCATCATCAAATAGTAAACAGTGAAAAGACACATAGCATAGCAACAGCTTACTGAAAATGACATTGGTGTTTGCTTTATCTTCAGTCAGGGCCGTGTCAGAATTGTTGGCTGCGGCTACGGCTGCACTTGTTGCTAAGGGTGTTTCTAAGGGCAGCGTACGCTTCAAAGCAGTGATGACATAGTGATCAATCCATCGGCATTTTCTTATTATTTTGGTTTCGATGTTAAGCGCTTTATGGCTTGTGTTTCGCCTACAAGGCACAAAGTTCTATTTTAGTTGTAATTTCTTCTTTATGTTTACTTCATTGTATGGACCTTTTAAGTTCTTTTAAAGGAAAAAAAAATGCCTTATCAAAACAATTTGTATTGTTTGTAATGACCACTGTGTTGGATACGCAACCATGGAGTTAGCCTCGCTATGGTGACAGCCCCCGCCCCCCCCCCCCACCATTCCTTCCCTTCAGCAGGACATCATTAACCCACCCACCTGTTAAAACACACTGATTAGTTAAGGCACGATTCAGGTGGCATGCCGCTAGCCTCTCTCCTCCCCGTCCTTGGAGCAATGTTTAGACACATGATATACTGCTCCGAACGTGATGGGGGTGGGGTGGGAGGCTCGGCAGCAGTGGCTGGGTTTTAAGCGGATATACAATGACCGCTATCTTCCAGTAATTGGCCCACTAGAATGCTTCGCGTGGAGGAAACGTAAATCATGGGGGGGGGGTGTCGTTATCTCAAGAGTTTAACTTTCAAGGACTCCCCCGTGCCTCGATGATGAGAAAACCAAACTGGAAAAGCTCTTATTCTCAAGCACGGGAAGTAGGCCCCCCAGTTTTAGAGAGCAGGGCCCAATTTCACAGAGATGCTTAAAGGTGCTGCATACGTTTGGTAATTGGAGCCTACTGATTGTGTTAATCCTATATAAATGTAGGTACATACAATCAAACTAACCTGTGAAAATGGTCGCGTTTTTGAGAAAAACCGGAGCGAATATTTCCACGCAGGAAGAATATTCCCCATAGGAATACACAGTCTGAGATCAGATTCAAATTTTGGGGAATAAAAAGTGATATATTTTCCATAACCGTATCCGTATAGTACTTTGAAGTTAAAAGTTTCTCAATATCATTTATACTACCCAAAGCTGCTGTACTTCTTACCAAGTAAGTTTGTATTGCCATTCATTTTTCAGAGTCATTACCAAACGTGTACTGTGCCTTTAAGCACAAAAAGTAGATAAGCACAACACAATTATGCTTACCAGATTATGGTTACCAGCCAAAATACCATGTCACGTGTACAATTTGTGACTGGTATCCTGCTCATTTCTGCTAATAGCAGACAATTGTTAAGCAATACTTTTCTGCTTAAGCAGCTCTTTGAAATTGGGCCCTGCTTATAAGCAAAAAAGGTAGATGAGCACAATACAAATATGGTAACCAAAATAAGGTTACCAGCCCGAATACCCTGTCACATGCACCATTTCTGACTGGTGTCCTGCTAATTTTGGCTAAGCACAAAATGTGTAAGCAAAAATGTCTGCTCAAACAACTCCATGAACTTGGGCCCATCAGATGAAAAACGATTTAGTTTCTGTTCGTTTGATCATAATAGAGCTCCCTTGCTCTATGAGGTCTGATCGTACACAGTAATATCACAAAGCTTAACGGTGATTTAAAATATATGGTGATGCACATTTAATTTTAACTATGTTTTAACATTATACCAAGAACTATAGTGTCTTATGACATCGTTTTCCCTTCACCGATCTTTGATAAGTGTGACTCATATCTTCAACGCTTCCTGAGTCATCACATTAATGTGAAAGGCTTTTAAAGGCAAAGTATACCTAGTTTTAATCCTGTATAGACAATTATACAACAAAACTAAACCTGTGAACATTTCATGTCAAAAGGTGGTAGCGTTTTTGAGACATCGCCGAAAATCTGGAGCTGCGGTTTTTTCTGTTCACGCAAGAAGAGTAATCCGTAACTGGAATACACAATCTGGGAAACCTTTCATGCAGAAAACGTTTCTCAGATTGAACTGTTTTGAATCCCCCTCTCTAAAACCACAATCCCTAGAAGAAGGGAAACGTTTCTCAAATGTTATTATATTATCAACAGCTGCAGTGCTTCCACCAAGTAAGTTTTTATGGTCATTATTTTTGGGAGTAATTATACCAAAGGTATACCTTCTCTTTAAAGCGATACAAACCAATATGAGACCCACGGGCTCTTTTCAGAGCCAACACTCATCCCAAAAGAGATTTACACCAAATAGTTGTCCCTGCAAGTTTACTTTTAGTTACTTCTCAAACCAACACAGTTTGAACTTGAACCCTTAAAAATTATTAGAGCTTCCAACTGATGATGTTCGTCGTATTGCATATTTATTAAATGGTCACTATTGACACAACCAAACCAGGCCCCAATAGCCGATTAGTTCGAAAACTAATTACAACAAGTTCTTTTTAAATGTAATACTAGTTTTTTTTTATGTGGCTTTATTTGCAGCGTCAACTTTGTTTTGCCCTGATTAAAAAACAAAACAACAACAACAACAACAACAACAACAGCAACAGCAGCAGCAACAACAACAACAACAACAACATATTTGGTGCTAGATGTGTGGCATAGGGTGCACCCCCTCCTATTGAGTCTTCATGTGTTCTGGGAATCTCAGAAAATCTTTGGAGGATTTTAGGGGGTGGTACTTCTGTACAAGTGGAAAACGTGTGCATTTAGTCTTGCTCTGTGTTTAAAGTATGGGAACATTTCGGGGACACTCTTTGCCATAATATCGGGAATGGTATTTAAAAATCAGACCCATGCTCTGCTCAGAGTCAGACCATCTTCAGACACGAGTCCTTGGGAAGACCACAACTCACTCTACAGCGACGAGGGGGAAGGGTCGATCATCATCTTTGAGGAATGGTGGGGGGGGGGGGTCCCGTCATCTTATAAATCGATTACGTGTGATATGATTGTCCTCCCACCTCACAGAGAACAGACTTAAGATTAGCAAAATGATTCAATAGCCTCAACCATACGTCAAATAAAACGATGGGAACGTTTTCTTATTGATGGATTCAACATGAGTTGACAATCTTTTAATGGTGAAAGTTAATAGAAGGTTTTGGGCCTGTAGTAGGTGAGAGTCCGTTCCCATCAACCACTACATGTTTTTTATTGCAACCACTGCAGCGGGACTGTCCTGGATTTTCAGCCGTCAGCAAGCCTGCAGCCACGGCCATGGACTTCCTTCCGAAATCATCACCCGCAAAGTTGGTCAGAGGAGAAGAAAGGGTATAATAATACCGAGGTCCCCTAATGGGTATGAGGGTTGATATGTGCCCCTTTAGTAAGGCTGACTGGGGACGGGTTTATGCCCCGGCTTGGTGGGGGTGGGGTGAGTTCGAACCATTACATAGGGCATGCATATAGGTGTAGGGGACTGGTGTCGGCCTCCGGTAATGAGAGTTGGTATGTAAACCACCTGAGTGTACGGACGAAGTTTATTTTGAAGACTTAATGCAAAAGTAACGATTCTGTACTGCAGGTGGTTGGGGGGGGATACGGTCAAACAATGACACTTCCATTGGGCAACATAGTGCAATGCTTGGAGACAGCGCCGCCACGTGCTTGATGACAAGTTAGTCGAGCCATGCAGGTGCGTGCGTTTGGGGGGGGGGGTGCCTTTAAAGTTCTTCTTCATCGTCTTCATTAAAGGTTGAGGTTTGAACCCCAAGGATATTCATACAAGGGCAAGGATGGTCAGGGACCCTTGTTTGATCAAGGCAGAGGAGACAGTCAACAAAGGTAACAAGATTAAAGGGATGGCACATTTGGTCCAAATTCCCTTGGGTTTAGGAAACATCGTAAAGAGATGGTACACCATCAGCCCCATACAAGAATACTTGTATTTGTTATACCCCTCACCAGCCTCCTCGATGTTTCAGCCAAGCCATTCCCTCTGTTTTTATGGAAGTTTGCTCCAAACAAGGCTAAAGGGCCACTCTTGGTTTGGGGCTACACAAGAATCAAACATTTAGATGAAAATATAACTCAGGGGAGCTGAAGGTAGGAATTGGTATTACTCGCAAAACAGTCCATAGAGTGTAAGATGGAGGGAGACATGCACAAGGCAAGGAGTTCCAAAGAGATGCAGTAGACGGAATTCAAGCTCCAACACCCTGTCAGGAGGAACCAGGTCAGACACACTGATGGCACATTTACCGTGAACAGAATGTCTGTAGAAAAGACAGAGGCCGTCTACACACCTACGGTGGGAAAGAGGTTGTAACGTTGATCACAGAGCCCTTCTTAAACAAGATTTGAAATGATTGAGATGTTCCTCCCTATTTCCGAAATTACTTTAAACTGGTTGATTAGACAAAGTGTACTCTAACCACGAATCCCTCAGCCCCCAACTCCCTTGGGTAATTGAACTAAATCCTTCCTCGCTCTCACAAAATCCGACACTGTACAATAACTGTACACCCAGACTGTAGAAAACTAATCAGGTTCCACGCCTGATCCCATATGCAAGCACACAATTAGTTTATACGGGAGCAGCCATCAATCTAACCAACACCACTCCCAACGAAAACGTGCCATTGAATTTTGAGGGGTTGGGGATGGTACCCACCTCTACAAGGTCAGCCACTTCCCATGGTGTGTGAATTGGAAACACAGTTCACAGGAATTTTAGTGTCAATACAACATGCCCGGTGTCATTACAGCGCCTATTGATTAAACCCTCTCTCCTTACTATCTTTAAAACAGATGGAGGATGCATCCCTGGGCACATGAATCATATGAAATACTCTTCAGCTGCCGAAGAGGAATAAAAAAAAGGGGGGGGAACAAAATAAGAGTTTTGATGTATCGCAGACGGTTTGAAGCAGGCAAGGGAGCGAGAACACCGTACAGAGAGAAGCGGTGTGATTCATGTTGGATGGACGATTAAACCTGGGCCAAGGACGCCGGACATCGGAGAGGGGAGAGAGAGAGAGAGAGCCTGTGAGTCCGAGGTCACGTAAACTACCCAGGTGTCGTGATGTGAATGCCCCTAGACTGATCAAGTACCCAATTACGGCTCTTAATACCAACATAGTTAACCCCCTCCTCCACGAGACAACCACATTTAACAATAACAACAAAATAACATGTTAGCAGTTGTATTTCCCTGCCCAAATAATCCTTCTGCCGTTCCAATTAAGTCAGCCAAAGATCTCGGGGACTGCGGTTCTCATTTTTGAAGCGCATGAAAAAAAACCTTAACACGTATTGTAAGAGATCGATTGGCAGAGCTGACAAAATAGTCGCAGACAGTTTTCATGTTTTGTGTGATCAACCATATACATGAAGAAACACACCTGAGAAAATTTGGGCTTAATCCGTGGTGTGATTCGGGAGAAATAGGAAAATGCCAGTTGTGTTGTGGACGTAGTGTATCAATAGTATATACCATGCGACATACCTGTCTGGTAAAATTAACCAGAAAACCATGAACAACTTTCAGCATGTAGCCTAACAACATTTTCTTTAATTTTGGTTGTAACAACCAAAATCAACTGTTGCGTTTTTTGTTAGTTTTTTTTAAAGATACAATAATCTCGAATATGACTTCATTTCAGAGGGAAAACTTTGTTCAAAATTGTTCGAATTTATGAACTTCATAATCAGTAAGCTTTAGACTAAAATTAAACAATGATAGACCATGTTAACCTGTGACATCACAAATGTTTACCAAAATAGCCACAGAGCCTGGACTTCCTGCAGTCACGATTGGTACACAGCCCAACGGAAGAACATATAAAACATAATATAGACCTACTCTACGGACATTGCACTGTCTGATTTCTATCAACTTTTCATATGAAGAGAGGGCGCACATCTCAAATCTTGTTCAGCTACTATTTTCATAACTGATGAATTTGTGTAGAAATTACAAGCCAAAATGTAAAATGTCCCATATGACTAAGTGTAGTATCTCGCCTGCCGGGTGAAGCCCTGGAATGTACACAAGGTCACTCTTTACTTTTAAAAACTTCGGCGAGCGTTTTTTTACCTTGTGGTACATGTACAAGGTTTTCTTTTTATTGGAGCTAGCGGAACAGATTGAACAGATTTCTTCACTAGTGGCCCGTAATCACCCATTTTTATGACGCGATATGGCGTAAAACCCGCACTTAAGCCACGCCAAATTGTACAATCACACAAAACCCATAGAGTTTCAGAAGAATAATTCACCGAGTCCAATTATTTCAACGAGTTAATGCATACCTGATATTGGCTTTAAAAATTCTTTTGCTGAAGGATTTGTTTTATCCCATTTATCATTTTTTTTACTGAGAATTTTAGTGTAAAAACGAAGAAAAAACCCATGGGACTATTGACTCGGGCCAATACATAATATGCAAATTCAATGGCAAATAGGGCCTAATTCGAAATATAAAAAAATCCCTGAAATTTCAACTTAAACTAAATTGTTGTATTTTCCTTCCTCCAATAGGGTCCTTTTCAACGTTTATAGGCCATCTAATTTAAAGGCAGGAATACTTTTGGTAATTGTCCGAGACCAGTATCCTCACTTGGTGTATCCCAACATCATGCATAAATAACGTAAAAACACACTTGTTGCATAGAATTGTGTGCTTTCAGTTCCCCGAGAGAAAGTTCACCCTTGTGCCCCCTAACATGTTACCCTACTCTCGGCGCTGGTTACTGAGTGTTAGAATCACATAAACTCTCCGACGTAAATGTCATCTACAGAGTTGTTGTCAAAATCCCCTGGTCGAGTTGCATGTTAAAACACGGTGGTTTTCTTTTTCTTTGTGGTTATACGAAGTATTTTTTATTTACCAAACTTTAGATTGCGGCAAACTTATTTTGTGTCCTTCTGTTAACGCTAACAGCTTTTTACAAGCTTTGCATGGTGTGGATCATAAGAAAAAACCTATGCTAGTATACCTGTGTGTACAACCATGTACAAAACTCTTTTGGGAGAAGTTAGTATTGGTTCCGATAAGAACCGGTGTGGTCTCGACGTTTCGAACAGTATACTCTGCTTGTCTTCATTGAATACAAGATGTGAACTTTATATTGTACTTTAAAAACAAATCTATACAATAGATGGGTCACTCAATCCAAACGTCAAACAATTTTGCATCGAAATGCTGTTAGATTAAAGGGAAGTACGGTTTCAAATATTTTTTTGGGGGGGGGGAAATAGTTTCTGTATTATTTCTTTTCAAAGTCACCGACAAAACCATTAAAGGTCGAAATGGGTGAAAAAGTCTTCCAGATCGGTATAATTATTGAGAATCCACGCTGGTGACAGCACGTAATCTTGTACCGGTACATGTAATCGAGTCTTCAATCCTCAAGTCCGAATCGTCGGTGTCGAGTCCTCTTGTCGAGTCCTCGTCCAAGTTGCCAGACACACTTGGGTCCGAGGTAGCCTTGACCCAAGGCGTTGGAGATGAATTTGGTCTTCATTTATTTATTTGTTTTATTTGCGCCGCACAACGGCCGCCAGAGCTAGCGTGCCTTGTTTGCGTGTCACTGCACTGCATGCACTAGATTGTCTCTGCACTGCATAGTATACAGTATTGTCACGCTATGCGCCCGCTCTGTGTGTGCGTACGTCTATGCTGTCGGCCTAAAAACGGCCTCCGCATGCGGAAAGTAAAACGAGTGCGGATGACCTGCGCACAGTAGTAGTACGGGCGTCGTGCGATGTGTGATACACACATTACGCACAGTGCTATGTATAGGCAACGGGTGGGTTTTACGGCGTCTTTTTCGGAGTGAAAACTGCGACTGCCTTGAGCAAGGCTAGGTCCGAGGGGGATTCCGAGTCACATAACAACGGTCGAGTCCGTTCAAGGTGGTCTAGTCCGAGTCACTGACCATCGTCACTCCCCGGGAGTCCCGAGTAGTCCACAGTGACCCGAGCTCCCTCCGAGTCGGTGTCACGAGTGATCGTGGAGCACCGAGTCGCTTTGCGCGAACCAACATTAACTAGTCCAGATTCGTAAAAGATTAACTTGTTCTTGTTACGATTATTATTTTTTTTCCAATCTTCCTTTTGTAGCCACCTGTTTATTCTTGATGAACCACTTGAGGTAATCGGATTGAATCACATCTCGAAGAGCGGCTATCAGACAGGATGACAGAACATCATAAAAGTTGTTTTCATTATCCAAACCACGACCTCAACAAAGTGTGTGTGTGTTTTTTTTTACAATGAAATAAAGAATTGCGCCAGTCCGTCAAAACACCACAGAGCCCAAGTGCTTTTTTTCACTTTGTACGACTGAAGAAAAGATCGAAGAAGACGGACACATCAAAAAGTCTGGTGAAGGAACTAAGAAAAGAGGAATACAGAAGAACATAGTTGACGAGCTGTGGGGACCCTGAGCCATGTCAATTAATAACCTAATCAGACAAACTGATGTATTCGGAAGTGGCTACGACGGACCCTGCAGCCAACGGCCGTAGCCAAAGTCGATTCATCCGGACATGGCGTATAGTTCAAAAGGTCGGAGGAAGATGGTTGTTTTATCGAAGGGTGTGGTGGGTGGGTGTGGGGTGTAATAATAATGACAAACTTCATCAGGACGATCTAGAATCGATGGCTAAGTTCACAGGTTTGCAATATAGTACATTGTGTAACATGTTTGTTTTTTTATAACATGTCAATAGTCCTCAGACATCATTATTAGGCCAAGTGTGAAATGTACTTTTCGCAAGTCTGATAAATATGTTTTCGGCACTTCCGCCAAACTTCATTCAACATTAAAGGCAGTGGACACTATTGGTAATTAATCAAAATAATTATTAGCATAAAACCTTACTTGGTTACGAGTAATGGGGAGAGGTTGACAGTATAAAACATTGTGAGAAACGGCTCCCTCTGAAGTGACATAGTTTTCGAGAAAGAAGTAATTTTCCACGAATTTGATTTCGAGACCTCAGAATTAGACTTTGAGGTCTCGAAATCAACCATCTGAAAGCACACAACTTCGTGTGACAAGGGTGTTTTTTCTTTCATAGTTATCTCGCAACTTCGACGACCAATTGAGCTCAAGTTTTTACAGGTTTGTTATTTTATCCATATGTTGAGATACACCAAGTGAGAAGACTGGTCTTTTACAATTACCAATAATGTCCAGTGTCTTTAAAGGAACATTACAGAATTGGTAAGAAAAAATATACTTTTGATCACAGATTTACATAAAACTTACACGGTCTAATGATGATAGTAGAAAACATCCCTTGAAATATTTCTGTCTGAAACGCCATATTTGATGAGAAATTAATAAACTTGTTTTCCGATTGGAGTTTATCGCTCAGTGAGCGTTTTATTCATTTGTTGAATCTATATGATTTCATGCAAAATGTAATCGGTTTTTCACTATTTTCTCGTGACCCAGATGGCCGATCGATCTCAAACTTCTACAGGTTTGTCAGATTATGTATATGGTGGATTACATAAAGTGCTTACACTGCCAGCAACTGTTTTGTTAGCAAAAACCAATTCTGTAATGTTCCTTTAATGAAACATTTGCCTCCGTATTATTCAAGCAACATCATGGAGGTCTTATTACACTCGCTACTCTTTAAAATCATCAGCCCAACCTCAAAATGATCCCAAAACTTCAGTTGACCCATAATCGACACGATTGTGGGCTACATAACTGCAGCGAAGGCTCGGCCATAACAGGTAACGCCAAAGGCATAAATTGACGCTAGAGGGCGCACTGCCAAATTGAGGGTCTCGATGAAGACGAACGGTTTCAGATCTTTGTCAACAGTGAAACATTAACGGCTCTTTTTTAGTAACAAAACACAATTCATTCAAAATTAAAAGTGATATACAATTGATATTGTTGAAGTGGTGGTATTGGTATCACACGATTCCCATAGTTTCCCACATAAACCCATGCATTGTACTGTCTGAACCTGTTTTTGTTTGAATTATTTGTTGCATCAAAAGTAGTACACTTGCAGCACAATTTAAATTCAAAAGCTGACTTCTTTTTGTTCAATAAACTTGCAAGAATGGTACAAACTACACGAGAAGTGAATTGAAACTATAAAAACTCTTATAATAAAATAAAAAAATATAAAAAAACACACAAAAAAACAAGCAGAATGTCTGTGAAACAACCATTATTATTAGACACAGACAAACTGGCAGTATGTTCCAGTGTGAAAAAATGTCAATAATCCATTCCCAAAACAAATCTTCAGTTCATGGCTGTTGGTGAACCATGAAGGAAGGAAACTGTGAACACACCATAACATCGATGGATCAAACGCACCACGACAACAATGGATCCCAGATAAAAAAAAACATAACTGTACAAGTTGAATTAAAAATATAAATTCGTCTCTTTAGTTTCTCACAACTGTTTATTTCATTAATATTTTCGGGGGGTGCTCTAAAAATCGGACACAAAGACATTCCACAGACTTACAGGTGTTATCTGAGAAAACAGCGGATAGAAAAACCCAGAAGTTCACGCTCACTGACAATATGTCTCTGATCTTATACACAATTGACGTTAAACCCCGGCAATTAATAAACAACAAACACAGCATGTGGTTGTTGATTTACAGTCTAAAAGTAATCTTCCCTTGAAGGTTTTATAGATAATTGACAATGATAAACAAAGTCACTGCATTAATTTAAGTTAGAACGGCTTACTGATTACGAAGTTCATACTAAAACAACTTTTTCCTGTGAGATATTTCCCTCTGAAATGAAGTCATATTTGAGAAAACTGTATCTGAAAACCTATCTAATAAACGGTGAACCCCACAACAACTGATTTCGTTTGTTACCACCAAAATTATATACAATGCAATTACGTACTGAAATTGTGCATGGTTTTTCACTATTTTTCTCCTGAGTCGCACGACGGATTAAGCTCAAATTTTCACAGGTTTGTTATTTCATGTAATGGTTGATCACACAAAACATGAACACTGTCTGCGACTATTTTTCAGCACTACCAATCCTGTATAATACCTTAAATTATTTCAAATTTGATATCTCACCAAACAGTCGTTGGACTGTTAAAAAGGGGCGCACGAGCGGTTCATACAGGGGTTCTGTTTGATTTGGCAAGGTGACAAGATAGGGACGCCGAACAGGTGACCTGAACAATGGAACGCCGACAGGTGCAGGGTTGGATGTATGGGTGGATACCCCACACCTACACAGGTGATTACAGAGGCCAAGACCAGGACCAAAAGAATGTGGGTCTCGTGTCGCTACAGACGCGTGGTTTTGATGCTTTTGGCGCGTGCCAAGGTTTAATTATTCATGTGACTATTTAAATCTTGTTTTTCGATGAGGATGTTTTCAGATGATGAATGTTGATTTCGCTGGGTTGAAAAGGTGAACAGTTGAATCGATTGAACTCAGCGATGTACTAATGGCTTCTGATGCTCAATGCGAAAACACGGCAGTGTGTGTTTCGAATGCCGTTAAATGCAAGCGCCGCTGGCTAAATAGAGTTTCAATATAAAGAGAGACAAAAACACCCACATTTTGTTTAGTTCAACAAGATACCAAGAGGTCGGAAAAATTTGCGAAAAGTCTATTTTGTCTTTTGTGGTATCAAGAAACGCTTCAATTCCCATGTTTCCGGTTTGTAACCAGGAGCCACGACCTACTGATACTATTGAAACTGTGCTGGACATGGATGGGGGTTTCAAAAGGCCTCCATACCATCGATAAGAATACAATATCAATCAGATCAAACAGGTGTCTAAATGCTCATTCAAAGAAGACCAAACTATATACAACAATGGGAAATAGTTTCATTTAAAACACTACTCTTATCCCTTTAAGGACACTCAGATGCCAGGCTAAGAAACAGTTGCCTATTACAACCTTTACAAGTATACACGACATCTAGTAAAACATATACTTGTTGGCCTACGCTGTAAAATGTTGACACAAATTTACCATTTTCCTGAAGACGAGCAGAGTATACTGTTCGAAACGTCAAGACCACACCGGCTCTTTTTCAGAGCCACCACTCTCACAAAAGGGATTTTTACATGGTTGTATACCCGCTAGTTTTACTATTTATTTATAGTTCCTTCCAACAAAATTACCTGTTGATTCAATATAAAGTGTATACATCGATATATTATGTAATGATGTTTTGTTTAAGGTAATGGATAATTATGCACACTCTAAAACATCACACGGGTGAAAATTGACCCAGAGTCCGGGGCCCAATTTCATAGAGCTGCTAAGCACGAAAATATGCTTAGCATAAAATTTCTTCCTTGATAAAAACAGGATTACCAATCAAATTTCCATTTGTTGCATGCTGCTTGTTAATGGTATTCAGCTGTTGTTTGCTTATCCTGAAAATCACGTGGAAATTTGGCTGGTAATCCTGTTTTTGTCGAGGCAAACATCTCATGGTAAGCAATTTTTTGTGCTAAGCAGCTCTATGAAATTGGGCCCTGGTCTCGGGGGGTCTGACCCATTTCTGGGTCATGCTGACCCGGAAACTGGTCATAAAATGGGATTTTGACCGTATGATTCCGTGTCAGTTTTACCCATTTCTGAGTCATTTTGACACAGATTCCGGGTCAGGCCCCACGGTACTTATAGGTGGCGAATACAAAATGTCTACAATCGTACCGAACTAAATGAACGGTACACACATTATTATCTCTCCAAATTTATAATTGGATACAATCTCCTCATGGGTTTCTTAGAAGAGGGTTTCTCTAACACCTCATCAAGAGGGTTTCTCTAAACACCTCATCATCCAAGATCTGCCCTCTTAGCCATCTACGGGGAGGCGGCACCCCCACGGGCACCAGACAATTGACAGTTATATGCCTAATATATCGTTTGGCCTCCATACCTTCATCAATAACCCATTGTTATTATACTCATCAGCAGCCCTTGAAAACCTAGCTGCAACTGGATTATCTGATTTGGCTTATCCATCGTTAATCAGCTTATGTCGACTTTAAGACATAAGTGTACCTGTATAGTGGTAGCTTTATACCCACCGATCTAAAAACCACGTCATTGTTATTAAATAACCCAAATAAAATTTGGTTTGTAGAAAAACAATAATTAAATAAAATTAATAATAACAATAGCTTGCAGATGAAACAATATGACAGAAGGTAGAACCCAATTTGTTTTTGCCAGTTTTTATAACTAGAAGTTTTTTTAAAATAACTATTGCACAACCGAACGAATACAAACAGGTTTTCGTACATAGTTGTGGGGAAAACAAAATGCAGAAGTAGTTCCCACCAAATCCAGAATAGTTTGTTCCCCCCAAAACAAAAAATAATAATAATAATAACACAATACTTGTATAAATAAATGTTAATTAAGTAAACATAAACTTCGTCATCCATACGATAAAAACAAGAATAAAACAAACAGACACACCAACAAAACACCCCCAACAAACATATGTCTGTTGAGAACAGAAACTTTAAAGGGACATTACAGAATTGGTTTTTGCTAACAAAACAGTTGCTGGCAGTGTAAGCACTTTATGTAATCCACCATATACATAAACTGACAAACCTGTAGAAGTTTGAGATCGATCGGCCATCTGGGTCAAGAGAAAATAGTGAAAACCCGATAACACATTTGAATGAAATCATATAGATTCAACAAATGAATAAAACGCTCACTGAGCGATAAACTCCAATCGGAAAATTAGTTTATTCATTTCTCATCAAATATGGCATTTCAGACAGAAATATTTCAAGGGATGTTTTCTACTATCATCATCATTAGACCGTGTAAGTTTTATGTAAATCTGTGATCAAAAAGTAGATTTTACAAGTTTTTTTCTTACCAATTCTGTAATGTTCCTTTAAGGAACAAAAGCTTTCGTCTTCGCTTTATGGTGGCAAGAGTATCCCCCAAGGTATATTCCATTCTCTATATCCAGTGCTTCATACTTGCATTTATAATGAGAACAATTTAGACAATGGAGTTTGTAAAAACGAAATAATAGATGACCTCGCCCTTGAATAAATCATATTTAAAGGCAAAGTGTTTCTAATTATAAAGGTGAACATATAATATGTTTTAAGGTATTACAAACATTAGTTTGACGATCATGGTTAAGAAATAAGAAAAACTATAATACTAGTAAACTTGCGGGTACAACCATGTAAAACTTTCTCGACTTTCGAACAGTCTGCTCGTCTTCAGGAGAGAGTATACTGTTCGAAACGTCGAGACCACACCGGTTTTTTTTTCAGAACCAACACTTCTCACAGAGGAGTTTTATACATGGTTGTACCCGCAAGTTTACTACTGTAGTTGTTCTCATGATCCACACCATGCAAAGCTGCAAACATCACCTATTAAATTATTATGGTTAGGTCATGTTGGGGGAACGAATAGGGCCCGAACAGAACAACAATATCACGGTATCACGACTGGGTAATATAACAAAACCAAGTCAGAAGTACAAGTTGGAGAAACGTTTCGTTGTTGCTGTTTTACCCCCCACTCTGTTTCTCTTTCAAATCGAAGGACGAAAAGAAGTCTGATAGGCTATAGACAGTATAAAATGTAAACACTGAAATAACCTATTCGTTGAATCAAAGTCCAAACACAGGCGAAAAGATATCAATACTATTAAACGATAAAAACAAACCGTTTTCGGAAACGTTGTCATTGTTATCAGGATATTTTGAAACTCTATCATGCTAATATCCATCGATTTGTATCACACTGTCCAGACTTAGTCATCCCATATATTTTATATGCAAATTAGCAATCTAAGCCCAAGTCTGTGATTAATTTCAGTTAATGCACACTGTTCAATCAAAAGAGTGTGTCTCTGCGCCGGCCAGCAAGCAGATTGTTCTGTCACGGGCCCTCATACCAATTATTGATTGCCATTCATATGCAAATGAACTCTCGTGCCTTGGCGGTGGGTTCTGCGAACTCACATCGCTGCATGGGATTTTGCCCGTGCAAATAAGTCAAGTGAACAACCTCTAGACGAGAGGACTAAACTTTGTTTTCGTCTTCGGCTGTTATTTTCCTGCCTGCGTCTTTGTATTCAGTTCTTTGTTCAGTTTTGTTATAAACAACCACATTGACATAAACTGCTTCTGTTCTACGAGAATATAATGATATACGTCTGCGTTTATCAGTTATACATGGTGCATCCATGGAGCAATTGCACTGTACCTATAACATGATTTGTAGAAACCTTTTTTCAAATTTTGCGGGTTTTTTTTATTTCAAATATCTAATAATACACCACAAGGGAAACCGACTGGGTAAATTTTACATAAGTTTGGGCTGAACAACGAAAAAACTACTCTGTTTGTTTAAACAGAGCAATGACATTACGAGCCGTTGATGTTACCAACATATCGTATGATTTATTTGATTAGTGACTGTCTTGAAGGTATTGTTTGACCCCATGCAGTTAAATAATTGTGGTTCCGAAAAGAACCGGCAGAACCGGTTTGGGACAATAAATTTTACTCTCTATCTTCTGTCGTCTTTCCACCATCCCATACACACCTTCAAGTCTTATTTATATTTTAGGTATTGTTTGCTTGTAGTAAATAGGTTTGTTTTAAAGGGAACGTGTACATCGTTGCTTTATTATTGAATAAGTTAAATCAAATCCTCTAGTTTTCAATAAAGTTAATTTAAGTTTTTTTTTTGAAAATTCCATAAAGTGGTCAAATTCTAGTGAGAAGACAAACAAACAAACACTCGACAAACCGACAACTGTTTACGTTTGTCGGGGAATAATGCATGATCATAACGGGCTTCCAGATTGCGGCAAGTAAACTAAGCCACAGTGAGCGGGATTGGGGGGGGGGTCTCCAAATACTATTTTTCAACTTTAACAGTATTCCAAACGGACATATGCCACTGGAGGATAGTTATTGGTATGATTTTTATAGTGTGCGTAAGTGAGCTTACAGGTTGAAACTAATCAAATTTCTTTTCGATACCGACCAATCCCGTACCCATGTGTGTCTTTACTGGACATTGATCTTCCCTGCTTATATTGTATATATGGTTCTGTCGGTTTGGAGTTGAACCTTTGCATTTCATCGTCCATGTTAACTATAATGCATGTTGTAATGCTTTTACAATAATCGTTTTTTTCTGTTTCTCCAAATGCTCACCACAACTTGGGCGTTTTATTGGTTTATTTTTTTGTATTATGAATACTTGTATTGTTATCGCTTTGTTTTTAATCAATTTTTTGTTCAAACTGTGGTTTGTAATGAAAACAATAAGATCCCAGATTTCCATTCACGTTAACCTGCTTGGAAAATAGTCTGTAAAGGCATAACACGCTCACGGCATTGTTAAAAATGAGAGCAAACCATCGCCGGACTGTTTCGCGTTGTTAGTTTTTTTTGGGGGGGAGCCGTTTGTTTCACTTGCTAAAAGGTCTGTTAGTCTAATTGATTATTGATTGTCCTTTGCAGTTCTATACCCCATACAGTCAATGAATCTCAACCATACACGGGTTGGAATCCATGAACGGGCCAACTGAACCGTGATTGAGAGCTTTCATTTTCGTCACAGCAATCGTAAATCCAGCCTTGCAGAGCTGTAACCTCATCACTTGTCTATATTTATTTGTACTATTATTTGTTGACAAATTACAGCTGACAAAACCGTGCCACGTTAAGATTGTCTATACGGTCTAGGCCTACGTCACTAAAAGCAAAACGTTTAGTTCTTTCAAATCTCTCCCCCTGAACTTATCGATGTTCCTAGACGGAACACGCGGCAGTTTTGTTTGTCTCTTGACGGGCCTTGTTAAAAGAACGGTTGAAGGATCGATCGGAAAGCTGTGTAAATAATATTATTTAAAAGAAAATAATATTAATAGTAATTAGTTACTAGTACTAGAGGAGGATATGGCAGCAGTTTGTCAAATTGCAGTAGCCTTAATGCTCTGTTTATTTAATAACTGGTATGTTTAGCGAAACTTTATGATTTGTGATATTTCGATTTTGTTTACAAATATTTTATAGCATGTTTTTTACGGTTGGTGTGCTAATCATGAATTTTATTTTTAGAAGGTAAATGTTTATTAACTTCTATCATTATTGTTAAAGCACATGTACAACATTGGTAATTTTCGAAGACTAGTATCCACACTTTATGTGACCCAACATATACATGACATAACAAACCCGTGAAATGTTGAGCTTAATCGGTCTTCGGAGTCTTGAGAAAGCAGTGAAAAACCCCATTATATGTTTTCACTGTTCCCAAACATGGGATTTTACCATAAAGACTTATAGTTTTACTAATTTCTCAAAAACTATAGCATTTCAAGCAAAACTATTTCCAAGTGAAGTTTAGCACCATGACCATCTTTGTACCATGTAAGTATGTGCAAATCTGTGAACATTTAAATTTTCAATCTTACCAATGTTGTACACACCCTTTAAGTAATTTCTACATTTGAATATTTAATGTTATTATTTAGATGGAATATTATTTCACAACTAGGGTCTATGCCAGAATATCTCAACTATTGTTATTTGATTTCATTAATTTTAAGTGCATTTTTATACAATAGTATTTGAGGTTATATGCACTTTTATGATTATTGTTATTCTTTGTAATCAACAAATCACATCAAGATTCAAATTGGAGAACAGATTTCCTGCTGACATGCCCGTAACGGCCAATCCTTGTGGCTTTTAGGAAACAGATTCGTGGCTGGTCGACGCCCCGAGGTGTTGATGTTCACGAAGACCAAGCAGCCCCCGGCCCGGGCGGTCTGGTATGCCCCAGTGCCGCTAAGACGCAGTTACATTAATGTCATTCATTCATGCTTGCGTCTCTGTGTGAACCACGGCAGAATTAAACATGAAATTATCATATCAAGCGCGCGTTACAGACGGCTGGACGTGCCGCACCGACGGGGAGTAATTGTTCCAATCTACCCCCGCGGGATCGTGTTCGTCGATGGTGGATGAAAACTAGACCGAGGGAGGCGAGCCAATCGCGGGGTCGTGAACGGGTGAGACACATCTGGCTCTCGGTAATCAACATCGTCCCCGCATTCATGAATCAGTCTCTGGTTATTAAGACATGTATGTGTCAGCACATCGCACCATCAAATAATCATAATTACATGAACCGGTACAATTTGGTCCAGCTACGGCGAGCTATCAAAAATAATCTCGGCTGTTTATTAATGAGCTCCATTGACAATAAACATTTCACGGGACGCGACCTGGTATCCCAAACATTTTGACATTCAAGTGATTTGCTTCAGACCTAGTTATTTTTCTCAACCAGCTTTATGATATCAAGTCATCATTATGACACAGAGGTTCCGGCTCTGAGTGCTCGACAACAGTTTAAAAAAAAATACAAACATGTATTTATTTTGCATGCTCAAAAGTTGTCCGCTATATACTCCAAAATATACAGTAATCAGACTCCCTTAAAGGTACGGTCGTCGTTAATTTTTTGACAACGAAATGCTGATTTAGCCTAGGCCTATAGGCAAAATTATCAAGAAAGATACAATAAAAGTCACATGTGAAAGCTTCAGTTGAAAACAGTGTCTATACTTGTTGAGAAAACAGGGGAAAACTGTCACGGTATTTTCACCAAGAACGTGGAATCCCACTGTTAGCAAGATAACAGTGGATACCAAGCGCATCTCAAGGTGGCAGCACTCACAAACGGACAATTGAATCTCCAAAAGTCGCCCTTTTGGCAATCTTCGGCGATTCAAATTTTGTCGACAGACTTGTTTTGATTTTTAATTAACGGGGGCATTCCGGACGAAATAATTTCGCAGGATGCTTACTAACCATTACTATATTTGTAACAAGTACGTTTTCGGATGAAAATTAAACCATTTTATTTTAGTCATAAACCAAAGTATGACCCTACCTTTAAAGGAACATTACATTACAAAAACTTGTAAAATATACTTTTTGATCACAGATTTACATAAAAACTTACACGGTCTGATGATGATAGTAGAAAACATCCCTTGAATTATTTCTGTCTGGAACGCCATATTTGATGAGAAATGAATAAACTAATTTTCCGATTGGAGTTTATCGCTCAGTGAGCGTTTTATTCATTTTGTTGAATCTATATGATTTCCGCGCAAATGTGTAATCGGTTTTTCACTATTTTCTCGTGACCCAGATGGCCGATCGAACTCAAACTTCTACAGGCTTGTCAGTTTATGTATATGGTGGATTACATAAAGTGCTTACACTGCCAGTAACTGTTTTGTTAGCAAAACCAATTCTGTAATGTTCCTTTAAAGACTAACGAGTACAGTTTAATCCTCCCGGTCAACACTTCCTGGAAGCGGTTGAATACTTGTCTCAACTCACGCTCTTACGGTTATTTTTTTATCTCTGATATTTATTAAAACATTTTGTTCAAACAATGTTCGATCAAAACGAGTTGCCCGTTGTGTAATTATTTTAGTGTTAATATTTACGGTTTGGGCAGAGTTGTTTTTATACCGAGACGGAAATAAATCTTTAGAAAAAAATAATGAAAAGTGACACAAGTTCGTTAACCTCTTCTTAAACTCGGCAACATGGATACAATATCTGTTGAACTGAACAGTATAAACATAGAAAACAAATCACTTTTGTGTTGAGGGTCAACAAAATCATCTTTGGATATTTTTCATATTTGAAATGTTCAAACCGCTCTCGTTTCTACAAAACACATAGAAGCCTCACCTAAAAGTGCATATATAAAAAAAAATCAATGATAAAAAAGAAATCCAATAACACATGTTTGTTTTCAGATACGTTTCTTGAAAGCTATTGAAGGTAGGATAATGAAGTGCCTTTCTATATATCAACAAATAATGTTGCATTATTCCCCTTCAATTAATCGCAGCCCAAAATCAAACATTTATAGTCAAAATGGACCTTAGACAAGTACATTTTGTGGGACTTGTCAATTTGTAAAGCCAAATCAATGTCGTGGTATTACAAATTGTTATAGATAGGTTGCAGTATGACGTAAATCGGCCATCTTTACGGGCAGCTTAGAACAAACAGTCGTGCGTTTCGTGTGAGAACGGCGTGCAACACGCGCGCATTTCACGAAACTCATGCAGGATTGGTCAGTGAACAACGCGGCTGCGTTAATAAGTTCAGCGTTTGACGCACCCGCAAGCCAAAATGCACTTTGCCCGTAAAGATGGCGTCTACTGGGAACTATCTGTTGGCGTAAGAGTGTATCATTATGAGCGAGGTGTGAATGACTGTACACTCTCAAAAACATCCGGGTCAAATTTGATCCGGATTCGGGTACCGTGGAGTCTGACCCATTTTGGGGTCAGTGTGACCCGGAATCTGTGTCAAAATGACCAAGAAATGGGTAAGAATGACGCATAATTCGAGTTAAAATCCCCCCCTTTTTTTTTACCCCTTTCCAGGTCAGCCTGAACCGCCCTGGTACCCGGGATTCGGCTCAATTCCGACCCGCCAGTTTTTAGAGTGTACATTATTTGATAGAAAGGTCTGGATATTAATATCCCACCACCTTTTTTCGGGGGGGGGGGCTTGTTCTTTTCACTTTTATTGGTGAAATAGTGTCTCATGCCGGATACCAGAATCATTCAACTTTAAAGGCGATTCTTAATCTCTGCGCTCGTGTGATTTGTAATATTTATACATTTGATAAAAACTTTCACTTTGGTCACCCCGTGGCTTGATGTGTGCGGTGTCTTATCAGGTGGGTTATTTTGCATTATAAATAAAATACATTGTACTGACCAACAATTTACATGTCCCTAATCACTGAATTATTCGTATTTAATCCACTGTTTAATTATACAGTTTAATTAAGACTCAACCAGAAGTACACAGAGAGGATCTACCGGAAATCAAGATAATAAATCCAAATCAGCTCTCGGGGGCTGAAGCCAGACCGCCAAGAAGTCCCCCTTCAAGAAAGACCAGCAGCGAGCACAGACGATGTGTCCAATTCATAAATAATTCAACTGATTAATGGCTAGCCTGTCTATCTCGGCAATTACTACTTGGTAAATAGCCGGCGGCGTTGGGGGCTCGAGAGCAGTACGCGACGGTGCGATCCCTTCCCCCTGGTTTTGCTTTCGATTCCCCGCCAAGAGCGACAACACCGTCGACGGCGCGATAAGCGGCCAATGAGAGCGTCCACTGCTGCGATATTATTCATGTTAATTTCTGTGTGACAAAGAGTTCATGCTTATATAGGTCGACTTATCCAGTCGGTCTTTTCCATGGCACTTCAAGTCAGTAGTGCTCAACCTCTCAACTTATAATGTTTGCATTTGAGGACAGAGTTTGTAATTTTTTGTTTTCTCGGCGAGGAAGTCATTGAAACAATTTATTATATTGATATTTTTCATCATCAAAACTCCTTTAAGCAATATTACACCCTTGAAGGTAACGTCACTCATTCATTGTTTCTTGAGTTAAAGGAACATTACAGAATTGGTAAGAAAAAAACTTGTAAAATATACTTTATGATCACAGATTTACATCAAACTTACACGGTCTAATTGATGATGATAGTAGAAAATATCCCTTGAAATATTTATGATTTCATGCAAAATGTGTAATCGGTTTTTCACTATTTTCTCGTGACCCAGATCGATCTCAAACTAATTCTACAGGTTTGTCAGTTTATGTATATGGTGATTTACATAAAGTGCTTACACTGCCAGCAACTGTTTTGTTAGCAAAAACCAATTCTGTAATGTTCCTTTAAAACTATGGACATTCAATTACTCTTCGGTTTATTTGTTGTTGAAAACTAAAATGAGGGCCCCCGCCTTGAAACTGTTTCAATTCATGGCAGCCCATTATATAAACAAACCTTATCATTTTTTGATCTCGGCCAAGGGCCGATATATTATCCGGTACAACTTTGTAACGGTGTGTTTCGGCATGAGTGGCAGGCCTTTGCGCTTTTATCAGACAATAATTATTGTGAACGCCTTCTACTTTTTAAAACTAAATCGATACAAGCAAAGCAAATACGCCATACATCACAATATAGAAAACACTTCATTCGAATAGTCCGGCTCGGGGCGACTACGTGGGTCTGTGTTTTGGGCCCCTTTTCTGTTTTCTTTTCAAAGTAGTTCCGGAATTGTCATTCAAAAAGAGGGGAAAACCAGAAACGGTAAATTAATAACGAATGCTATACACACTTGAATTATTTCAACTCGTTGGGTAAAAATAGTGACTGTAACTTTCAAGGCCCAAGTCTTGTTCCGAGGTATCCAGCTAAACTTGAGGGCGGTGAGGGGAGGTGTCACAAGCCTGGAATATCATCATTGAGAGGACAAGGCCATTTTCATTTTGCAAAGGGCACTTTCATTGGAAAGTCTTTAAGTCTATGGGAATTTTTTTCGATGGGGCATCAAGACCAAAAACCAGGGGCAACAGAAGCCATGTATCTCCCTCCGTGGGCTCCGTCAGGCCTGGTGTCAGGGCTGTTCCGGATGTCAGTATACTGGGCTTAATAAGTCTTGTGAATTTGGCTAGATATTATATTTACATGTATTCCACAACGAGTAGACTGTCCGTTCGCTCTTAGTCTCTTAATCCATGGAAAATTGAAAAGTTGAACTGAACCCAGTGGCTATTTCATATTATACTTTTCAATCGTTCTTTTGACGGTATGTGAACGTCGCCATAATTAACAGTTTGACATTTTTGCTGGTAGAGGACTTGACCCTTGCTCCAAAAACGAAACGAAATGAATTAATGACCAACGATTAATGAGGCAGAGCGATTAGCTTATGGGTGCACCCCACCAAGTAATCTCCCATAGCACACAGTGCAAAATGCTAAATATTCAAAAATACACGAAAAATACTTAAAAGTCTCATAGCTTTTAACTTGAAAGGGAAAATTATTGATTGACTCTTGAACTTTTATTCTCTGCTCAATTTTATATGGGGAGTCCGTGGGCCCGTCGAGTTATTCTCCCTCCAAGTAAAAACACCCCTTCACAGGTCTAATTTTCAAAACGTCCGAGCATCAATCTTGAAAAATGTCCCTACACCTCTCAGCAAATAGGACCATTTATTTCAGGGCCTATGTCATCCAAAATACCTCAAGCTGGAAGTCAACGACCCCCAGGTCACAATTTGGCAACATTTTTACACTGAAACACTTTCTGGGGGCTCTCAAATCTGTCTAATATAGAATATTTTGAGGGCCTACAAAATATTAATGAGCTCGACGCTCTGTTGTCTCCTATTTGGTGGGGTGCACCCTTATAGTTATTTACCATTGATTGTGCCAAGTTCACAATATATAGACGATGTGACCTGTGACATCACATGTTTACAAAAGAGGCACAGAGCCTGGACTTCCTGCACGATTTGTACACAGCTCAATGGAAGAAAGCATAAAATATTATATTTTATGGAGATTGCACTGTCTAATTCTTATCAACTTTTGATATGATGAAAGGGGGCACATCTAAAAACTTGTCCAGTTTTTACTTTCTTTTTTAACTCTTGGTTTTATGTGGAAATTATGACACAAAATGTCAACTTTCCCATAGGACCAGTGTAGTATCTTGCCTGCCAGAATACTCAAAGAATGTACAAGGTCACACTTATTGTAAACAACGTTCACATGGTCTATAGACAGTGCACGTCTTGCACGTATCGAAAACGAGAAAAAACCGTAACTCGAGCGAAGACTATGTTGTTTAAAAAAAAAAATCGAATCTTAAAAAATTACAATTACCTGACCAATTAGGACATACTGCGTAGGGACACTGACACAAGATGAAATCTCTACATGCACGAAGGACAGGGAGATCTGTGGACACTTCTCTCGTGACATCAATTCGCCGAAGTCACCACTCGACATAGAAGAAGAACACGGAAACAAAATTTAAACTTGGTTGGTTGTATACGAATTTGGTCCAGGGAGTTTAAATACGCGCGAGACTTGCACACGCCAATGTGTCTCCGTAAAGTTATCCCCATGGTTATCTTCTGTTACGGCAGTATGCAGAAAGTGGATTTTTTTTTTTTTTTTGCAAATTGATTTGTCCCACTGAATTACAAATTTATAGAAATCTATAAATAAAACTATACGCCTTTAAGTTGGTCATGAAAATAATAATCAGAGCTAAATGTTTGTATAAAATGAAAAACAAAAGTAAAAAAAAAAAGTTTGTAAAAATTCCGTAAATAATTCATCTCAACCATAATTGTAGCTTTTCCCTTTGAACCCTTGAACCAAAATTGATCCAACAGCCGGACATGTAAATAAAAATACGTTGTAAGCAACTAAGTATGCTGGGGAAAACCCTGTAAGTCACAGGCTGCAGCTGTTTTTATGCCACCATCACTAAAAACAAATGGCTGTTCCTGGGCCAGCGTGGTTCACCGGACCATGGACGCCCTCCTGTTGCCCGTAGAGCCGGCTGACGATTCAGCAGATATGCCGGTAGAGATAACAAACAAAGGAGTACAACTAATTTTAATTTTCGTTGTTGTCGTCAGCTGGTCAAATAATCCTCGCTCGGTGTTTGGGCGAAGATAACTCAAGCGCTACTCTATAAATTGACATTCTCTGCAAAGTCTACAATTAATAATTGTGTTTGCAATTTGAGTTTAATCGGTTGGAACAACAATGAAAATATTGATAAATGTATAATATTATCAATCTATTATTATGCAAATAAAAGTGAAATTTCGTTGGCAAGTATAGGTGTGGATACACTACAACCAAGTAGCGTTTAACTGTTGGACAACTCCCACCAAAAGGGGACGAAGGAGAAATATATATCCCTCAAAAAGGTGCCTCTTGGGACATCATTCAGGAATTATGGTGCAATATACGACAGGAAAGTAGACTCACGTATTAAATTACGCATGTCGACCAATTAAATCATAGCCGGAACAGACTCTGAAGGCTAAGTATACCTTTGATTTTTGGGACCGTTTGTATTGTTTTAATCTTATATAAATGTAGATATATACAGTAAAACAAACCTGTGAAAATCTTATTTCGAAAGGTGGTCGCGTTTTTTAAATATCGCCAAAATCCGCAGCGAATAATGTCCAAGCATAAAGAATAATCCCTCATAGGAATACACGATTTGAGAAACGTTTCAGACAGAAACGTTTCTCAGATTCAAGATTTTTATCCACATTATTTTGAATTGAAATATTTCTCAAAACGCTCTATACTATCGAAAGCTGCTGACCTAAGTCAGTTTCTATTGCCATTAATTTTTTTAGAGGGATTACCAATCGTGTACCTCCTCTTTAAAAGCGTCTGTGGATTCGGGGTCAATAATCGGAACATATCTTGAAAACAAATCTTTAGATGCCCGTACATCATGTGGTCCACAGATCTTGGGGAAAAACAACAACTTTATTATCAAAGAAGGAACTGGACTGCATACGCATTTGTCATTACCATTCCCAAATCCCACACATAAAAAGTTCTCCAAAGCGTATTGATGTTTGCTGAGTGCCTTTACCAGGGTCCGGTGGTGTGACCCCACTTGCACTTCGCCGTGGAATATACAGATTCCCTAATTACAGAAAAACGGTGTTAACCAGATCGAGTTAGCCCGGTTTCGATCACCATTAATGCTGTATTAATTGGCGGCTCCATACAATACAATTACAGGAACAAACAGGATTGCCGTGGATGTACACCAGGAGAATGGCTTTTAATGGGTTGGGTTACATTGAGGATTAGTGCGTGGTGTCCGGCGGGAATTTCGAGTTTAAAGCCGTGGCACGCGCCGTCACAAGTCGACCTAGTACACCGAAACAAAACAATATCATAACCTATCAGCGAGTATAAGGCTGCAACTCGAACTTGTGGGAAAATATGCAGCTATAATTGATTGGATCCTCAGCTACGACAACTCTTCAATTTATTTTTTAAAACTAACACATTTTATTGACGAAAGCGGTTTCATTTTGACGTGTTATGGCTGGAAAAAGCACCAGACGGGTAACAAATTTTAGCAACAAACAAATTCAAACATGAAAATCATTGCTCTATAGTTATTTGTGCAACTTGAATTTGCACCTTGTCTACAATTTAAAGAAAACAGAAGGCACATCGAAACAATATTTTACACTTAAAGTATTTTACAGTAAGAAAAGCCTGTCCATGTTAATTTCCTGTTTCCGATTCATGAACATTTTCGTCGGGATACCAGCGCCTTACGCTCGTCAATGAACAAAGGATTTTTTTTGTCTAGTTTGAATCTGATCTGTGTATATAAAATTAAACAAAATGGTTTGATTTGGCGAGATGTGTTTCAGGAAATTGATCATTTTCTTTGTCCAATGTCAACTGCGGCATCCAAGAGGCAGTTGCAGTGGTTTGTAATATCGCAGATGAATCATTCAGTCTGCAGTTGTCTACCACTGTTTCATGACTCATCTGATGGTTCCAATGCATCGGTATGAAAATTCAAACTATTCTATTTTTGGTAGGGTTTAGGCCTGAATACTGATCTAAAGAGCTGTTCATTTAGCAACGAAGCATGGGGGGGGGGGGGCTGGGGAAATCCCCCCCCCAAAAAAAACACCCCCAAAACAACAAAACAAAACAAAAACAAAAACAAACAAACAAACAAACAAAACAATAAAATAAAACCAATATTTTTCTAAATAACAACAAACAAACAAACAGATACATGTGAATGAAAACAAAGAGGGAAAACAGCTCTTGGACTCCCTCAGGAAAGCGGAAAAGTACCCCCAGTGAAAAAAAAACATAAAGCTGCCCACTGTTTCTATTGTTGATATTGTTTCAACAACACTGTCGTCGTCTTTGTTGCTGTTGATTGTTATGAACTTGTTGTTTTGTTTCGTTATTGCTGGTGGTGTGTTTATTGTTGTTTTTGACGCTGGTGGTCGCGTTGCAGGTAATTGTTTTGTTCGATGTTAATGCTGTTTACCACATCAGTCGTATATCTACTTATGATGAACCTCGTGTACATGCATAATTTGAGTACGGGCCCTCGACTTGAAATCAAAGGATGGTTGCTCATTGGCTCATCATGTGCGCCTCGCGTACAAAGATTTTACCCTTAAGCTGGCGTCATGATGACGTCAATGCATAAGGTCTGTACTGAACTTACGATTAGTTTGTCCCTTTACTCGACGAGTATTTCTTTTTGCTGATTGTGTATAATTGCAATGGTGTATATTATTCCATCTGCTATAATATCTGACGTGTTTATGGTATAATTATGTGTGAAATAGTTACCAGGGCACACTCCCTAAGACCTGTCTCGACTGACCAACAAAACAGTCGAGGTCAGTGGGCGCAAGATGTTCTTTTGTTCACTACGTCCTGAGTGATAGCCCTATACGCACTCCACCCACAACGCAAATGTTACAATGACTGAAACAGCCGTCGGCGACTCAAGACGGGGGGAAAAGGTGTACGAGATGTGGTGTGGGGGATACAGTCTCTTGGCGTCTGGGACAACGCGGCAGATGGTTGAGTAGCCAAGCGATAAGTGCTCCCGCCATTGTCAGATGGATAGATTGATGATAAAGGAAAGCATCATCCTCATCGTGACAATCTCCTTACACTGAGTGAGACCGTACAGCACCTCACAACAAGATGAGAAAACACCCAACCGCAATGTGGGTATCGACACTCGGCGCTAAAAACCATGGATAATATAAAAGCAAGGACCCTTGTTAATTATGAAAATACATGCTTTTCTCCGAAGGAATATTCGGAGAATTTGATTGTTCACACGGATGAATGATTATTAATTGTATTGTTCGCAAAGTAAAGTGAAAAGGACGTTCACTTGTGCTTCGCATGATATAGTTTATTGAACCTGAGTTCAAAGTCACATGATTGGGAACACAATCTTAAGAATTTTCCGGAGACGTTTTTTTTTTTTTTTTATGAGCACAGTTTGTTATAAGAGTAAATACTATTTAAGTCATTCTTTCGAGGACAACCGCGTGAAAATCTATGTTTGGAAGGAGTGCTCTGAGAACAGCCGTTGGTTTGTTCCCGACGTTTCGAGCAGTGGACTCTAATCGTCTTCATTAGAATGATGGACTTCTTCGGACTCTTTATCATCTTTCCATACAAACTGCGTTCACAGTATTGAGTATTCGGGCACATTAATTGTCTTCAACTAAATTCAACTAAGTGAGGATTATAATCAATATTACTAAGACAGAAAATCTGGGAATTCACTTCATCTCAAATCATATCTTGAAAATATTTATTAATTTAAAACAAGATTTGGGATTTATAAATTTCTATTTAGAATCATTATGAAACAGATAACAGAAAATGACTCTGGGTCAACCTAGATTGTATCATTAGTCTTCCTAAAAGAGTACAATTACTCTATTTCACAGGTCTCCCAAAATAATATCATCTTTAAAAAAAATAACTAGATAGGCCTAACTATATAACTAGATTTTCTCTACTTCAATAGCGTAAATCATGGACACTGATTCACACATGAAAAAATAGGCCAGAGTATTTTTTAACTTCAAGCCTCGATCTCGTAACGTTGTTTTTGAACTGAAGGGGGAAATTATTGCTGCAGATCTGCAGAATCATCCCAGCCGTGCTACGTTAAGACCGTACCCGGGTTTATAGCGATGGACAAAACACGTTCAACTTTGCACTTTCTATGACGTTGCTAAATAATGCACCACCTTTCGGTGCACATCAATGGTACTTCGCCAACAATAGCTGGAAAAATGGTATTGAACGAACTCATTTGCATACAGGTGTAGGTCGCGTGCCGCGGAGCTCCTGCACGGGACTATTTTTTTCTTTTGTTGTCGGCGTACGGTGAGTGGCGACTGGTCCCCAATGCGAGAAGACACACGACTTTGAACCGCGTCAATCAAAAATCTTGAATCATAATTCATGTCACTGACCTGTTGTGTTTGATTTTGCGGTTTGTTGTGGTCATTATTTTGACATGTTTGTAAAATGGTTTTCCACCTTGGGGTTTTGGGGTCATTGTTTTTTTAATGAATTTAGTATTATACACATGTTAGGTCAACAATAGGTTCATGCATGACCTTTTCATAGTTGGAAGTTTTGTTGCCAACAGTGTCTACTTACGATTCGTTCAGTTTCTTATAGGACATAATTGAAAGATAGTGTTTTCTATTTAAATCAAGTAACCTGTGACATCACGTGTTTATAAAAGAGCCACAGAGACTGGACTTCATTTCGGGCAGAATTTTCACACAGCCCAATGGAAGAAAACATTCAATTGTATATTTTATGGAGATTGTACAGTCTGATTTTTATCAACTTTTAATATGAGGCAGCTATAACTTTAATTGCATAAATTTTTGAGTTTTTGTTTTAATTATGACACAAATGTAACATTTTCATATCTTTAATGTGGTATCTTGCCTGCCAGAAAGGCAATGGAGTGTACGAGGTAACTCTTTTTGAAAAGAAAGGAAACAGGTTGTTGATATGACTCACATTGTCATGGACGGACGCCAGACAAATGTTCATTATTATTTCTCAGGTGTTCAACAAATAGAAATCTCGAACAAAATTATGTTGATTCCCATTGGTCATAACACACGATTTCAATGTCCTTATACAATTTTTTTTATAAATGCATTATTAGTTTGATTTTAAAATTGTATCTGTAAAAATGACATGTGTGAGACCCTTGAACTTGTCGAACCCTTGACGACCCTTGTGGCCTAAAGTCTGATCCATAATATTTTGCTATCTCCCCCCCCCCCCCACAGACACAAAGAGGGGGAAATCAATTGATATTTCAAAATGTTTATGTCACAAGACAAATCAAGAATTGTGAAATTCCGGCACTTCATAAATTATTCATGCCATCTAAAGTACACTCGTTGGAACTTGACCAGTCGTTGCATGGTTTCCCTAAAGGGTGAATTGAAGTATTCCGTGACTAAAGTATATGGATTTTAGAAAACCTTTAGGGCAGTATTTTTTTTCTCTTTTTTTTTCAACAACCCAGGTGAAATTAAATAAACCTACATAGTTTTTCTGTACAGCCCAGCAGGTAGACCTATGTAAACACTGCTGACAATGGTAAACGGAGTTAACAAAGAACTGGCCGCCAGTAGTATGCACACCTGTCCCATTCCTTCCATTACAAATCCCGACTTGTATGCCATTTCCGAGTTGGCGCCTTTCTTTTCAAAGTTATAGTGGTTGGGGAAAAAAGATTGTCTGCAATAAAATCTAACAAAAAAAAGTACAATCTGGATTGGAAAGGTAAGAGGTTTTTCCCCCCAATTCAAAATCTGCTTCTTCTAAAACGTTCGATATTTTCTAGTTGAAGGCAGCGGAACTATTAAAGGACGGACGAAGATAGAGGCCGAAATAACGATGTAACATCACAACAGGTTCAAACAAATACAATGATACTTTGTTCCTTTTACAAATAGAACGAGTATCAGGGCTGACCTGTATGTCCACATGGTGTATAGGCTTTAAATAGACATTTCAGGCTATTTAATCACATTTCTATCTGATTTTTCCAAGGGGGGAAAAGAAATTGGAAACAAAACTAAAGTGGCTAGAAGAGTATCGTGCTTGTCCATAAAAAGTAGCACCCCTTGAAATCCTGCACAGCTTCTTGGTGCACTAGATGGGGTTTTGATGGGGTTATGATCAAGACACAAAACTTAACATTATTGATACTGAGTAGTATTAAAATACAATCCATTATATTGGTCTACATAACAGTTTTTCACCTTTAACATATTTTTTCCCCCACGCAAAACCTCATTCTAAAAGGGGTCAATGAATTTTCGTCAACAAATGGATTGACAATGCATTTCAGCAGTGATAAATCATCATGCATGCTAAAACTATTTTTGACTCTTATCAATTAAAGCGTTTTGTGTGCAAAATCCTCGCTGGTCTCACAGTTCAAGAAGTGAGCATAAAAATATCTTTCTTTAGAAGAAGTTGATGAAAATTTGACATACAAGTACTAGTAGACAACACATCATCGATATAAATTCAACCCGTGTGATAGATCCGTAGTTTTACAGTACTTATGAAGACCCATGGCAGCTTATAATAAGCAAACGGTGTCTTGGGTGAGAGTTGAACCTGCGGACGTCCACTTTCTTGTGCAAGTGTCTTAATATCCAACCAGACCAAAAACCTTATAAGGTTCGTCCATTGATTGGTTGTGTCTAGTATAAGACAGTCGTTTATAACATGTACATGCGACCACCACACGGTCGCTAAATACATTAGAAAAACACAATATTAATTAAATTAATATTTTATTCAGCAAACATTATGTCAAATTATTATGAACTAAGTGTTGTTTTTGTAATGTCTGTAGAGGATTGTCTCAAAGGAGTAGTGTCAAAACTCTACTGGGTAAGGTCATGGGTGATGTTCATGATAGTGCCATGCTGTTGTTACACATGTAATTGTACAACACTTAAAGGAACATTACAGAATTGGTTTTTGCTAACAAAACAGTTGCTGGCAGTGTAAGCACTTTATGTGATCCACCATATACATAAACTGACAAACCTGTAGAAGTTTGAGATCGATCGGCCATCTGGGTCACGAGAAAATAGTGAAAAACCGATTACACATTTGCACGGAAATCATATAGATTCAACAAATGAATAAAACGCTCACTGAGCGATAAACTCCAATCGGAACATTAGTTTATTCATTTCTCATCAAATATGGCCTTTCAGACAGAAATATTTCAAGGAATGTTTTCTACTATCATCATCATTAGACTGTGTAAGTTTTATGTAAATCTGTGATCAAAAAGTAAGTTTGTTCTTACCAATTCTGTAATGTTCCTTTAACAACACTTAGTGAATCAAACTGTTATATACCTGTTTACATTGACAGTGCCAGACACTTAACCCAATTCTGCTTACCGCGGGATTCTGCACTTACGGCCCATGAAATCGCGCTCTTTATAAAGTGCTCGAAACAAAGCACAGAACTTCATAGTAATTGGGTCCTGATAAAAAATTAATGTACACAGAATAAATAAGGTGATTTGGGGAAACAAGGAAGCATGTACCACGTTCACGTATACAAAAGTATAGTTTACAAGGATTTTTAATTGTTGTTTTACAGGCCTATGATGTATATACAGGCATAGTGCATCGGTAAGATACACACACACTTAAAGTTGCCGATTTCATTACTTGTTCTTCTTAGAAACAACAATCTAATAATCCTCTGTGACAACTACACGACGACCTTGGCATTTGACGGTGACTCATTGTACAGCGAGTTTATTCACATTGTGACATCATTGTCTGCATGTTACCAACGCTCAGTTGAGCATTGTTCAATGTCATAAAGTGCACGGGCAAAAAAACTGCACTTGCTGAATGCACTGCATACCCACGCCGCATTGATGATGTGTCATGAGTGATGACCGGCACTCAAATTGAGGTTTAGTTTTCCAGGAATATTCCATTCTCTGATACAAAACAATAATGTGGCACAGCTGCTGTACAATTTCTTGGAATGTTGCTTCAATAGAGGTCGCTATTCATAACTCACAGTGCATGAAAGGGGAGGTGGGGGGGGGGACTGAGAGAACAAAATAACGTTCAATATGGCTCGACTTCCGGTACATCGGGTCTTTCACTACCTCCACAAGACACCCATTATTCAACATCAAATACAAAGTATTTAGCAAAATAACACACAAATAATAAGCCCCAAAAGTCGCGGCCCATATAGGTATGACCTATAAAACAGCAAGGCCATAAAGTTACAATATGCAAGGAGTTTATTTATTTATAATTAACGATCCTTCAGAAATCAATCAGTAATTAATGCAGATGGAAACTAAACCAAACAATTGTTAACTTTAAATTTGAGGCGCTCTTTACTACCAACGGTCATGTGTCAGTCTCTGCGCCAAGATATCGTTCCGGTTTCGCTTTTTGTGCAACTACAGTGTTAACGCAGTAGGTGCTCGATCACAAAGTTTTGCACACAGGCCGAGTAGGAACTATTGATGTCATAAAAAAACAATATAACAAGTATAATAACTGTTAAGACCTAACAGCAGTCCCATCGCCGCGGTCACGCCGTCGAGCTCACTGTTTGACAACATTCAATCATACAACTGCTCAAAAGTCACCAGTCTATTTCTAGGACGGCCTCACTTTCGTCAACTGTATTTCCTAGTTAAACTAGACATCGAAAAAGAAAACAGATATACCAACACGAAAAGGTTTATAGAGACATTGTACATGTCATAGATCATTATTTTATTCAATCAAGCTAAAATGGAAGATTTCTTTTCAACATTACAGTTATTTACCAACATCCTTTCATGTTGATCATTGTTAAAAGTTATTTGTGGAAGATTTTAGTTTATCAAACTACTTCAACTGTTTGGAAGAATATAACGATGAGACGATGATCCCATGAGCAACGGTTTAAGTGCTTGTTAGTAAAAGGTTACTATTTACGTAATTAAATCTTAAAATTTTATAGAAAGATTTAGTCTTTTGTACTTTGTATGAACTCTGCACATCTTGGCATTAAAATTCACCCTCTTTCCTGACATTAAGTGTACTATTCTTCACACAAAGGAAAATAAATATATTTAAAAACATAAATAAACAAGATCAACTTCAAGTCAATATTTTACCCAGAAGGTGAATTTAACCACGCATTTTCTCATACAAAATGCATAGATCTCACTCATATGATTGGTTTTCAAGGTGTTGGCAAAAATTCTTGCAAAACACATGTTTACTAGAGCGACATTGTGGGGTTTGTCAAAAGACCCCACAAGTTCAAACCCTATAAAAAATTACACCACACTGTTTATCTTATAAGCACACTGCTACCACTCTGGTCTGGCTATATAGCGGTTAGAACAGCCAATTATGTCAAAACGTTGACATCCACGCGCTTCCGCAACAACGTTGCTTAACTTCCACAAAACATTATTTGTGATAATTTTTCTGAGCACCGACTCGGGCGCGAAGACAATTCAGACCAGAAGTGTGGCCATTTCAAAAACTTATTTCCCGTTTGAAAAGTGGGGAAAGTCAACAAGGCAAAACACAACAAGTTTTTTCGGCGAAGATTTTTCAGCGAACCGAAGATTTTTTCGACACGCTCGTTCTGAACTCGACCAACAATACTTAAAAATGATCAGCCATTCCCCAGACGGTGCTTTTAGGTTTTTAGAACTCTCTCGCTCTTTTTTTTTAACAACGACCATTTTCATTCTTTGGAAATACTTTTTGCACTTCACGTCTGTTGAACGCAATTCTACCCCGGCCCGTCTTCAACGAGAAAGCTACGACGGGGAAGTGGTAACGGCATCTGCTCGGAGAATGCTGAATGTCGATGGTTCAAATCCCACCAGGTATATGTAAGAATCTTAACCCATGTAACTCGGAAAGCACTGATAAAACATTGTCAACGAAGAGCTTTCGTGTTCAACTTCGTTATGATATATCACCTAAATTCGTTGTGACTTTATAAATCTTAGTTGGGTATTCCAAGAAAATAGAGGAAGATCGTTTCTTATCATTCGAGGTCTGAGGTAGATTTATCTTCAGATTTTTACATTGCTTTTGACTCGGTAGGTTTTCTTCTCAACAAACCAATTTGAGACTCTTTTTTTTACGCGTTATGAGAATAGACTTTTTTCTTCTCTAAAACTGTGCTTTATGTTCAACAAGTTACTGTGTGTGCAAATCACTATGTGTATTTACTGCTCGGAATTTGGTGCAATTTGATTCGAAGACTTCATACAAACACTACTCAGACCAGCTTCTTTTAAACGATAATAATAAATAAATCTAAATGAGGGAAATCTCTGTGAACTGTTCCTCTGAGTAATAAAAACAATTGCCTTAATAACAAACAAACTGCATGCATTAATTCCAGCTTTAGGGCATTTCATATTTGACGAATTGAAATAAAAACATTTCATGAGTAACATAAATTAGGCCTAAAGATGGAAACAAACTTTTAGTTTAAAACGCTCCAGTGTTTGACCATTATTATATTATTTTTGTTTACTTAACACTATTGCAAAAAGTGCAATTTGTGTTTCTATATAATTTATGTAAATAATTACTACAACGCCCTCAAAGTGTCTTCGATTTCTGGACCAATGTGCCCCGTCTGTTCCCATTAAATGTAAATTACACATCGCGCGTGCGCATTGACACTTTACTGGTGGGCAAATTGAGGGAACATCGCAACCTCGTTTCCAGGGGTGATAGATCACTTATTATTACTATGTTTTGTTTATTGTCTATTCGGAATTGTGAACGTTTAAAAACTTGCGAATTTCTTTCGAAAATGTGGTGAATTTGATTTGAAGATTCCATTCCAACACTACTCAGACCAGCTTAGTTTAAAGAGTAATAATAAATAAATCAAACCATAGGAAATCTTGTGAACTGTTTCAATTGGTCAAAGAAAATAACGGAAAATTGAAGGGAAAAAGGAAGAAATCAGCAGAAAAAAAGGAAAACAAAGAAAAACACGTTTGAAATCAACAATTTGGTTGGTTAGTGGGGGGGGGGGGTGCAGGAGTCATAATTGTAAACACTGATAATTCTGCACCGAGTAGCTACTTTAACAGATATTATCCATTCATATCCATAAATAAGATAAAAGCATGTTCCTCGAATGATTTCAACTTTTAAATCTCACAACTGCGAACTTTTGTAGCTAAGAACATCACTTACACACAATTTAAAGGTTACACGTCCAATGAGAAAAACACAAATATTTTCATTTAACTTTCATCCCTGTACAAAGACCAGAAAACGAAGACTTGTTGGGCTGAACACTTTCAAGCAAAAGGCCGTCCTTTACAACAAAATAAACAAAATCAAAGACTGCAAATAATATTTACAAATAATCTACTGATCTCAATTCTTAAAATAACGGCTCTTTCGAATTAAAGAAACAATAGACCGATCCATTAAGCCCCACCCCTTTAGCATATTGACCAATCACAGCATTGGCTGCCTCACCACTGCACACGTGTGCAGCACATGTGCGTCTCTCCAATGCCACACTCGCGACATGAACGTGCGCGCTTTAAGTACGCGCGCACGCATGTTTACTTTTCTAATGGGATTTTAGCGTGTCGGACTTTCGGTGGCGTATAGCCAAGGTTGTGATTTGGTCAACACGTAAGGGGCGGAGCTTAATGGATCGGTCTATTTAGGCTAACCTACAACACCCTGTATTACGACTTACAAAAGCAACAAGACAATCTGAAGGACAAAACACATGCATGTACATTCTGTACATGCATCAACTAGGTTTGACCCATGTCAAAGGTCACAATTGGTCACAGGTCATTCCGAATGACATTCAGCTATCAATACTTTCTTGCACGTGAGGGAGTTTTGTCAAATACGTTCTTGAAAAAAAGCGCATGTGAACGTAGTTAACTTTGAAAGGCACACGCTGTGCAATGACTTTCAAGAAACTTAAGCGGGATACTGTAGAAAATTACACTAAAAATTATCAATATTGCTATTTAATTGTTCTTTCGCTCATTTTTGTTTATCAAAGCTGCTATAATTGTCTGATTTATTTTGTAGAAAAAAGGTTCCTTGAAACGCTCAGCATTCCCACAGTTTCAACTAGTTCAAATGGTGAATTTGTTAATTAGATAAATTAATGAATTGAGAGGGGGTGTATTTTGCATGAGAAAATACAGGCCTGGAATTGCATCTCTGAGAGGGCAAGGCCATTTTTCAATTTGCGAAGGACACTTCAGTTGGTACATCCTTAAGTCCATGGGAAACTTTTGAAAGGCCATCAAGGCCAAAACCAGGGGCAACAGAGGTCATGGCCTAGGTGCAACTCCAAGCCTAACAATAAACAAGATATTAAGGAGGACTGCACTGCACGTTCTCGTCAGGTTTGTGTAGGGTAAGTTGTTCACCATTGAACAATAAATTCACCATTTGAACCAATTTTTATTGCGATCAATTCTGAACAAGCATCAACCTAAATCCTTAAAAAGCAAAATTGTAACTTCACGATATCAGATCAAAGTTCTGAAAAGTAAACACATGTAATGTCCCAAACAGACACTGCGTGCTTACTCCGAGTGTGTTTTTCAACAACGACTTACTTGAGTTAATACTACACATAATTTTAATATACATTAATCAATCAAAAAATATGTTCTATCTACAATATTCTATCCTGATAGAGAGCTTCAGATTGACCTTATGCACATGACGTCATTTGAGTAGGGCGCCCTCGGCTAGAGGTCAAAGCAGGTTACTCAATGGCCGATTCTGTCTGCCGCGCAAACTTAGATCTGCGTTTTTCATTGTAACGTCATCTTTTTACCTCTAAGATGGCGGCGTGATGACGTCAATGCATAAGGTCTATTTTATCCACTTAAACATTTACCACTTTAAAGGCATTTAAAGATGTATTTTATTTAGTTTTTAATTTTTTTTTTTTTACAAACTGTGTGGCATCATCCTTTCCTCTCCATGATATTTCTTCCACGACAAAAACTCTACAGTACAAAATAACAAAAATAAAGATTCTATAAAAAAGAATTAACGCGATTATCACTAAAAAAAAGGAATTTTGCAGTGCATATCGAACAAAACAGTGTTTGTCATCGACTCGTTTTAGTGCACGCAGACTCTGTGATGTTCCCATATCCTACAACTGTGGTCAGTATACACTATGTAACCTTTGTTTACAAAAAAGAGAGACATTGTACATTGCAGAGCACTTCCTGGCAGGCAAGATACTACACTGGTCATATGGAAAATTTAACATTATGTGTCATAATTTCCACATAAATTCAAGAGTTATAAAAGTAACAGCTGTACAAGTTTTGAGATGTGCCCCTTTCGTATATCAAAAGTTGATAACAATCAGACAAATGCTACCTCCATAAAATGTGAGATTTTATGCGGTCTTCCGTTGTGTGCAAATTGTGCCTGCAGGAACTCCAGGCTCAGTGGCTCTTTTGTAAACATGTGACGTCACAGTATACATAGTCTGTATACAATCCTTCAACCACCACAGCCATCAAGGTTTGGATAGTACCAAACCAATCTTGATGTGATATGTAAATCAAAAACCTCAAGAAAAACAGTCACAAGTATAAGTTGACTGTACAATAATGGAGGGAGATTTCAGTAAACAAGAAAAGGGAAAAAAAAGAACAAAGTGACCCAGCAAAATGGATCATCCAGTAGATTTCCTAAAGTGACCCACTCACAAGTTATTTCTGAGAACAGATTTTTGGCAGTCCAAACTACCTCTTTGCAAAACACATGAGGGCTATTTTAACTTTTAACCATGTTTATAATAAATATACAATTAAGATGTGGACTTTTCACAGGCACAGAGTGTTAACCGATGGCAACACTGGTAATAAATATACCAATACTGGACCCTTGACATTGGAATGCCTTAAAAATTTACAAGATCTTGCCCCTCCCTCTCTGACAATAACACCCCAAACAATAAGTTAAAGGCTGTTGATTTCGTTGGATATTGCCGCCTATTCCTGTATACAAAATTATTTACTTTTGCTCTTCTTAAAATGGAAACATATGTACCCGAAAAAAGAGCAACAACCAAAAAGAAAAAAACACCATTTCACTATAAAAAAAAAAATCCAGAGAGTTTGCAAGAATTGTGAAATCTTTTGTGAAGCGACTTTTATCAAAAAACGGATTTCAAGAAAAAAAAAGAAAACAAACTTAAACAAACAAAAACCCTCAATTTAAAGAATCCCTCTTGGGATTTAGAAGACCACCTGAGGAAAAGAGAACTGTATGTAGGATGAAACTGAAGGTCACGTCAGAGGTCAACTCAGGTCAGGAGAGACCTGACAGCTCCAGGTGTACTTTCATCATTGAAATGTTTGGTTGTGTACCTGGAAGAAATGGGAAGAGAACAAGATCAAAATTGGGGGGAAAAATATCCTATGAAAACTTTTGATAAAATATCAACTTTTTAGATAAGTTATGCAAGTACATGTACAAAACATTGAAACAAATATGAGGATGATGATAAATGAAAGATAGTAAATACAAATGAAATAGTTTAAATTGTTGGTAATAGTAAGTAAAAGGTTAATGCAGAGGCAACATTATATTCATTTAAAAGTGATTTTGATTTAACAATAATTGGAAATTGGAAAGCATGTGGTTTAAATATACACAGCAATTTACATGTATGTTGGTAAGAGACAAGAAAATGCAGTTAAAGAAAGATATATATACCACACAGTTGGACTTTTGGGCAAAAATAATGTTAAATCACGAATGAAAATGCAGTATACTTACTCTTATTAAGAGTAATAAAGTTTCAATTTCAATAATTCATTAAAATAAAGTGGTAAGACATTAAGAAAAAACAGTGGTTTAAATATAAATAGCAGTTTTGGCTGGGGAAATACAAGAAAATACAGCAACAAAAAACCTACAACACACTCAGAGAAATGAGGATAAATTTGGGTTGTTTTAATCCAAACTTTGAAGCAAAGATATGAAAACAATAAAATGCAATTACATTTATACAAACACATTCAAAATATTGCACAAAATACAAATGATTTATGAAAGCAGTAAGAACTAGTGGCTTGTAAAATGAAGGTGTTACACATACAGTGTATAATGTCTGGCCTGGAATTTCAATTTTGAGGGGGCAGGGCCATTTTCATTTTGTGAAGGGCACTTTCATTGGAAAATCTTAAAGTCTATGGGAAACGTTTGTAAAAGAACTACAAGAACAGGGGCAATGGAGGACATGGCCTCCGTGCAAATCCAGGCCTGATAGGTAGTCACTGTTTGACCAGCAGGTAATAGTCAACAAAGGGAAGACACAGCCTAACATATGAAGAACACTGTACTGTACATGTTTTGGCTTTTATGACAATGAGATCAGAACACAACAATTATGAAGTCAGCCCGTTAGCTCAAATACTGGTTCTTTGTTTACCTTAGAGCATTCATCAGGGAGTCGATATCATTTGGAGACTGATCCTTCAGCACCTTTATGCAACTTTTCACCTGCATCAACAACAAAAATGTCTTCAATTCAATTTTAAAGAATTGTTTTTCCCCACATATTCATTTAAAATAGCACAAGTCTACAAAAAACAAATCTGAACTTTGACCTTTCTTAGCACATTCAGGGGGTGATAGGCAATACTGACAATAGTCTGAAACTAGGATCAACATTTTAGGATGTACATTCAAATGATGCAATTCCACCTTTTGGTAACCTGTGGGGTTTAGATTTCAAGGAGCTTTTGGGTACAGTGTCCTAAGCGCTAGAGAAATGTATGTGGACAAAGTTGTGGCTGATTTTCTTCACCAGGCCGACTTAAAAAGCCTGAATATAGATAAAAGTCTGAAATTTCTCATCTAACCCTGCACATTCTAATGTGCCATGGCAACTTGTACATCTCTTTCCAATCTATTCTTTTAAGCACAAATTCAGATTGGTGTTACAAGTGCAAGTAAAATCAACTGCAATGGGCGACTTTGGACATTAGGTGGCAGCAGACTTAGCAGGAAAATGTCATTATTTACAAATGCGCACCATATTGATACCTCTTATCATTATCACCTGGTATCTATGTACTGACAAACAATGCTGATTGGTTCTTGTGATTGATTTAGCTTGGTGCAATACATATTTGGCAGCACAGGCCGTCTCCCAATGGAGCTGAGATTGTTTTATAAAAGGCCCAGTAACCAGGGGTAATAATGTTGTAGCACCATGAGCGTCACTAAGTGTCGGATTTGAGTGCTATATAAGAGGCCACTATTAATATTACCCCTGGGAACGAAGTTGCACATCACCCACATCGATGGATTCACCTGGTAAGTCTGCTGCCACCTAGTGTCCTCAAAGTCTCCCAATACAAAATGTACAACATTTTTTTCTGAAGTTTTATATATTTTTAGCACATCTTCCTCATTGCCAAATGACATCACTATTTTTAACTGTTGCCGGAGTTAAATAACACACAACTTATTACTAGTATTTCATGTACTTACATCTATGCTTGACTTTTTGTCAAAAGCACCGACTGGATGGACGTGATCATACAGAATGATAAGGCCTACCATGATACGCTGACAGAACACTGAGGTGTCCTCATCCTGGAACCTTGAGTAATGCTCACTAAGAATTGAAAATGTACAACGGAGAATTGAGTATCAGAAACTATTGCTGGTTAGAGATACAAAACAATCAAGATAATTCACAGAAAAAGTTACTGTGGGAAATTTAAGTATCAATGTGACATGTGACTGAATACAAACTTCAAAATCCACTGAGACCAAACTCATTCAATTTCTCAAATAAAACATTTGAGGAAAAACACATTAAGGTACATTTAAGGAATAAGGCATTTTCAAAGATATAACATTTGAAGCATGTAACATTTGAGGAATTGGACATTTGAAGAATAAGACATTTGAGTGTGCATTTGAGGATTACGATATTTGAGTATGACATTTGAGGAGTCAAACATTTAAATATAACATTTGAGAAATAAGGCACTTCAGGAATAAGAGACATTTGAGGAACAAGACATTTGAGAAATATGACATTTGAGGAATAAGACATTTGAGTATGACATTTGAGGAATAAGACATTTAAAAACATGGCATTTAGGGGAAAGCTTAAGAAAGAGAAATACATGTACATAACAAATTCTTCAAAAATGCATTATGAGGAATAAACATCTGGGGAATATTGGAACATGACACTTAAGGAACAAGACATTCAAGGAGTATGACATCTGAGATATATGGCATTTGAGGAATAAGACATTTGAGGACTATGACATTTGGGGAATAAGACATTTGAGGAATACAACATTTTGAGGAATATGACATTTGAGGATTATTAAAATTACAGAGAAAAGACGGTTTAGAAATAAGACAGACACAATCTTTCAAAAATGCACACAAAGACAAAAAGTTGTTAAACTCTTAAAAAGAGAATCGAGTAAAGAAGAAATATATTATGCAATTTTCACATGAAATGTTTCAAAATACATTAACTTAGCACAAACACAAAGGAAAGCAAATGATCAATGTAAATATAGATGAAGCACAATTATTTCAGTTTCAAAATAAGAAAAGCAAAGGATCAATATAAATATACAAGAAAACACTTCCTTTGGGTTTTCAAAAGAAGAAAAGTAGATGACCATGTAAATGTACATGAACACACTTCAGTTCGGTTTTCAAAATATGAAAAGCAAATGTTCAATGCAAATTTACACACTTCATTTCAAATAAGAAAAGCAAATGATCAATGCAAATACAAGAAACACACTTCATTTGGGCTTTCAAAATAAAAAAGCAAATCATTAATGCAAATATACACACTTCATTTTAGTTTTGAAAATAAGAAAAGCAAATGATCAATGCACATACATTTGTACATAAAACACACTTCATTTGGGTTTTCAAAACTAAACAAAGTAGATGATACATGAACACACTTTATTTCAGTTTTGAAAATAAGAAAAGCAAATTATCAATGCAAACACAAATGAAACACACTTCATTGCAGTTTTCAAAACAAGAAAATCAAATGATCAATGCAAATATACATGAAACACACTTCAAGTAAAGCAAATGTTCAAGTGTAAATGAAGTACAAATGTTAAGAATAAAAACCATTCCAACCAATTTGGTTTTAATGTCATACAGTAAAATATTGCTGAACAAGTTGATATAAAAGGAAGCCAATTTTACAGTTACCTTCTTGCAATCATGAGTTTGCATACAGAGACCATGGTGCTCAGTATATCTGTTGTGTTCTCAACAGGTACCTGTTTACACTGTAACCAAACCAAGATAAAAACAAAAATTACATCACTGTATGCAGAATATTTACACAGCACCTCATGACTTTAATTGGAGATGACAAAACTTGCACTCAAAATTTCCAGGAGAGATTTACATTATCAATTTTTTTTAAAGAAAAACATGGATTTCAGATGCCAGGGGGAATATGGGGGGAAAACCCACAAAATCGCAGGGCTTGTAGCTCAAACTATTTACCTGACCGGAATTTTGAGTACAAGACCAGAATTGAAGTGAGAAGAAAAAATGGCAACAAAGATTAATAATTGAACTATTTGAATTTTAGAAGATTTATCTCATTTGCATATCAGGGTTAAGTAGTCTTCGATAATCAACAGAATTGTGTTTATCAGACTGAAAGTCAACATTTGAACACCGGACATGAGTTTACTGGCCCGATGTTAAAATCACTGGCCTCGGGCCAGCGGTCCAGTGTAAAATTTGATCCCTGGATGCTATCTCACATTTCAGTATGAACTGCATTTATAGAATGCTCACCATCGATCTAGTTCCCTTTAGGGGGAAAAATACAACAAAACAGCAGAAAATTCTCACTCATGAGAAGCATCTCACTCATTCTCACTCAGTAAGTAGCTTGGGGAGATGGCTACTTAAAGAGTAAAATCAAATAATATAATATTAGTCACGTAAGTGGCATGTCATGGCTGAGTGGTCAAGCGCACCAGACTCCAGCTCTGGTGTTTCTGATCAGCAGGGTGTGGATTCGAGACCCGGTCTTGACACTTGTGTCCTTAAGCAAGACACTTAACCACTATTGCTTCGTCCTTCAGATGGGACATAAATCTGTAGGTCCTGTGTGTTGTGTAATGCACATAAAAGAACCCGGTGCAATTATTGTAAAGAAAAGGGGTTCGCCCCGGTGTTTCTGGTATGATCTGGCAGCAATATACGCCAGCTCACCTTGCATCCCTTTCAAGATGTTGTATTGTATGGTTGCTTCGTCTCCACTTAATTTGATAATTCAACGCCAGGAGTGTCATTTATGACAGACATGGCGCATTATAAATGTACATTACTGTTATTATTTATGGGGCATATTGTGGTGAACCCACTCTACGGGGATAAGAAAAACAAGATCGTAAATTTAGGACTTACTTCAGTGACAAATTTAGTCGTTGAGTCACTGAGGACCTTCAACATTGGTGTGGCCTCAGCATAGAACAATGACATTCTGTTTGCCATTTCGTTGTTCACAGCAAAGGTGTGGTCACCACTCTGTTCCTGTGGAGATGCCAACAAAATAAAGAACAACGAAGGATTAAAAGCAATGCCACATTAGTGCAGTTTATAACACACCCAAGTAGATCCTTGTCATTTGATTGTTGGACACATGGCATTCATTAATTACATGGCCTACGTCATTAACACATTGACTGCCGCCAACGAGTATATTCGTAGTAACAGGTGTAACGGATTTTGCCACTCCAAGTATACTCGTAGAAAATGAAAGGGCTTTGTATTGTTATTTGAATACACTGGCATCACTAAGCACGCAACACATACACTTCTGGCAGTGGTGAGGACATGGCATCCTTAGAATGTGTTTATGTTCAATTTTGTTTTGTATAGTACCTATGTGGTATATGCGCATGCGCACCACACATTAGCAAATGGGAATGCCCTACGAATCTATGAACGGCAGTCAACAAGTTAAGCGTTCAGCGTGCATTTTCGCCCCATTTTTTGTTACTATAGAGCTGAGATGGTTCTTACAAGACCTCAACTATTTCTTTGTTTATTATTTCCCTCGATGAAATTTAATAAGGAGGTTTGGGAAAATGACTAGATTATAAGATTTGTTCGGGTTGTAGGGTTACTGACCAAGGTTTAATTTATTGGATCTGGCCAGTGTTCCAGTGGGTCTATCTAGCCCTACGCTACCCACGACTTATTACAGAAATCAAGCTTGCCTACAGTCACCAGGCAGGCAAAATGGGGGTCCAAGAAATATTCCCTAGAATGAAGAAAGTCTTGGATTGTATTGCCAGCAGAGGTGCCAAGGTAAACTATTTTTCACCGACCTCTGAAATCACTGAGTAGACGTATTTTATAATCATTCATCCATGCCAGGCATAACTATATTTCAGATTGAATTCCATAACATTATGGCAGATAAAGAGATGACCAAAATACAACAAGTGCGGAAAATTTTTGATAAAGTATATACCTGTATGTAAAACTTCAGCTGAACAAAAATATTTATAGATTTTCAATGTTGAAGCAGTCTTGAAGGTCAGTCAGTTAATATGAATGTACTGTTTGGTCAATATCACTGCAAGACATGATTGATCAACATGGTGATTGACTTACTGAGGGATCCTGCATCTTGATTCTGCTGAGTGTTCTCCGGTAGTAACTGAAATCGTTCTGAATGGATGGATTAGTCATCTGAAAAAAAGAGAAAAAAACAATGATCAATTGAGTGTCAAGGCCAGGGGGCCTAAGCCACTGGGCGGACGGAGCTCTGCTCTGGTAAATTCTTGAAAATTTCCCAATAATTAGTTTTCAAATGATACAACAGTTTAATGTACGTTGTAGATAGATTACTTCATAACAATTAAATTGTACGGAAACGAAAGGAAGGGTCTCAAAATTTGGGCACGTTCAAGGCGCAAAAGATTGTTCCCGTGGACACATGCCCACAACCCATTGGAACGTTCCTCTCGACGCGTCATTGTGCTGAAGTCTGGGAGCAATCGTACATGAGTGAATATTTATGCATTATTATTTTGAATGTTCCATGGAACGTACCGGCAGTCCAATGGAACAGTCCATGGAGAAGTGCTGGAATACTTATCCGATCCAATTAGAACGTTCCTACCACTTAGACTTTTGAGACACTCTCAAAACGAATTACTTTGTCATTAAACAGCTCCAGATAACAGTTTCATAAAAGCTGTTTAGCCGGTGCTATTGTGTCTTCTATGTTTTATGTTAATATTCTCTTGAATACGTTGACTGCCGCCTACGAGTATATTCGTAGTAACAGGTGTAACGGATTCTGCCACTACATACTCGTAGAGAATGAAAGGGCTTTGTATTGTTATTTAAATACACTGGCATCACTGAGCACGCAACACATACGCTTCTGGCAGTGGTGAGGACACACATCCTTAGAATGTGTATGTTAAATTTTGTTTTTGTATAGTACCTATTTGGTATGCGCGCATCATACCGCACTTGGCAAATGGGAACGCCCTACGACCGGCAGTTAGCGTGTTAAGCAAGTTGGATTGATGAAAACCGCCACTCAAGACGCTGATAAGGGAATGGGTTTGAAAAAGAAGAGGCACCCTTTAAATTAGCCCCCTCTGTTGGGAAATTACCCTTTTTCATGCTTTTCCTGGGATCTTACCTTGAGATCATCAAACTTGAGTGTGAAGTGAAGAATCCTTGCAAACTGTTTGGCAAGAGCTTGGTGCCTGTCCAGATGTTCAGCTGGCTTCATGTCAACGTCACTGCACAACATATGCAACAACGGCCGCAGAACTTTCTCTACAAAACAAAATAATATACAAACCAATTTTGTCTTATCAATAAGATAAGGAGCAAGTTGGAGGACATTAATTGAAATATATGACTGTACACTATAATTATTTTATAAACCAACACATTTCACAACTTGTGTATAAGATATGATTCTAAAAAAAACAAAATCCTGGTTTCAAAATGGCTTTGAAACAGAAACCTGTAACAGCGAACAGTCACAAAAACAAAACTTCAAGGGTCATTTGTTCTGAAAGCATGAGTTTCATAAGCAAAATAGTACGCTGGAAGCATTACAATTGAAAAGCTTTCACAAAATAAACTTTGAAATTTGAGTAGAGTAGAAGCTGATAGGCCCTAGTCTCATCAGACAGATTTCTACATTTAAATTTACATATTCATGTGTAGGTGGCAGACTTGCAATGGGCACTTCCATTGGAAAATCTTGAAGTCTGTGGGAAACTTTTGTAGGCGCACCAAGGATAAGAGCAGGGCAACGGAGGCCATGGCGTCCGAGGCCTCCGTGTAATTCTAGGCCTGGGGTTGGGTTAGGATTTAAACTCAAGCCAATTATGCAAAATCTCTAAGTTACTTACCTATTTGTTGTGAGTACTCAAAGTATTTTTTGAGTCTGGCCACCAACGGACAGACATCTGACCACGCTTTCTGCTGCAAATCCTCATTCCTGGGGGTACAAATGGCCTGAAAAAGAAACAGAAAAAGAAACACCTTCACATTAAAGTACATGTGTCCAGATAAATATACAGTACATACTTACAAAGCATAAACCTGAAAATAATTTACCTAGTATGCCCTTGTCTTTGTGTTTTTTTAAACAACATATCTTTAAACAAACCTTGGTTTTCTTATCATTAATGAAGGCATTGCCTACTTGCCCTTTGATTTATTGTTATAACTTTGGATTGTCTTGGTCGAGGGTTTATGTGCATTGAACTGATGTCTCTGATCAGCAGAATGTGGGTTCAAGTCCCGTCGTGGCACTTGTGTCCTTGCGCAAGATACTTTACCACAATTAATTTGTCCTTTGGATGGAACATTAAGCCATAGGTACTGTGTACTAGGATTGGTAGTGCACAAGAAAGAACCCCAAACACCTATCGTGGAGGAGTAGTGGTTAGACCCGGTGTTTCTGGTTCACATGGCAAGCACCCTTGTCTACAGGTTTCCTCAGGCTTGCAAGCTACACTTAGGAGGCTTTCTTGGTTTCATTACCAGAAATAATTAATAGTAATAATCATCCTTTATTTTTTAGGCCTGGAATTAACAGAAGGCAATCAAGGCAATGGGTTATGTTGCCCTGGTCTTGGCCTTGGTGCCCCTTGTAACAGCTTCCCATGTACATGTAGACTTTAAGATTTTCCAATGGACGCGCCTTTGCAAAATAAAATTGCCTTTCCCTCTCAGAAATAAAAATCCAGGCCTGTTTAATTCTATTATGATCATCTTTCTGGTAATAAAACAAAAGGAACTCTTAGAGGTGCTTTGTACTGTAACCCCAATGCCTGAAGA